>JBCAQO010000003.1:773171-1301464 GCA_039111635.1 Heterobasidion occidentale | reverse complement strand
AGGCAAGACGCGCTCATAATATGGCGCGCCGGGAAGTTGGTCTTGCGGAAGTCTGATTTCTCGTCACTGTAGTCCAATTCAAGCTTCAAGGACTCAGCGACCTGGTAATCTGAGCTCATGTAAGGAAAAGCCCTAAATGAACGGAGAAGTCTGACCTTCGTTGTTTCCAGCTAATCGGAGAAGGGATCATGTTCAGATACCCATGCGAACATAAAGTATGATTACTGACCGAAGATGACGATTGACGGATGGTGCCTCAATCTTTTCACGTTTTGCTCTGCCTCAACAGTGATGTTGTCGAGGAAAGAGTCATAGGCTGGGTACTGATAAGATTGTAAGAATCTCTCTTGATACCGTATGGACAGGCAGCTTACTTGCCCGCACCCAAATGCGAAATCTTGCCACACGAGTATGCCCAGTTCTACGTAGAGCATGTCAGTGCGTTGAAGTCAATTTACAGGAGGATACATGCCATCACAGATCTCATAGAAAACATCGGCTTCATAGATGCCTCCACCCCAGACACGAATCATATTCTGATTGCCATCAACAAGCAATTGTAACCAGGCGCGGTAGCGCTCTGGAGTCATTCTAGATGTTCTCCAAATCAGCAGTAGGGCGATAGTGGAGGACATGATACACGGACGTTGTCAAAAACGAGTCCGCAGGGATCCAGTTAGATCCTACGATAAAGAGTCGATCAGTATCTGAGAGGAAAATCTGTATGTCCAAGCATACCTCCACAGAAGATTCGGATATTATTGACTTCAAATAGAAAAGTAAGGCCTTCCTGGTCATCGAGCTTATCCTCCACCACAAGAGCGCGACGGAAGCCTATGTTCTCTGTTTTGGAGTCCAGGAGGTTGCCATCCTGCGAAGGAGTCAATTCTAAGAAGTAGTAAGTTCACCATTGACACGGACCTCATCTGTAATGTTGACTTGAACTTGGTAAATGGGCTGCTTCCCATAACCTATAGGATACCATAGGTCCACCTCTCCCTTGGCGAAATGAAACCGAGCCCGCACGGGGGAAGATTCTAACTTGATCTGTTTCTGTCCGACGACTACAGAGCCTGATGGGCTTCTGAGAACGACTTCGGCCAGGCTGGCTACATCCGAGGCGACTGAGATGCTGACATCGAGATCCGCATCGAGACCCGAGCCCACTGAAGACGAAGCCCGCAAGTCAGTAATCCGGGATTGGTACGTATGTAGGTAGATGGGACGCCAAGGACCCGCTGTCATCAGTACAGGACCTATACCAGCTATGAGCAGTCAGCTTTAGGGATCAAGTGAATACGCACCCCAGTCCCAGCCATAGCTGATTCGAAGCGTGAGCGAGTTATATCTGATATGCAGCAATAGACTCACTTGTACTGAGCCTTGCGTACATGAAGACGGCTAGAATCCCCGTTCCAGAGGTTGAGTTTCCCGTGCCGCTTCTCAAGTTCCCTACCCTATTTTTGGTGTCAATGTTCGAATCCGTCATACTATATTAACAAGCAAGTGGGGCACCTTGAGGAAAGCGCTCTCAAAGGTGATGACAAGCTCGTTGGCTCCTGGCTTGAGGTACTCCTTTACAGACGTTCTGTAGGATACAAATTGATTCTGCGTGCTGTGTCTAAGTCAGGACACGACCTTGAATATCAGACCAACGAAGATGATCACGCACTCGAGGAGCTTCCGGCCATTCTAACAAGTAGGATTTGATTTAGTCCGAGTAGATATCTCATGCAAATGGGAATTGTTCACAAGGTCTATTGCGGCGAAGGTGTCTAGACCATCGAAAACCAGGTCGAGGCTGGGAGAAGTGAGCTCCCGCTCTGACACAGTGAATGTGGTCTTGAATGCCCAATCAGCCTCGCCGACCCCTGAATTTGTGGATTAACCTCTCGAATTGGTGAGAAACTGGTAGGCAGACTCACATTGGACATCCCATTCGTTGAGCCCGATGAACTGGTGGCCGCGATCACCTATCAGCCCGTTAACAGTAAATCGAAAGGGATGTGAGACAAACAGGGTCTGGTATCTTCTTCAATCTGATAAGTTCGACATGCACAGTGGTAGGGAACTCAGTTGCAGACAGCCACTCTCCGTCTTGAGTCCCTAGACCACCACCAACCTGGGTATACGACCAGCCCTCGTTCAAGTTGCGAAGAGTACTGTTCATTGAGACTTGACGATGACCGGGAAATCCACAAAATTGAAGGACACCGATGCGCCTGAGAAGAGCAGAGGTGTTCGTGTGAGAGCAGGTGAAAGCCATCCTTTAAATGGTGGGGGTCGGTATCAGGTGAACGACAAGCACCAGAGACATGTTAGTCCGAGGTTACTCCGTAACTACTCCGCTTTCGCACCTTTTTGCACTCGACGTTCACGGCCAGACATGTATGCATTATCGAGAACTGCTGAGCAGGTATATTCTACATCAGAGACACTGCGGTGATACACGGCAACAAGTAAGGCAACAAGATGGACAACGATACAGGAAACTGCACGGGCACTACTAGAACAAACGACGAATACATCTGAATACAACGTGGAGGAGCACTTCATAGATTGTGGAATACCATCATCATCATCATCATCAATGCGACTGCATGATCAGCAGAAATACATCAATTGAGACATTGTTTTGCTCAACGGATGGAATGCCGCCTTGAATTTTTGAAGTATCGCCTGTTGTTCGTCCATGGTCATAGGGGAGTCAGAATAAGAGAGATCCAAACGGTCCTCTGGGTTGTAGTGATGCTTCGCACGCGCGCAGACAATGTCCGCATCTAAAGCATTCTTTTAGGAGGGCAGACAGGAAGGCAGCGATCGGCACATACAGTAGACGGGCGCAGGGATAGACACCGAGCGTGTCGAGCGCGCATATACATGGCACAGCGCGAAGGAGAGGGCTTGCAGGCCATCAGGTCTGTAAGGAAAAGGGTAAACGATTGTGGGTGTCGACAGGAAAAAGTCACAAACGTGAAATGGTTCTCATCATATAAGACGTTATAGTGCGACGGACGACTGGTCCCAAGAAGGCCGGCATGACTCTGCAAATAAAAGTCGAACTCGACGGGGTTCACCACGTCGCTGTCGACGACGAGACCTGCCGGGCAATTGCCACTTTTGTCACTTGGTCCTTTAGGGAAGAAGCGGACATGGTGCCTTTTTCCGACGACGACCATCGTGATCTTAGGATTGATTTTAAGCGCCGCACATGCCTCTGCGGGGTAAGGGTCAGTACAGGAGAGCTGTCAAGATCGGTTCGAGACACCAACTCTTTATAAGCGGGAGCTCTGACACAAAAGCTCTCGTCAGTATACAGGCGACAACGGCGGTCTACCGAAATACACGTACCTTCATCCAAGACAGTTTGGAATTGCCCTTCGCTGACACCGTCTAGGAACCGGCTGTTACGTGTGCGCTCGATGATACAGTGAAAAGACATACCTCGATAGAATATGAGCCGCTTGGGTGCAAAATTTGCCTTCTTCTCAATACTCCTCCTGTAGCCCATGTATGAGCTGAGCACGTGCTATATCGGACCGTGAAATGAGTGACAAATGGCAAGGTCATAAACGGAAAGAAATACCGTAGCCATCTTCTCCAGATCTTCAATGATTTCCTTCCTTGACGTTTGGACGTTCATGGTTGCAATGTATTTGGCGTTGTCACTGTCAACGTTGGCGACGAGAGCGCTAAAGGAGGGACGGCCTTCTGTACCAGGGGCCGGATGAACAACGTCCGCACCTTGAACGAAGTCTCAGACACTATCTCACAACTTCAGCAGCTGATACGACATACCCATGACGATCGTCGGATTGCTTGGGTCGCTGATAACCGAAACGGATTTAGGATCCGGAATGGTGTTGATGCCTCCCATCTTGACGTTCAACCTGCGATAGGAATGAGCAGATGATATGATCAGACTGAACGTGTAGCTTACTTGAGAGCGACGTTTGAAAAGTATTGCGGAGTGGCTTTCTTGCATTTCATTGCCTTCATGCACTGAGTGACAACGCCGCGCTGAAAATGCGCGTCAATCAAAGCGTGTAAGATTGTGTGTTCGTGATACTCACGGCTACATCTCCGAAACTAACAAATGACATCGATGTCAGCAGGGCAACGAGGGGAACAGATCAAATATACATACTGCTTGACTGCACCATATATGTCGTTACCACCTTCAGGAAGAATGACTACAAGCAGGGTCGGAAAAGCCGTTGATCGAGCGTTGCATTCCCTGCCCAAATTGAGCAATTCCTAGATATGGATAGCGAGGTTAGACAAACCAGAAGGAATGACCAAAAAGGCGCTTACATCGGCTACGGTATTTTGGCCGACCGCCCATTTGACGACCACGGGCTTCGGATTGATAGCGATACCTGGAATCATCACAATGATCAACCGGTCAATAAATTTCAGTAGGATATCGAATTGCCTGGTTCTCACCAACAGATTTGCAGGCATCTACGAATCCTTGGACCACCCCAGAGGCGAGACTTCCGTCGAAATTACGTTGAGAATCGAAGGAGATCATGCACCAGTGTTTGATAGGATCGCAGGGAAGATAGACGCGCTTGTCGATCCTATAGTCGTGCATCTGTCAGGAAATTTTTCACAACCAGAGCGTGATTACGCACATGTTCCAAGAACCATTTCTCGGCACCTGAGGAACAGATTAACGACTCACGCGAAGACGATCCCGAAGTCACTTACAATGGTCGGTTCCTTGCTCTCTTTGCCGTACTTGAGAGTCGGAGGTTGCAGCACGCGGGCTTTGATAGTCATGGCCTCCATATCGACCTTCATGCCGAATTGACGGACATATTCCGATGTCCTGTAGGACAACACCTGCGCACATCTCTTCAGTCAGTGCGCGCGATCCCATAGCACGAGACAAGCACTCACGTTCAACCCTTGCTGGATGCTAGCCAGGCGGTCCTGAGGCTTCTTCGTCGCGAAGAGGAGCACGTCCTTTGTCTTATCCGAGGGCAACTGCTTGCGAAGGATCTGACCTGCGGGCACTTCACAAACTTCGATGGGAATGATCGCCTTGCCCGTCTGTCGCATGGATGTCAAAGATGTTATACACACGGTGAGTCAGAAATGAACCCACGTCAATGCATATCACATCAGGGAATTGCAGTGGGTGGTTCATTAGGATCTGGAAGTGATCAGCCACGGAAACCTTCTTCCCTGTGTTATCCACGAAATATTCATCGGCAGCCCCGTTGGTAGTGAGCTTCTTTACAGTGCGGAGCTTGGAATCCGTGCCATACTTGATCTTGAGACCAGTAACGAAACGTTGCAGGCGATGGCGCTCGCGTTCTGGGAGTCCTCCCTTGATGCTCAATGCGGAAGGATCCTTCTTTCCAAAGAACTCGAGACAAAGGTTGAGGAGAGAACCGGATTTATACATCGCCGCCGTTGATATATCGATGTTGATGAGCATGGACTTCAGTGCTGGTCGAACGGATTGGAAATACCCTCTCCAGAGGACGATGCCCGAACCGATGTTCGCCGTCTCTGTTGGCGTAAAGAACGACCGAACATTAAACGGAAATTTGAGGTTCGGTTCCATTCGTACAGCGACGTTGAGGGCCTACGGCATAGATTGTTGAGGATGATTGCGCGAGACGATGAGGAGATGTCATACCGTGATTGCAGTCAGCACCGCGTTGTCGGGGGATTGGGTGCCTTGGATGAAGCGTGCTAACACTCTGAAAGCATGTCAGAAAAGCACAACAACAAAGGGTTGGGGATCCCACGAACTCAGGATTGATCTCTGCGACATGGGTGAATTGAATCGTGTAGACCGTGGGGCCCCTGCGCCCCGGTGCCGCCCCATTCGGCAGAGGCTTGGCCAGCATGACGTCAAACTAGAGGACTGGGTCAGAATTTGGGAGGTGCCACTGATGTTAAACGTACCCGTGCGCTATCTCCAAAGGAGAGTTTGGCAGCCGTGAAAAAGCTCTTGCGGCCATCGTACACGCCACGCGGGGTGAACATCTCGGGCTGAAGCTCGATTTGGAGCTTCCTGACGAGTTCAAAGTTCATAGCGGCCGGAAGGACCTTTTCGGACGGGTGGATGACTATGAACAAGTGAGTCTGGATCGCCGTGGCAGAAGACAGCGATAGGACTCACCGACTGTGGTCCATTGATGGGGGTGAGACGGTATATAATCATTAGGAGCCGAACGTGGAAGAACAGAGAAAGTGAAAGGGACAGACCATCGTAATGATGGATTTTTCCTTCCGGGATGGTGGTCTTGAAATGATTGGTGAACACCTCAACCTGGCGACCAGAATTGCCAAAGCTTGGGCGTTTGACGCCGATGGCCTTGACGTGGTCGGCGATGGCGACACCTCTGGAAGGTGTGCCACCCCTCGAGGGTGTGGCACCTCGACCGGCGGGACCGCCTCTCGCATTATAACCGAGCGCTGGGCGTGGGGGCATTGTGATCTAGATGATGGGGGAGGAGATGATGGGTGGGAGGAAGATGGTGTGGACGTGGGCGTGGGCGTGTAGGACGTGATTCGAAGAAGCTTGAGAGCTGAGTGGGGAAGAGCAGAGGGGTTCGCGACTGGCCTTATATACGAGCAAGGCGGAGTGTGGTTCGGATTAATCACGCACCAATTGTCCACACACTCTATGCGACCTGTTTGCGGCACAAAAGCTCTTGGATCTACTATGCACTGCAAGCCACCCGCCGCCAGCCGCTTGGCCGTTGCTTTGTGGCTGCTTGGGCCGCCATATAGTGGCAAGCAGCAAAGAGAACAAGAGCGAGGGCCATAACTGAGGCGTGGATACTTCGACCACTGGCACAAAGCGCCAGGCTTGAGCTTTGTCGTTATCTCTCCGCTCGGCGAGGTTGTACTGCATTTCTAATTTGGCGTCACTTGTACTGTACAGTCTGTGGGAAGTTGGACATACCGTTCGGACTGTTCGCCATGGCTGTGAAAGTCACCGGCCTGCTTTGATACTGTATGACTCTATACAGCGTAGCTGCAGTCGCGCCGCGCAAACACAGTTCGAAAGCGAGTGGCCGACCTCATTTCTGTCTGCTGGAAGGCGATTAACCGCGCTCAACGGACGTTTGATACTATATGTATAATGGGTCGAGCGGGCTGTTTGGCCAAAACAAATAACACTGCGCTCAAACCGAGTGCAGGCCCAGTGGCGAGCGAATTGAATGCTCAACAATTCTCTTTGACCCCATCCTCCATGGCGTTCTTGCCTTTGCTCGACCGCCGCAACGACGACCTCGAGGCTGCCTTGGCTCGCGTAGGCCCCGTCGTCCTCCCCGCCGCATCCACCGCAGACGATTTTGCTTCTGCTCCAGTTCGGTCTGCCCGATATATACTCGCAGATAGCAATCCCTCTTCCAGCCCGGACGATGCCATCGCCTGGCTCGACAAAGGCGCGGACAAAGTCATCGTGCCCCTCGCGTGGGCGCCAGAGCTCATCGGGCTCGTTCCGCGCGACCGTCTGCTGCTCCTGCTCGACGTCGCGAACGCGAGCGCCGTGTCGGACCGGGTGCGGAGCGGCGTCTCGGGCGTGTTCTTGAAGTCGCCCACATTGGAGCTGGACCTCATCTCGTCCGTCTCCCGGTTTTTCACCGAGTCCTCTATCTTCGTCTTTTCCGCCGGATCCAGCCCGCCGCTGCCCTCGACGATCAGGGGTCTGCTCGGCGTCGGCGCGACCCTGGTGGTGCCTGCGTCGCAGCTCACGCTCTCTGCCTCATCTGCGTCCCAGATCAACGTCGCCGACGCATTCCTCGCACCCTTGGTGTCCGATCGCCCAGATGGCTTGTTCCCCACAGTCGTCTCATCCCACCTGCAAGGCGGCCGCTCGCTCGGCCTCGTGTACTCCTCCTCGCAATCCGTGAAAGAAAGCATCCTCACGGGGAAGGGGGTATATCACTCACGCAAGCACGGCTTGTGGCGGAAGGGGGAAACTTCGGGGGCCACCCAGGACATCGTCAGCATCCGCCTCGACTGCGACTCCGATTGCCTGGAGTTCAGTGTCATTCAGCGCGGTGCCGGATTCTGCCACCTGAAGCGGACGTCCTGCTTTGGCGAGGTCACCGGGCTCCCCGCCCTCGAGGCGACTCTGCAGTCCCGACTTTTGTCCGCCCCCGAGGGCTCGTACACGCGCAGGCTGTTCGACGATCCCCAGCTCCTGCGATCCAAGATCATGGAAGAGGCGGACGAGCTCTGCCGAGCGGAGACGAAAGAGGAGGTCGCCTTTGAGGCAGCGGACCTGGTCTACTTTGCTTTGGCCCGGTGCGCCGCGGCGGGAGTCACCATCGCCGACATCGAGGCCTCTCTCGATGCGAAGGCCCGCAAGATCACGCGCAGGCCCGGAACGCGAAGCCACAGTGGACGCCCCCCCAGCCCCCCGCCCCTCCCAATGCGCCCGTCGATCCCGACGCCCCCATCCGCATGCGCACCTACGACCTCGCCACCGTCACCGTCTCGGAGCGCGCGCAGCTCCTCCGGCGCCCCGTGCTCAAGTTCGACGAGATGATCGCCAAAGTGAAGCCCATCGTCGACAGCGTGCGCGCGCGCGGGGACGCCGCCCTGCTCGAGCTCACCGCCAAGTTCGACAAGGCGCAGCTCGCCTCGACCGTCGCCTTCCCGCCCTTCGCGCTGGAGAGCATGCAGCTCCCCGAGCCCGTGCGCGCGGCGATCGACATCGCGTACGCGAACATCCACAAGTTCCACGCCGCCCAGGCGCAGGACGCCACGCTCGTCGTCGAGACCATGCCCGGCGTCGTCTGCTCGCGCTTCGCGCGCCCGATCGCGCGCGTCGGGCTGTACGTGCCCGGCGGCACCGCAGTGCTGCCCTCGACCGCGCTCATGCTCGGCATCCCCGCGCAGGTCGCGGGCTGCAAGGAGATCGTGCTCGCGACGCCGCCCCGCGCGGACGGCAGCATCTCCCCCGAGGTCATGTACGTCGCGCACCTCGTCGGCGCGTCCGCGGTCCTCAAGGCCGGCGGCGCGCAGGCCGTCGCGGCGCTCGCGTACGGCACCGAGACCGTGCCCAAGGTCGACAAGATCTTCGGCCCCGGGAACCAGTGGGTCACCGCAGCGAAGCTGCTCGTCCAGAACGACACCGACGCGCTCGTCTCGATCGACATGCCCGCGGGGCCCTCCGAAGTCCTGGTGAGTCCCCGTCCGCCCGCGCTGCCCGCGCCCTTTGGCGCACACGGACGTCGCTGACACGCGCGCGCGCGCACTCATGCAGGTGATCGCGGACCACACGTGCGACCCCGCGTTCGTCGCCGCGGACCTGCTCTCCCAGGCCGAGCACGGCGTTGACTCGCAGGTCGTGCTCGTCAGCGTGCGCCTCGCGCGCGCGACGCTCGCAGCCATCGAGGCGGAGGTGGACGCACAGGCGCGCGCGCTCGCGCGCGTCGCGATCGTGCGCGAGTCCGTCGCGAAGAGCATCATCGTGCAGGCGGACACCGTCGAGGACGCGCTCGCGTTCTCCAACGCGTACGCGCCGGAGCACCTCATCCTGCACCTCGAGGACGCGGCCGGGAAGGTGCCGCTCGTGGAGAACGCGGGGAGCGTGTTCGTCGGCCCGTACTCCCCCGAGAGGTGCGCGGTCCCCTCTCTTCCTCTACACCGTTCTCCTCGCCTTGCGTGCTCACCGTCTACTTTCCCTCGTCAGCTGTGGCGACTACGCGTCGGGCACGAACCACACCCTCCCGACGAACGGGTACGCGCGCCAGTTCAGCGGCGTCAACACGCTCTCGTTCCAAAAGCACATCACGTCGCAGGAGCTCACGTCCGCCGGCCTGCAGAACCTCGGACCCGTGGTCGCCACGCTCGCCGACTGCGAGGGCCTGCAAGCCCACGCCAACGCCGTGCGCATCCGCTTGCGCGCCGCCGCTTCTGCCTAGGCAGCACAAAATTGGTCGGATGTACGAGGGGGGAAGCATCGAATGTTTGTATCGTTGATAGAAGAAGCTCAGAGGACGGCATGTACAAAAATCATCCGGTGCGGTGTTCACGTCTGGCAGGAAAAAATCTATAGCACTAGCAACGACGACATGTATGCCCGAGTAATGTAATGAGAATCGCGATCCAGTGCCTCAGTTCGTCCTGTAGAGCGCGCGCTTGGCCACCTTGACGATGAGAGGGGTGTCGGGGAAGGCGAGCGCCTCGAGGTTGGCGGCGTACTGAAGACCGGCAAGCGTTCAGTCGCGTGGAAAAGAGACAGGTCAGGGAGGACTCACAGGCGTGGGGACGTCAGCACCGGTGACGCGCTCGACGGGCGCGTCCAGGTAGTCAAAGGCCTCGCTCTCGATGATCTGGGCGCAGATTTCGGAGCCGACGCCGAATGCGGGGAAGCCGCCCTCGACGGTAACGAGGCTAGATGCCGCTCAGTACACGATCGGACATCGCACGGTTCCGTCATCACGTACCGGTTCGTCTTCTTGACCGAGGCCTTGATCGTGTCGATGTCTAGTGGGCGGATGCTGCGGAGGTTGATGACCTCGGCCTTGATGCCCTCCTTGGCGAGGATGTCGGCGGCCTCGAGACTGTGGGTGACCATCTTGCTGTGCGCGACGATGGTGATGTCGCTGCCCTCGCGCTCGACCTTGGCCTTGCCGATGGGGAGCAGGAAGTTGTCGGACATGGCCTCGGCCGACATGGGGAAGGTGATACCGTACATCATCTCGTTCTCGAGGAAGACGACCGGGTTAGGGTCGCGGATGGCGGACTTGAGAACAAGCGCGAGCGCGCGTCAACGGGGTGGTTTGTCACTGAAGGAAGAGGGCGGGCGGTACCTTGAGCAAGCCCTTGCAATCCTCCGCACTCCACGGGCTGACGACCTTGAGACCAGGAATCTGCCCGTACCATGCAGCGTAGTCCTGAGAGTGCTGTGCGCCGACACCGGCGGCAGCGCCGTTGGGACCGCGAAACGACTGGGCAGGGAACGTTGCCGCCGGACATGTAATATGTCTTGCCGGCGGAGTTGACGATCTGGTCGATGGCCTGCATCGCGAAGTTGAAGGTCATAAACTCGCATCTGGGAGAGACGGAGGGTGAGCAAAAGGAAAGAGGGCGGGACGAGGCGCGGACGGACGGACATGGGTCGGAGACCTGTGAGGGCAGCGCCGACGGCGAGACCGGCGAAACCCATCTCGGTGATAGGTGTCGACGACTCGCTTCTCGCCAAACTTGTCCAGAAGGCCTTTCGTGACCTGGCAGGGATTGGATGGGAATCCGAAGAGATGAGGTGGCGAAAACGGACCTTGTATGCACCGTTGTAGCGCGCGACTTCCTCGCCGAGGATAAAGACGTTGTCGTCACGGATCATCTCCTCCTCCATGGCCACGTTGAGCGCATCACGCACGGTCATCTGGGGAGAAAACGAGGTGTGAGAAGGGGCGGGGGGACAGCGGAGGCAGAAACTGACGGAATGCTGCTCGGACTCTGTCGCATACGCGCGGAAAGCTGTTCGGCGGGCGGCGAGCGAGGGCCCTGCGCGTGCGTGTGTGAGCGCTGGTGCGAGGCGGCTGAAGGCGGCTCTGGCGGCCATCTGAGATGTTTTGGAGGAGAGGAAAGAGGAGGAGGGGGAGGAGGGGGAGAGAAGAGGGAGAGGCCGGAGTGATGTGGTCGGGCGTAATTGGCGGCGGGTCGACTTTTTGGGGGCGTAAACAGCCGTAAATATCACATCTCCCCAGCCTCTTTCGCTTGCTCGCCACCGCCCATGGCGCCCACACACACCCTCCTCCGCCCCGTCGTCGTCGTCACCGGCGCATCGAGGTGCCCCGTCTCCCGTCTCGGGTGCCCGGCCGCTCGCTGACCGCGATCTCCCCCAGAGGCCTCGGTCTCGCCGTCACCTCTGTCCTCCTCAAGCAGCTCAACGCCACCGTCGTCGCTGTCTCCCGCACGCGCACGCCCGAGCTCACGCAGCTCTCCGATGCCCACGCCGACTCCCTCAAGCTCGTCGAGTGCAGCGTGTCCGTATCCCGTGATCCCTCGCGCGTCCGCACGCCTTTGCTCAATGTCCCGATCCCTCCCGCAGCGCCGACGAGCCCGCGTTCGCCAGGGCGATCTCGGACGTCCAGGCGACGCACGGAAGCATCGACGGACTCGTGCTGAATGCGGGCACGCTGCACCCGCTCGGGCGCATCGACGCGCCGTCGAGCACGCTAGACGCGTGGAGATCCCACTTTGACGTCAACTTTTTCTCGCTTGTGACGGCCCTCAAGGCGGCGCTCCCGGCCCTGCGCGCGAGCCGCTTTGGCGGCAAGGTCGTGTTTGTGAGCTCTGGCGCCGCGGCGGGCGGGGTGCCCGGCTGGGGGCCTTACAACGCGAGCAAGGCCGCGATGAACAGTCTGTGCAGGCGCGTACCCCATGCCTGCCTGCTCGTCGAGTCGCCTTGGTAATCACAGTACTTGGGGCACCGACAGGACGCTCGCTCAAGAAGAGCCCGAGCTCGTGTGTGTGGCCGTGCGCCCGGGGAAAGTGGACACTGAGGTGAGAGATCGTCGGCGGGATGCTCACGGCGGGCGCTGACGACGGTCGACAGATGCAAGCGACGCTGCGCGAGCAAGGGGGTGCGCACATGCGAGCGGCGGACCACGAGAGCTTCGTGCGCCAGCACGCGGAGGGCAAGCTGGTGAAGCCGGAGGACGCAGGACACGTGATCGCGGGGCTGGCGTTGGGCGCGCACTCGGGACTGTCGGGGGCGTTCGTGAGCTGGGATTCGGCCGAGTGCAGCCAGTACCGCAGAGCGTAGACATCGCCGCTGTCCGTAGCACTCAAATGGAATCACTTTCTCCTTTTTGGGTCGCGTCTTCATGTCTGCCATCGACGTCCACCACCACATCTTCCCCTCCACCCTCCCCAAGGCCGCCCTCTCCCGCGCGGTCGGCTTCCGCACGCCCCCCGCGCACCTCCCCTGGTCACCCGCCCTCAGCCTCCGCGCCATGGACGCACTGGGCGTCGAGCTCGCCGTCCTCTCCGTCCCCACCGGGCACCTCCCCGACGACGTGCGCGCGCTCAACGACGAGATGCGCGCCGCCTGCATCCAGCATCCAGGCAGGTTCGCGTTCTGGGGGTGTGCCGGTGATTTGAGGGACACCAAGGGTACGTCGGCCAGGCGCTATGTCCATCGATCTGCTGAATGCGTGCACGCGCATATAGCTGCGCTCGAACTCATCGCGTACGCGTTGGACGACCTTGGCGCAGTCGGCATCGCCGTCTCCTCCGTCTACGGCGATGCGAACGACGCCAGTCCGTCCATCCCATTCATTCTTTCAACTCCGCCGCCGCCACTGACTCCGCGCGCCAGAATACCTCGGCGACGACGTCTTCGATCCGATCTGGGAAGAGCTAGACAGGCGCAACGCCGTCCTCTTCCTCCACGGCGCCCAGACGCCCTCCTCCACACCCTTCCCAAGCGACCTGCTCGGCATCCCCATCACGGAGGTAACGTGCCCACCAACGCCCGCCCGCGTCTCCGTCCCCGACGCCCTCCCCTCCACCCTCCACAGGTCCCCAACGAGACGTTCAAAGCCATCGCCCACCTCGTCGTCGCCGGCAAAACAACCCGCTTCCCCCGCCTCGCCTTCGTCCTCGCCCACATGGGCGGCACCGCCCTCGCCCTCGCCCCGCGCCTCGCCGGCCTCGCGCGCTACATGGGCGCCGCCCTCGACGAGGCGCACATCCTGCGCGAGCTCCGCCGCGTATGCTGGTGGGACACCGCGCTTAGCGCCGGCTCGGGCCCGCTCGCCGCCGCGGAGGCGTGGGGCGTCGGCGCGCGCGTCGTGTGGGGGAGCGATTTTCCCGGTCAGTCTCCGCGCGTCGTTTGCTCGCAGCGTCGAGGCTGACCGACGTGCCGACGCGTCGCGGGCTGGGCCGTCTCATCTGGTTTGGTTTGAACGTTTGGACAGCCGTCCCGCTCGAGACGATACAGTGGTTCGAGGCGGGCTTACGCGCGTTCTACGCGCCGAAGGACGGCGGGGGCGGGGGTGACGGCGCAAGGCTGAGAGGGATATATCGGGAGCACGTTCTCGAGCTGTTCGCTTCGCGCGGCGTCGACCTGTTCGCCCTCGCTCCGGCCGCGAAGTGAGACGCGTGCATTCTGGGACGCGAAGCTGCTAGCAGCGGCAGGAGGCATTGTATGATGAGACATTACCGAACGTGTATCAGAATCTTGACGGGCAGCTTGGCTTGCCAAATTTACGGACCAGACTTTGTGAAAAAAACAATCGCGCTGGGTCTGTCGAGCACTACGCGGCCGCTATAAGAAACCGCTGCACGGCCAACATTGGAGAGCGCTGTGCAAACGACAGCTATGTGTGTATGTGGTATCCAGATGAAATGACGATGACAACGGAGAGAACACGACGAGACGAGACGAGGACAGGCGCCCGGGATTGTGACCGGGCCAGGATATAGGTAGGTTAAGCCATAAGATACAGTGCGCGGGAGACCGCGGGTTCCAGAGGATGGGGATGGGGGAGGTGACGTCTATGCGGTACGACGACCGTCTTCTATGATAGATACTGCAGAACAAACTCTCGGCGCGCCTCACCGCGCAGCCTCCGCCTCCGCCTCCGCCTCCGTGAGCCAGCCGATGAGCTCCCTGTACCCGGCGCTGCCAGGGAACAGCGCCTGGCCGTGTTGGCCCGCGGCGTCGTACCACAGGCCGTCGCGCACGCCGTGCGCCGCGAGGTACCGCCGAACGCGCGGCGCGGCGAGGATGGCGTCGCTGCCGCCGAGGAAGAACTTGGCGCGGCGCGGGTCGCGCGCGTGCGGGATGTCCTCGTACCAGAGCGAGTTGGACGCCCAGTCGAAGCGCCGCTGGAGGATGTTCGCGACGCCGAGCTCGGTGCTGACGAAGTAGCGCATGAGCAGGTGCATGCCCTGCGTTGGGGCGGGGGCGTCAGCGCGGGGACGAGAGGAGCGCGGGGAGAGGAGCGCGCGGGGACGTACGGTGGAGCACGGCCGGTGGATGAAGTTGTAGCACACATCTGGGGAGGGGAGGGGCGGGGGTCAGCGCGGGACGGGCGGCGAGAGGGGACGCGCGCGCGCACCGCCTTCCCAGGAGCAGAACGTGACGGGGTCGACGAAGCACGAGCGGCGGAAGAGCTCGGGGTGCGCCTTGAGCAGCCACGCGTGCACGAACGACCCGTTCGAGTGGCTCATCAGCGTGATCCTGCCCTCGCGCGCCTTTGCGCCGTCCTCGCTCGCCGCGCCTCCATCCGCCGGCGCCCACCCGAGCTCGACGAGCAGCGCGCGCAGCGCGGCGGCGGTCTCCCTGCGGCCGTGTGGGGCGAGAAAGTCGCGGTGGAAGATCTGCTGGCTGACGTGCGGCTGGAGGGGGACGAGGAGCGGGCGGTCGCGCAGCTCGTGCAGGAGGCGCGACAGGATCATCTGGTACTGGATGAGCCCGAGCCCGAGCCCGTGCACGAACACGACCGGCGCGGGGCCCGTCTCGAGGGCGTACCCGTCGGGGACGTAGAGGAGGTACTCGATCCCGTCCTTGGCGCCGTGGCGCATGCCGCGGCGGCGGACGAACCACGCGCGGAGGGCGCGGTTGCCGAGCGCGACGAGGACGTACCATGCGAGCGGGCGCCAGGTGATGCGGACGGGGTCGAGGGTGAGCAGGATCGGGCGCGCGGCGGGGTTGGTGCCGGGAGGGATGGCGGTGCCTGAGCGCTTCTCGACGAGGGACAAGACGTCGTCGAGGACGGCGCGGCGGGCGGGCGAGAGCGTGGGGAGTGGGGGCAGGTGGGTGTTGAAGATGGACCAGTAGAGCCACTGGTACATTTCCTGCTTGCGGATGTGCGACCACGGGACCTTGTGGAACCTGCGGAGAAGCGAAGCGCGGTGAGCGAGACGGGAAGCGCGCGATCGGGAGAGGCGACGGACCAGGTTCGGAGAGAGTTGCGGAAGTCGACTGCGCGGGGGTCGTGGGGGTCGAGCTGTTCGACGAGCTCGGCGGGGCTGCCCGGGCGACTGACGTCCAGCGTCTCTTCGTCGAAGGCGTCATCTGAGAGAGAAGAGAGACCGGCCTGCGTGACGCGGTGAAACGCGGCTTGGAGCTCTGCGGGTTCGCCGGCGGGGATTGGGCAGGGGCCGGTGACGGAACGGGCGAGGTTGAAGTGGTACAGAGAGAAGAAGACCTGGCGCATGAAAGCGAAGTCAGGTTGATCGGTCGCGAGTCGAACAAGGCCTGTGACCCACCTCGGCCAGCGCGCACACGAACCAGGCCATCTGGACACGGGAGAGCGTCCAGAGGGCTCCCGTGTGCAGGGCGTAGATCACATAGATCCAGGACAGGGGTGGTACAGACCAAACGGGGAGGACGATGAAAAGCAACGCGGCGTAGAAGGAGAGGTCGCGAGCGGGGGTGGTGTGGGGAACGTCGGAGACGCAGGAGGGCGTCGTGTCCTTGTGGGGTCGGTGAGGGGGCATGGGGGCGGGGACGGGGACGGGGCGTGGTGCTCGACTGGGTGATAAAGAACGGCGAGCGTCGAGCATCTCGCCAGCCAGAACCCAAACGGGTGAGAACTCGTACTTGGCACGGGATCGACTCGAGTCCGAGCGCGCTGATGACGAGGGCCGCGGAGGTCAGCGTCTCGTGACGCAGATGGGATCGGGCGGGCGATCCCGTGCTCGCTGCTCCGGGACGGCCGATCTGTTCCGGAGCGAAGAGCGTCTGCTTTGCTGGATTATTTCCTCTTCGTTTCCTCATCCGCCATGTTGCGCAACGCCCTCGCCGCAGCCTCTCGCCCCGCCCGCGCCCAGGCCGTACGTCGCCCGCCCTTCTCCGGCCAGACTCGCGTCCAGCTCACCTCTCACAGCGCACAGCCACAACCCTCTCGGCTGGCTTCCCAAGGGTCGCAGAGCGAGTGCGTCCCCTCTCACCTCCTTCGCCCCACGCACTCACCTCCCGCCCTAGCCTCCCACAAAATACGGCGGCGTGCACACCGTGCGTCCCGTCGTGCCCGCCTGCTAGTCCCCCTGTTGACCGTTTTCTCCCTCCAGGTCACCCTCATCCCCGGTGACGGGATCGGTGCTGAAATCACAGACTCCGTCAAGGAAATATTCGAGCATGTCAACGCCCCCATCGAGTGGGACCAGTACGACGTCTCGGGCATGTCCTCGGCCGGCGAAGACCTCTTCAAGCAGGCTATGGAGAGCTTGAAGCGCAACAAAGTCGGCCTCAAGGGTACGCCCTCCCCCCCTCCCCCTTCCGCGTTCTTCCGCCCGTCGCTTCTCGCATGACCTCACCCGTCTCTTCCGTGCAGGCATTCTCTTCACTCCCATTTCCCAGTCCGGCCACATCTCCTGGAATGTCGCCATGCGCCAGCAGCTCGACATCTACGCCTCCGTCGTCCTCTGCAAGTCCCTCCCCGGCTTCCCCACCCGCCATTCCGGCGTCGACTTTGCCATCATCCGCGAGAACACCGAAGGCGAGTACTCCGGCCTCGAGCACCAGAGCTACCCGGGCGTCGTCGAGAGCTTGAAGGTCTCCACCCGCGCAAAGGCCGAGCGCATCTCGCGCTTCGCCTTCGACTTTGCCCTCAAGAACAACCGCAAGGTGAGTTCGCGCGCCCACTACGCTCTGCGAACGGAGTCCTTACACCATCTGCAGAAAGTCACCTGCGTGCACAAGGCGAACATCATGAAGCTCGGCGACGGCCTCTTCCTCAACACCTTCCGGCGCGTCGCGGAGGAGTACCGCTCCTCGGGCATCGAGTTCAACGACATGATTGTGGACAACACGTCCATGCAGCTCGTCGCACGCCCGACCCAATTCGACGTCATGGTCATGCCCAACCTGTACGGCGCCATCGTGTCCAACATCGGCGCCGCCCTCGTCGGCGGACCCGGCATCGTCCCCGGGTGCAACGTCGGTCGTGTGAGCCTTGCGCCTCTCGTGGAATCTTCGCGTCTCTGATGCTTTCTGTGCAGGAATACGCGCTGTTCGAGCCTGGCTGCCGTCACGTCGCGAAGGACATCATGGGCACCAACCGCGCTAACCCCGCCGCCATGATCCTCTCCGCCACGATGATGCTCAGGCATCTCGGGTAACGCGCCTCTGCTCCTCGCTCACTCCGCGTCTGACCCCTTCGTCGTCCCAGCCTCGACCACATCGCGAACAACATCGGGCGCGCGACGTTTGACGTCATCAACGCCGGCAAGGTCCGCACGGCCGATATGGGTGGTACGTCCCCGTCTCGTTTCTCCCCGTTGGCTGTCCGTCGTGACTGTTCTCGTGACGTCTTGCAGGCTCCGCGACCACGTCCGAGTTCACCGCGGCCGTCATCAAGAGCCTCGTCTAAAACAAGCCAGGTCGGGGGCAGGTGGAGTGGGACTCTGTGGAACTGCGGACGTGGCTAGAATAGATAGAGTGTCGTGTTATCGTACAGGGAATAATGGCCCGAACGGCGCACGGCTGCGCCGCCCGCCGTCGTCGTCTTCTTGTCATCTCTTACAGCGCTATACACTAATGTGGAGCCATCGCGTCGTTGGGGATAGACGTATCGCAAGCAAGCATGCGCTAGCGTGTGAGGTCATGGTAGGTGGCTGAGATCTTCGGCGGTGAAGGTGTCGTCGAACAGCGCGTCGTCGTCCGAGAGCGTGGAGTCAGGTTCGTCTTTGACGCCGCCCACGTCCGCTGCTTGCAGGGTGTCCGCGCCTGGACCAGGCTTCTCGGAGCCTTCTCGACTCTCTTCAAACTCGACCAAGCCCTCCCTCAGCCTCGCGTCCCCTGACCCCGACCCCGACCCCGGTACCGGGGCGCGCGCGTTTTGTTTCCTGAGGCCCAAGATCGTCGCGCACCGCACCTCCCCGCGCTGGCCCCAGCCGTCAACCGCGGGCCGAAAGGCGGCGTAGAGCGCCCACCCGTCGCGGTTGAGCGCGTCCGCGTCCGTGTAGCTCGCGGCGAGGAGGCGCAGCGCGCCGAGCACCGCGGGGGCGGTGTGCTTCAGCGCACGGGCGATGTAGGCGTGCGCGGCGCCGGGCGGGGCGGGGCCCGCGTGCGCGGAGGGGGAGAGGGCGAGGGCGCGCCAGGTGCCCGCGGCGGTTTGGAGGAGGGGGACGCGGCGGGAGAGGAGGGTGACGTAGGGCTGGGCGCCGTGCGGGGAGGCGTCGGCTGCGGCGGCTGTGTATGACTGGGTGTTGGGGAAGATGTTGAGGGCGACGCCTTTGGAGATGGCGTTCATTTCGGTGTAGACGGAGGCTGGGGGCGCGGTGAGCGGGCGGTGAGGTGATGGAGATTGTTAAGAGTGGGAGACGCACCGATGCTGAGGGCTTCTGCGCGCTGGAAGCCGAGGCGCTCGGCGACGATGAAGGCCCAGGCCATCATGATCGGGGCGCGGTTGACGATGGTGGATTTGGTGGCGAGGGCGGCTTCGTCGAGGAGCTCGACAAAGTCGAGGGTGCTCAGCTCGGCGGCGTCCTGTGCGGAGCGCTCGGGGAGGAACTCGTTCGTGGAGAGATCGGCGGCGGGCGCGCGTTTGCGGCGTTTTGTGGGGCGCGGAGGGGGAGATTTGGGCTGGGTCGCGGCGGGTGCGTGAGGCCCCGAGGAGAAATGTCGTTTACGCGCCAGACGCACCTTGGATGGCCCTGCCTCCATGCTCGCATCGCGCCCCTCCTCGGCATCTGCTCCTGTACTTGCGCCGGAGGCCTTGCGTTTCTTGCCCTCCGCGAGCTTGGCGTCGTGGACGGCTTGCGCGCGGTACCCGGCCTTGGCGATGGCACCGAGGACGAGCTTGCGGTCGTCTTTGTCGGTGATGCCGAGGTTTGCGAGGTCGAGGTTGGTGAGTCGGCCGAGGCGGGCGGGGGTGTTGTGCTGTTTGTATCTGTGGATGGGGGTGAGTGCACGGTGCGCGGGGAACGGAGGACAGCGGACATCTTTGCGGCGACGGCCATTGCGCGTGTGATGGGGAGCTTGCTGGCTGTGAGGAGCTGGAGGAAGGCCTGGAGCGAGAGCGGCTGGTCGTCCATCGTGAGTCGTGAGTCGGCGTCGCAGTCAGAGGGAGAGCGAGCGCTGACATCATCGATCGCCTGACGCGGTCCTCTTTTCGGCGCTGTACGTGTTTCTCCGCTCCTTCGTGCCCATCGTGCGCGGTCACCTGCCTCCTCTTCTCTCTCTCCCCAGCTCTTCGTTTTAAACCCGACGTGCGCGATGGCCCACACGTTCTCCTTCGTTTCTCTCGCCTCGTCATGGGTCGACTGCGACGCTTGGGGCTCCTGCTCGCATGTCTCCACGGTCGCGCTTTTGCCGACGTTTTTAGCCTCTCTGATCTCTCTTGGTCGCTCAGCAATCAGAATGGCTCTGTCGTCGTGCCAGGCTCGCTTCCTTCTCAAGTGCATCTCGACCTCTTGAAGGCCGGCGTCATCACCGAGCCTTTGCTGGAGCTCAATGGTGCGCATATATTCTGCCGTTTTGTAGCATATGCGCCGACCATCGGCTCTACTCTCCAGATTTCACTCAGAGGTGGATCACAAACGACAACTGGACGTACACCGCGGACGTTTCTTCTTTCATACGCTCAAACACGTTTAAGAACGCACAAAAGACCCTCCTTGTTTTCTACGGAATCGACACCATTGCGAACATCGTACGCAGCCATGCTTGCACGTTCCAGCACTGAGACCTTACTATATGCGCCACAAAGACCCTCGCAGGCCAGCCCGTCGCGTGGGTCAACAACCAGTTCCAACAGTACGTCTTCGACGTGTCCGATATTCTCGCGAGTCCCCTCCGCAAAAACACGAACCTCACCGTCGCCTTCGAGTCCGCCTGGTGGTACGGCCTCAACGTCACCGCCAGGCCGGATGCAGAGCATTTCCCAGTGACCGGTGATGTGCGCGTTGTTTTCGCGGATGATTTGCGTTGCTTGGAGGGGCTCATGCGTCTCGTTCTGTGTAGTTTGAGTATCCTGGCGTGCGTATGTGGGTCCGCAAAATCCAGTCAGACTTTGGATGGGACTGGGTTCGTACCTCTCGCCGCATGCTTGGACTATCTTTGACCTTCGAACGTGTTGCCTATGGCAGGGACCCGCGTTTGTCCCCTCGGGCATACACAAACCTGCGTACTTCATCACTCTGTCCAATCCTAGCGACCCCAAAGTGTCAGACACAGATGCCTCGCAAACGTCCTCATCGAGCTCGCCGATCCTCATCTCCGAGTCCTCGATCGACATCTTCAAGCAAGGATACGTCGCAGCGACAGGCGACCCGCCCGACGAGACCGCGCCGTGGGTCGTTAACGTGTCACTTGCGGTGCACTCCGTCGTCGACGCGCCCTCGCCCTTGCTCACGCTGTCCATCGCTGAACTCGGCCTGACGTCGCACCCGATCGCTCTGCCGGCCATTCGAGCGAGTTCCACAGGGTCCCACAGCGTGGTGAGCGTGCCCACCTGGCTCAGCACCGCCGACTGGACGATCCACGACAGCGCCCCCGAGCGCTGGTACCCACACAACCTCGGCACGCCGAAGCTCTACAACCTCACGCTCACGCTCGATCTCCACCTCTCCGAATCTCGCCCCTTCGACAACAGCACCTCCCGCTCTGGCGCTGGCTCGATCACGCTCACGACGCCTGTGGGATTCCGGACCATCCGGCTCGCGCAGACGCGGTACCCCGACGCGGAGGTCGCCGCGCGCGGCATCACGCCAGGGGACCAGTGGCATTTTGAGGTGAACGGCAGGGCATTCTACGCGCTGGGAACAAACATCATCCCGTTCGACCCGTTTTACGCGCGCATCACGGACGCGCAGGTCGCGTGGGTGCTGGAGAGCGCGGTCCGGAGCGGGCAGAACATGGTGCGCCGCGGTTCTGGATGCGGTCGGATTTGGGTTCGCCGCTGACTCGACGGACCGGGTGCACAGCTGCGCGTGTGGGGCGGCGGGGTGTACCAGCCGTCGAGCACGTCGGTGGGGACGACGCTGGCCTATCCGCCGCACGCGACGGACACGTACTCGTTCTACGCGACGTGCGACGCGCTCGGGATCCTTGCGTGGTCCGAGTTTATCTTCTCCGACGCGCTGTATGCGCTCGACGACTGGCTGCTCGACTCGGTGGATGTCGAGGTGCGGCAGAACGTGCGCAGGGTGAACCGGCATGCGAGCAACGTGCAGTGGGCGGGCGGGAACGAGATCGAGGGCATCGTGCAGGGGGTGAATGTGAGCGGGGTGGAAGGCGCGAAGCACTATCTGGATGAGGTGAGTGGGAAGTACGTGTGTCGTATTGGCTAGCTGTTAATGGGGGATTTCGATCTTGGGCAGTATGTCACGCTGTTCCAGGATATTCTACACGATACGGCGTACGACGAGACTAACTCGGTGAGTTTCGTGGACGGCGGAACGCGCATATACATTTGTGCAATTTCCTGAGCTGGACCAGGTTCCGTACACGGATTGTTCGACGACGCACGGGGTGCTGAGTATCGACCCCTTGGTTCTGAGGTTCGCGAACGGGACGCCGGGCGAGATCTATGGGAACAGCGGTACGTAGTACGATATAAAATGCAACACGAGCTCGCTCACAAGGGCTGGCATATGTTCGGTAGAACGATACAACTACGACGGTTCGCAAGCTTTCAATTACAGCACCTTCCCTGTATCTCGGTGCGTCGCTCCGGTGGTATATCTGATGAGCGTCACGATGACGGATGTATTCTTAGGTTTGTCAACGAATTCGGGTAAATATCTTCGCGACGAAAAGCGAACCAACGGCTGACAGCGATCGACTCCGCTCTAGTTTCCATTCTCAGCCGTCGTTTTACAGCTGGGAGGAAGTACTCACGTCCCCGGATGACTTTTCTTTCAATTCGACCGTGGTCGCCTCGCGCGATCATCATCCGCCCGCCGGAAGCCTGGCGTTCCCGAATCCAAACGCTGCGCAGGGGCAAGCGCAGATGACGACCGCCGTCGAGCTCTGGCTGCCGACGCCCGGCACGTCCGACTCGAACCAGACGTTCGCCCAGTGGTGCTGGAGCACGCAGATCTTCCAGGCGATGACAATGGGCTCGCAGATCGCGTGGTACCGGCGCGGCGCGGGACTGGGCGAGAACAACCTCGGCGCGCTCGTGTGGCAGCTGAACGACATCTGGCAAGGCGCGAGCTGGAGCAGCATCGAGTACTCGGGCCGGTGGAAGGTGTTGCAGTACACGCTGAGCAGCGTGTATCAGCCCGTCGTGATCAACGCGTTCTGGACGCCGACGAACGCAAGCCTGGAGATCGTCGTCACGTCGGACCGGTGGGAGGCGGTGCGCGGCACGGCGCAGTGGACGTGGTTCGATTGGGAGGGCCACGCGCTGGAGACGGCGCGCAAGGCGTTCGTGGTGCCGAGCTTGAACAACTCGGTGCTGTTTCGGGGACAGGGGCTCGAGAGCATCTTGCCGAAGGGTAAGGGCGCGTCGGAGGTGTGGTTGTTGCTGAACCTGACGGCGGAGGTGGACGGCGGGACGGTCACGAACGAGCAGTTTGTAACGCGTCTCCTCTTGGGCCTCGCTCTTGCTCTGTTTCGTTTGCTCATACGCGGTGTGTTAGTTCACGCCTGCGTCTTTGGCGACCGCGCCGCTCGTCGACCCGCAGATCAGCGTCGCGCACGGCGGCGGTCTGACGTTCACGCTGTCGGCCAAGGGGGGCGTCGCGCCGTGGACGTGGCTGGATCACCCGGCGGGCTCGGTCGGGTATTTCGCTGACGCCGTTACGGGCGTCCCGTCAAACGGGTTCTACCTTGTCCCAGGAATGGATAGGACAGGTGCGTCGTGCTTGCCGGCCTTGTGATAGTTGCGCTGAGGTCGTTCCTGTGGCGCAGTGTCGTTTGTGTTCAATGGGGCGGTGTCGAAGAGGAGCCGGATCCAGATGAGTTCGTGGTGAGGTCGTTGTGGAATAACACGCATGTGTGAATAGCGGTGGAAGAAGCCGAATTGTAACAACAGGTTTTCTTTCTGAGGTGGGGCTGAGAGTACAAGATATATCATATTTCTCCTGGCAGTGAGTGTCTAGTCGCTGCTGCGCGCACAACGCAGGTAGGGTGCGAAAAATACATACCTCATCCGGTTTTAACTTTGTCACCTGGTGTCTGCTGCATTGACATATTCAGCTTTAGGGAATGCTCAGGCGCAGATAATCTAAAAATACCTTCCTGATAATCAGTCGATTGAAAAAGTTTTATACCTCTGACAGATGTCGCCACTGTCCTTGGATGTCAAGATGCGACTGTTGTTTTTTCGTAAAGCGCTCCGCTTTGGATGCCTCTGGCCTGCGACATCGGTAAATTGCGAGTTTCATGACGCACCTCGGGCATACCTCCGCTCATCGAAGCCAATCTCCAACCTATGCCCGACTGCACGCGCCTCCACTTCGTCTCGAGCCCGGAGTTAATTCCTCCTGTGATGACCTCAGTGTCGAGTTGATTAGGGGATCATTGAACAGTCAAACCCCAGGCTAATTATACAAGTGTGTGACGGTGAGATCTCGCGATGTGAATCGTTGCCTCGAAAGGCTTGCAATTTCTGATAGGAACTCGTCTGCTTCGACCGACAACAAATTGGACAACTGATAGTCACTCATCTTCCCTCCTCAAAGCATCAAATTGTTTCTTCGATTGTCGGCACATGACATCCAGAAGGCCGTAATTCGTATTCCAGAGTACGTTTACTTACTCAAGCTCCGTGTTCCAGACGATTGGGTCGCATTCGTGGTTTCGCGGAGCATGTCGGCGGCGCTAGCGCGATGTCCATGGTCGCTTCATAGTATCGCCGAGTGCGGCGATACCATCTGTCGTGTCGACAACGTCGTCTTTTGAAGGGGTTTCGCATGCTCAGACAAACAAGACATTGGGTCATCAAGGAGTTTCGGGCTGTCGAGAAGCACATAGAATGTAAGGACTCCAACAGCATGACGATATCTTCAGGGCGCTTGGACACGCTCTCAGCTTCGACGAGTGGCTGATTCTGCCTGAATTGGCGAGGGTAATAGGATCCGTTCCCATGAATCATCCTGAGCCCCACAAGGGCCTGACAACCGACCCCGCGCGAGGTATAAAGGGTTAGTGTCTGTATTGCTCGTATCGTAACCTTTCATAGGCTGATTGTCCCTTGTAGCAGTCTGCCCTTCCTTCACTCTTCTCTGCAATACTATGCTCGCTGTGCAATTCGCCGCTTGCCTTTTTGCGGCGTGCGGGATAGCCTTGATATGGAAGTTGGTCACTCGCTGGGTTAAGCAAGCGCCCCTGCGGAATATCCCTGGTCCTCCCAGCAAGTCTCTCTGGTCAGGTCAGTCTTATCGGTTCTGTCATACGATCCTCGCCACTGAGGACGACGTCCAGGAAACATGGGCGAAGTCCACGATCCTCATGGCTGGAAATTTCACGCCGATATCGCGGCCAACTATGGAAGAATCGTGAAGCTCAATGGTATCCTTGGAGTGAGTACGAAGATAAACGAATTTTTGTTGTTTATGCTTACCTTTGTCATAGGACGCCTTTCTCTACGTCAGCGATACTCGGGCGCTCTATCAGATACTCATCAAAGACCAATATACATTCGAAGAACCATCAGAGACGATCGAGTAAGGGATATTTTTTCAATCTGCGGGTGGACTCAGCAGGCGATTAACGCGTTCTTCAGGATGAATAAGCTCGTGTTTGGTCCGGGTCTGGTGTCGGCTCTGGGTGAGTATTCCGACGTAAAATGACCCGAAAAACGGTGCCAACATATCTCTGCCACAGGGGAAGACCATAAGCGACAGAGGAAACTCCTGACCCCCGTTTTCTCTAGCAGCCACATGCGCTACATGACTCCCATATTTGATCGGATAGCTCACCAAGTGAGCGCTCACATCTCGATGATCAAATGAAGCCTCATCGTTGTATCGTTGTATACCCCTTTTCTTATAGCTTCGGGACGTCCTAACAGTCAAGATCGAGAACGAAAAGGGAAGGGCCGAAGTCGACATGATGGATTGGATGTCCCGTGCTGCTCTTGAAATCATTGGTCAAGGAGGGCTTGGATACTCGTTTGACAGTATGGACGTCAATGCCAAGAATGTGTATGCTAACGCAACGAAGAACCTCCTGTGAGTAGCGTCTATGTCGCCCTGTGCATTTACTTACGCGTTCTCGACAGACCGACGATTGCGTCCCCTCAGATGATGATCGCAGGACAGTTCCTGCCTTGGTTGGTCAAGGTCGGAAATGCCGCCTTCAGAAAATTTGCAGCCAAATACATTCCTTGGAAAGAATGGCAGAATCTCGTCGGGATTGTGAGCGTCATGGACCATACTTCCCGACACGTGTTCGATAGTAAGAAAAGGGCTCTGGAGATGGGCGACGAGGCTGTTTTGAAAAGCAGGTAGGAGAAGGGAAGGATATCACGAGCGTTCTTCGTACGTACTCGTTGCTCCATCGAGAGGCGTCGCCTGACCATTCAATTTGCTGCACCAGTGAGAGCAAATCTGGATGCCGCGGAGGAGGATCGTCTTCCCGAGTCTGAATTGCTAGCTCAGATGAAGTAAGTATACCCCCTTCTAGAAGGTTATGGTGCCTGCTAATATCTCAATAGTACTTTGATATTTGCAGCTATGGATACCTCATCCTCCGCCCTCTCTCGGATTTTTCAACTTCTCACCGAGAACCCATCAGTTCAAGACAAGCTGCGTGCGGAGTTGTCCGAGGCTACAGCTAGCGGTGATCTGAGTTTTGACGAGCTCACCGCTCTCCCGTACCTCGAAGCCGTAGTAAGGGAAACCCTCAGGCTGTGCGTTGTTTCACAGTTCATCGAAGATATCCTGATTTACTTTATTTCACAGACATCCTCCAGCTGTATCTGTCAACCGAACGTAAGTTTATCGAGTCGACGATTCAAGAGGAAAATATTGAGCTTCTTACGCAGCTGTCGCAAGGACATAATGCTGCAGCTCGGGACGCCGATAATAGGTGTCGACGGGAAAAAGATGTCGGAAATATTTGTCCCCAACAACACGGGCATTATTGTCAGCATCCTCTCTGTCAATCGAGACCCCGGCATCTGGGGCCCGGATGTGTTGGAGTGGAAGCCCGAGAGATGGCTTGCGCCATTGCCTTCCAGTGTAACGGAAGCTCACATTCCTGGAGTCTACGCCAATACGTAGGTCATCCGCTTCTCGGGCTCTAAAGCATAAGGCATTGTGAATCACGATTCTGATTACAACAGCTTAACGTTCCTGGGTGGAGGACGTGCATGCATGTAAGCAGCCCTGATTTTCACGCTTGCTCTGGTAAAACTGACTGTCGGCGAATGCTGCAGTGGATTCAAGTTTTCTCAGTTGGAAATGAGTCAGTATATTCTACCGGCCGTGATGTAAACGCTAACTATAAGCTTTGCGTTCATTTTTAGAGGTGATACTTGCGGCTCTGCTGCCCGCTTTTCAATTTGCACCATCCAAGAAGCACATCTCCTGGACCATGGGAGGGGTCTCTGGGCCGGTAGTAGAGGGATCGTCCCAGCCAACTATGCCCCTCGTGTTAACGTTGGCGAAAGGCAAAACCGGTGCGTGACCCGTCGCACACGCAATATAGCTAAGGAGCAGGCCATGTATCTGCCCTACTCGTCTCGTTTTTTGTATCATTACTTGTACTCCTTGAAGACTTGTTTATACGCAGCCGAACCAAGAGAATGTATCACGACAAAAATGTTAGATCCTATGTCATCAGTGGAGTCGTCGGATTGTCCTAGGGTTGTAGCAAACGCGGTGTGTTCTAGTAGTATGCTCGACTCCCGACAGTCCAATCGGTGACCGTCGCTGAGTTTAAACTTACTCGGTAACGCCCTGCTGGCAAAATCTCGTCTATAATACTTCTGTAATCCACGTTTGTCTCAGTCATTGCCCGTCGTCGACCCGTCGACCTTCTCTCTGGGGACGCTCTGGGGACGCTCTGGTCGACCCCTTCCCTGAGTGCACACATGCATGTAATCTATATTGGAGAAACCCAGTTCTGCAATTCATAATCTCTTGGCATCCAATGCGACACGGAACACGCCGCGAGCTTGCTTCCTGAGCAGAGTCCGTATTGCATAGCAACAATATAGGTATTCTCCAGTCTATTCTATCAATTGAACGCAATCTTCAACGCTTTTGACTGGCTAGATTTAACGATCGCCTACATAAACACGCTGCAGTGCTCGAAGAGATGTATCGTTTACCTCCGGAACACCTATAATCGGGGTCAACAGGAAGAAAGTGTCAGAGATCTTCATCCCCGCAAATACAGGTATCATTCACTTTCTGTTTGTTTGCTCATACGATCCTGTGCTCATACCAGGTAGGCGATGCGTCGATGCGTTAGTTCACTCTGAGTTCTTTGGCGACCGCGCCGCCTGTCGACCTGCGGATCAGCATTGCGCACGGCGGCAGTCTGACATTCACGCTGTCGACCAAGGGGCTGGGTCGAATTTCTCGTCGACGCCGCCACATGCGTCCCGTTGAGGGTTCTACCTCGTCCCAGTAATGGACAAGACAGGTATGTCGTGCTTGCCGGCCTTGTAGTAGTTGGCGTTGAGGTCGTTCTGTGGCATATAGTTTCGTTTGTGTTCAACGGGGTAGTTTTGAAGAAGAGCAATCCAGGTCCAGATGAGTTCGTGGTGAGGTCGTTGTGGAATAATACGCATGTGTGAATAGCGGCGGAAGAAGCCGGATTGTAACAACAAGCTTTTTTTTCTCCTTTTTCGAGGTGCACATCATTTGCAAGATGTATCATATTGGCTAGGTAGTGGGTCTTTCGCTGGGCACTCATGATGCTTTTCAATCGGCATGTTAGTCGCTGGCGTGCAATGCGCGCATCGCGGGGTCGGAGAAACACCCCGTCTGGTCGGTTTCAATTCTCGTCGTCTGGCGCCTGGTGCATTCGGCGTCGACATATCCAGCTTTGGGAAGTGTTCAGAACGTTCAGGTGCGTTCAATATACCTTAGAGGAAATCAGTTGATTGAAGATTTCTCCTACCTCTAACAGATGTCACCCCAATCCTTGGATGTCGAGATACGACCGTGCATCATCGATCATCTATTGTCTTTTTGTAGAGCGGTCTGCTTTTGAATACCTTTGGCATGTGGCACCAGTAAGTCACGAGTTTCATGACGCACTTCGGGCATACCTTCACTCATCGAGACTCAACATCCAACTTATGCCCGACGGCACCTTGTCTCGGGCCCGAGGTTGACTCGTCCCGTTATGACTCGTTTCGTGATGACTCTTCTTGTGACGGCCTGAGTATCGAGTTGACTAGTGACTCACCAAACCGTGTAACAGGAAAAGTGCCGCAATGTGAATGGCTGATCAACTGACTCCGCGCGAGATATAAAGAATCGGTGTCTTTGGTGCTCAAATCGAAACATTCTATATCTTACAGTGAACTCCCCTTCTTCAACTGCTTACCGCAATTACTATGCTCACTGTGCAATCTACTGCGTACCTTCTTGCGGCTTGCGGGATGGCCTTGATGTGGAAGTTGGTCACTCGCAGGATGAAGCAAGCGTCCCTGCGTAATATTCCTGGCCCTCCCAGCAAGTCTCTCTGGTCGGGTCAGTCTGATTGTTTCTGTGATGTGCGGCCTTTTGCGACTCACGGAACGGCGTTCAGGAAACATGGGCGAAGTCCACGATCCTCATGCCTGGAAGTTTCACGCCGATATTGCGGCCAAATTCGGCAGAGTAGTAAAAATCAACGGCATCCTGGGCGTGCGTACAAAGACAAACAAATTCTTGTTGGTCATGCTCAACTTTATCACAGGACGCCTTCCTCTACGTCAGTGATACTCGTGCGCTCTATCAGATACTCATCAAAGACCATGATGTGTTCGAAGAACCTTCGATGCTGATCGAGTAAGGGAATTTATTTTTTCATCTGTAAGTAAGCTTGATAGGTGATTAATACGGTTTTCAGGATGAATAAGCTCATATTTGGGCCGGGCCTGGCGTCAGCTCTGGGTGAGTAGTTTGACATAAGATATCCGAAATAGGGTCAATGTTCTTTTTCAATAGGAGAAGACCACAAGCGACAGAGAAAACACCTGACCCCCGCGTTCTCTAACAGCCACTTGTGCCACATGTTTCCCATATTTGATCGGATAGCTCATCAAGTGAGCGCTCACATCTCGATAGTCAAATGAAGCCTCACCATTGTATTGCGCTATTTATTATAGCTTCGGGACGTCCTAACAGTCAAGATCGAGAACGAAAAGGGAAGGGCCGAAGTCGACATGATGGATTGGATGTCCCGTGCTGCACTCGAAATCATTGGTCAAGGAGGGCTTGGATACTCATTTGACAGTATGGACGTCAACGCCGAAAATGTGTATGCCAACGCAACGAAGCACCTCCTGTGAGCAGCGTCTACACCGCCCTGTGCGTTTACTCACGCGATTCTCAACAGACCGACGCTCGCGTCCCCTCAGATGATGATCGCAGGACAGTTCCTGCCTTGGGCGGTCAAGGTCGGAAATGCAGCCCTTCGAAGGTTCGCAGCCAAATACATTCCATGGAAAGAATGACAGAATCTCGTCGGGATTGTGAAGATCATGGATTACACTTCTCGACATGTGTTCGACAGTAAGAAAAGGGCTCTGGAGACGGGCGACGAAGCCGTTTTGAAGCAGGTAGGAGAAGGGAAGGATATTATGAGTGTTCTTCGTATGTGTTCATTGCTCCATCGAGAGGTGTCGCCTGACGATTCAATTTGCTGCACCAGTGAGAGCAAATCTGGATGCCGCGGAGGAGGATCGTCTTCCCGAGTCTAAATTGTTATCTCAAATGAAGTAAATTTTTGTCCTGCCATGATGTTTTAGCGCCTACTAATATTTCAATAGCACTTTGATATTCGCAGCTACGGATAGCACATCTTCAGCCCTCTCTCGGATTCTTCACATACTCGCCGAGAACCCGTCGGCTCAAGACAAGCTTCGTGCAGAATTTTCCGAGGCTACGACCAATGGTTACCTGAATTTCAATGATCTCAACGCGCTCCCATACCTCGAGGCGGTAGTAAGGGAAACCCTCAGGCTGTATGTCTCTGATACAGTGCATAGAACACATTCTGATCTACCTCATATCATAGATATCCTCCACTCGCGATTATCAACCGAACGTACGTGCACTGGGTCGAGTATGCAAGAATAATATACTGAACGCTTCATGCAGCTGTCGCAAAGACACGATGTTGCAACTTGGGACGCCGATCATAGGGATTGACGGGAAGAAAATCTCGGAAATCTTCGTCCCCAACAACACAGGCATCATCATCAGCATCCTCTCCGTTAATAGAGATCCAGGTATCTGGGGCCCGGATGTGATGGAGTGGAAGCCCGAGAGATGGCTTGCGCCACTACCTCCTAGTGTTAAGGAGGCTCGTATCCCGGGAGTCTACGCCAATACGAATGTCATCTATTTTTCGAGCCCTCAAGCATATAGCATCCATGACTCACGATTCTGATCCCAACAGTATGACATTCCTTGGCGGAGATCATTCATGCATGTAAGCAGCCATGAATCTCACGCTCACTATATTTGTGCTGACTGTCGGTGAATGCTGCAGTGGCTTCAGGTTTTCTCAGTTGGAAATGAGTCAGTCTCTTACAATGACTGAGAGGGGACTGGCGAATGCTTACTCAAAGCTTTGTGCTCGCTTTCAGAGGTAGTACTTGCGGCTCTGCTGCCCGCCTTCCGCTTCGCTCCATCCAAGACGCGCATCTCTTGGTCTATGGGGGGTGTCTCTGGGCCGTTGGTAGAGGGATCGTCCCAGCCAACTATGCCTCTCGTTCTAACGTCGGCGAAAGACGGGATCGGTGAGTGACTGGTTGCACATGCAATACGGCCCAAGAACTGGCCATGGATTCGTCCCACCCTCTTGTATCAGATCCTTGTACCTCTCATACTCGTACATACGTATCTGTCTCTTGGCTCGGCAAGGGAATGTCGCACGAGAAAGATGTCAGACTTTATATCGTCAGTGGAGCCCTGCGCACATATTACCTCCGACAGTCTCGGCCTATTGGTCGCTAAATTCCGCCGGCCCTTCAAGGAAGCAGCATCGCTGAGTTTTTCTGAGCTTGAATGCTAAGGCCCCCTGGGCTTTTCCGGGAAACACTCATTGGTCTTCAGTGACTTCCCAAACGCTGGACGGCGAAGGTGAGATTCTTGATACCTATTCCTACCTAGTAACTAGCTAAATAGAGGTGGATGAAAGACCTGCAGCAATAGGTAGGAGAATGGGCAAGCACTATATGTTGTCAGCTAACTCGTCGAAGGTCGAGATTCGACTGTGCTTCCTCTGTTGTCTCTTCGTAAACCGCTCCGCCTATGATCACTCTTGCCTAAGATACCGGTAAGTTGCAAATCTCATGATACACATTGGGCATACTCATCGAGTCCCCATTCTCTAACGCACGCCCGACCTCATGCAGCTCCGCCTTGTCTTGTTGTGCTGTCATGACCTCGATGTGAAGTCGGTGAGCAGGTCCTTGCCAATTGATCCTCTGGCTATTTATGCAAATGTGTGCTGGTAGCCGCCGCGATGCGAATGGCTGGTTTGAAAAGCCCTCCCTCGTCAGCTTCGGACACCAATCAGTGAGCCGTGAGACTGTCGCCGTGAGGCAATTGACATCCAATGTTCTGCCTGTCTATCCGGTTTTCGGCATAGAATATCAAGAAATGTGAGTCGCATATCAGATTACGTTGAACTACCAATGGTTAAATTCCAACTCACGATGCTGCGCTCAGGCCGCGAGGAGCGGATTGTCGGCGCATTGCATGTCGCCCGTCGTCACTGAATTCTATCGCCGAATACGGCGATACTAACTATCGAAGTGATCACTGTCGTCCTTCGACGGGCTTTGCATCGCGGATGACAGCGTTTTCATGACATCATGGAGTTTTGGCCAGTGTGAAAACATTGTTCTTCAATAAGGCTTTGCACGTGCCACGACCGCATATTATCACATCATGGAGTTTCGGCCTGTGGAGGAGGCACTGAGAGTAAGAGCATTGACGACATACCGATGATTTGGGTTGCTTGATCATGTTCTCAGCTTCGACGAGGGACTCGTCGTGCCCGAACTGGCGAGCGTAATAGAATTCTTTCCCATGAAGCCTCGGGAACCCCACGAGAAGTGGCGAGCAACCGACGACGTTCTTTGTCATATAAAGTGTCAGTGTCTCAATTTCCCAGACCTCAACATTCCGTGGACTTACTTCTGCCTGCAGTAGCCTGTCTTCCCTCAAATCCTCACTGCGATCACTATGCTCGCTGGGGAAATAGCTGTTAGCCTCCTTGTCGCCTGCGGGATATTGTTGACATGGAAGGTAGTCGCTCGCTGGGTCAGGCAAACCCCGCTGCGTAATATTCCCGGTCCTCCTAGCAAGTCTCTCTGGTCGGGTCAGTGTTATCGTTTGCGTTGTGCGTTTTCGTGTTTTTGAACAGTCTCCAGGTAATATGAGCCAAGTTCATGATCCCCACGGCTGGAAATTCCATGCCGATATTGCGGCCAACTATGGCAGAATTGTGAGGCTCAGCGGGATCCTTGGCGTAAGTCTCTGAGCACCAAGATAGACGATTCTTCGGGGCTTATACTCTTCACAGGACTCTTTCCTTTACATCAGCGATACTCGGTCGCTCTATCAGATCCTATTGAAAGACTCAGCTGCTTTCGAAGAACCGTCAGAAGTGATTGAGTAAGTCACTTTTCTATCTGTAAAGGGACTATACAACTGATTGACTGCGTCTCTCCAGGACGAACAAACTCATAGTTGGTCAAAGTCTGGTGTCGACTCTGGGTGAGTTCGATGCGACGATATCCGAAAACAGTGTTTCAATGTGTTTCTTCGACGACAGGGGACCACCACAAGCGACAGAGGAAACTGCTGAACCCTGTATTTTCTAGTAACCACATGCGCTACATGACCCCGATATTCGATCGGATAGCCCACCAAGTGAGCGCTTCGATTTCAAGGATCCCCTGCAACCTCATCATCGCATTTCCTCTCTTCTGTAGCTTCGAGATGTCCTGTCAGGAAAGATCAAGGACGGCAATGGAAAGGCCGAGGTCGACATGATGGATTGGATGACTCGCGCTGCTCTCGAGATTATCGGTCAAGGCGGGCTTGGGTATTCGTTCGACACCATGGACGTCAATGCCGACAATGCATACGCTAATGCAACAAAGACCCTCCTGTGAGCAGCCTCCACGTCGCCCTGTGCGTTCACTAACGCCCTTCTTGACAGACCGACGATCTCGTCACCTCACATGATGATCGCGGGACAGTTCCTGCCGTATGCAGTCAAGGTCGGAAATGCCGCTTTCAGAAGGCTCGCAGCCCGATACCTCCCATGGAAAACGTGGCAATATCTTGTCGGCATCGTGGATGTCATGGATCATACTTCCCGCGACGTATTTGAGAGTAAGAAAAGGGCTATGGAGATGGGCGACGAGGCCGTCTTGCAGCAGGTGGGAGAAGGGAAGGACATCACTAGCGTTCTGTGTACGTATCTGTTGCTTCGTCGAGAAACATCGCCTGACTGATTCTACAGTGAAAGCAAATCTGGATGCCGCGGAAGAGGACCGTCTTCCCGAGTCTGAGCTGGTAGCCCAAATGAGGTGAGTGTTCGTGCTGCCTCGATGTTATAGCCCCTCCTAATGTTTCACTAGCACCTTGATTTTCGCGGCTATGGATACAACATCATCTGCCCTCTCTCGGATTCTTCAAATACTCACCGAGAACCCGTCGGCTCAAGACAAGCTTCGTGCAGAATTGTCCGAAGCTACGGCTAATGGTAACCTGAATTTCGATGACCTCAACGCGCTCCCGTACCTCGAAGCGGTAGTAAGGGAGACCCTCAGGCTGTAAGCCTTCAACGGAGTGCATGGAGGATATTTTGCTACAACTCATTTCGCAGGCATCCTCCAGCTGTGACTGTTAGCAGAACGTGAGCGCATATCGGTATGCAAGGATAACTCAGGAATATACTGAGCATTTTCATTTCACGCAGCTGTCGCAAGGACACGATGTTGCAGCTCGGGACACCGATTATCGGGGTTGACGGGAAGAAGATGTCGGAGGTCCTCGTCCCCAACAACACGGGCATCATCATCAGCATCCTCTCCGTCAACAGAGATCCAGGCATTTGGGGCCCCGACGCGATGGAGTGGAAGCCTGAGAGATGGCTCGCGCCGCTGCCTGCCAGTGTGACGGAGGCTCGCATTCCCGGGGTCTACGCTAATACGTATGTTGTTCATCTCTCGAGCTCTCGAGCATAAGGCTTCATGACTGACGATCATGATTCCGACAGTATGACATTCCTGGGCGGAGGTCGTTCATGCATGTAAGCAGCCCTGAATTCTACATCATCTCAACTCGAGCTGACAACCGGCGAACGCTGCAGTGGTTTCAAATTTTCTCAGCTGGAAATCAGTCAGTTCACTCCACAGACTGCGAGATGAACGCTGACGCTCGACATCTACTTTCAGAGGTGATCCTCGCGGCCCTGCTCCCCAAGTTCCACTTCGCGCCCTCCAAGAAATCCATCTCCTGGACCATCGGCGGGGTATCTGGACCGGTAGTGGAGGGGTCGTCCCAGCCCACCATGCCCCTTGTGTTGTCGTTGGCAAAAGGCACAAACGGTGCGTGACCCGCCGCACAACGCAGTTCGGGCCACCCTCTGGCCGCCGTAGATCCGTCCCACCCTCTCATTCATTTGTGTTCACTGCTTCGTTGAGGGCGTTCATGCATGCACCCGTCGAGTGTCGCTGTTGATCTCTTATTAGAGACCGAGACATTGTATTATGCCAAACGTGACGAATTTTACGCGACCATGGTATGACCATCTCTCGAGTTTGCTGTGTAGAAGCACGATGCATGCCTCTCGAGCTGTCAACGGTAAGTAGCGAGAACAGTGCACAATGGTGTAAAGTGCATGCGTTTAGGATTTAACGACGTGAGGTAGGTTGTTCACGCGCTCGCGGGTTGACAGGTGTGTCCAAAAATGCTACCTATTCCTCCTCCACCTCACTCGCCAAGCTGTAACGTACAAGGCTCGTGTCCTGCATACGCTCTGCGCTTCAACCAACGGCGTTGCCAAGTCCGCGGATTCCTCGTTACTCTGTCTGTGTATGACAGCTCGGTGACGACGTTGTACGATTTGCGCAGGTCATTGTCTGGTTTGAAGTGTCGAAGCCAAGACCCAGCACGTGCCATTTGCAGTCATATGTGCACGCCAAGAAGAACGCATACGAAAGTAGACACACGCCTGCCACCAACGCAGGCTTCCCTCGATCACGGTCGCTTCTCACGAGAAGCCGGCGACAAGAGAACATACCGCGCTGGTCCAAGACAAGCGCTCGGGTTTGAATGTGAAAAAGAAGCCAGCGTTCCAGTAGGGACTGGTACTACTTGCGACCCCCCAAGTCAAGTACAAAAAGGAAGGAAAGACTTCTCCGTATTATCTGCTTATCATGAACGCCTGCGATCTAGACCCAAACATCCCTCTACGCCCGCGTCTACTTGTCAAGGACAGTGGTCTCCACGATGATGCTCGTCACACGGTAAGGGTCTACGCAAACCGATCTGAGCTCCAAGCGTCACCAAGACAAAGACATAGATGGACATACCGATGTTGGATGCGGGACGCCTGTCCTCCAAGTACCCGTAGCCCTGCGCAGCGACGTGTCTTGGCACACGGATCGACGCACCACGGTTGGCGACGCCAGACGAAAACGAGCTGATGTGACCCGTCTCATGACGGCCGGTAAGACGGAGCTCGTTGTCCTCTCCGTACACGGCGATGTGCTCGTCGTGACGCTTCGAGAGCTTCTCGATGGCGGACTCGATGTGCTTGATACCGCCGGGCTCGCGCATCTCCTTGGTCGAGAAGTTGGTGTGGCAGCCCGCGCCGTTCCATTCGCCCTGAAGGGGCTTTGGGTGCAGGGAAACCTTGACACCCCATTGCTCGGCGACACGGGTGAGGAGATAGCGCGCCATCCAGAGGTGGTCGCCCATAGAGATACCCTCGCAAGGGCCGACCTGGAATTCCCACTGGGATGGCATGACCTCGGCGTTGATGCCGCTGATGTTGACACCGGCGTAAAGGCAGGCGCGGTAGTGGGCCTCGATGAGGTCACGGGCGAAAACCTTGCCGGTTCCTGCGTTACAGGAAGACAGGTATAGCCAGCAGAACGGATGTGATGAGCGCTGGAGACGTACCGGCACCGCAGTAGTAAGGACCCTGAGGACCAGGGAAACCACCCTTGGGCCAACCGTAGGGGGTGCCATCGACATCGAAGAGGGTGTACTCCTGCTCGAGACCGAACCAAGGGACGGAGTCCTTGGCGAGGTCCATGACCTTCTTGGCGTGGTGACGGTAGTTGGTCATGTTGGGGGTGCCGTCGCTGTTGTAGGTCTCGGCGAGGACGAGGATGTTGTCGCCGCCGCGGAATGGATCTTTGAAGATGGCAGCGGGGCGGAGGTAGACATCGGAATCGTTGCCCGGGGCTTGGTTGGTGGAGGAACCGTCAAAGTCCCAGATGCGGAGCTGGCCAATGTCCGTGACTTTTTTGGGGACAGTCTGGGAACGACGGGAGAGATGAAGAGGGCCGAACGAGCAGATGAAGAAATACGCACGGTCGTCTTTGAACGGAGACCGCCATCGCCATCAATCCAGACATCTGTAGCGAACGTGAGGACCCGTGAAGTCGTGAGGAGAGCGAGAGGGAGACGTACACTCTGCCTGGACCTTCTCACCCTGGGGGAGAGCGAGGTAGGGAGCAAGGAGGTCTGGACGGTAGTGGAAAGCCATTGGAGAGGAGGGAGAGGATGAGATCGGGTCAGAGCCCGTCGCTAAGCTTATAATAATCGATTTTCGAGTCGATGTGTACGGCTATTTGCCAAGGCACCCCCTATCATTGGCCCGATAAGCCGTTATCTCTCCAATTCTCCAATTTATACCCCACCCCGTCTCGCCAGATCGCTCCGCTCCGCTGCTATCCGCCCCTTGCATGGCCCTTGCCCGTCCCTCCCTCCTCGCCGTCCTCTGTGTTCTCCGTGCAAGCCTGCTCGCCGCCTTGGCCGCCGATCTATCTACCTGCCGATGTCTGCGACCGCATACTCCCGCGCGCGCACTCACACGCGTCATGCAATCCGCCCATTGACGTCCCCTTCGCACCCCCTCCGAAACCCATCGAGTCTCGGCCGACGACCCAGCTCCGTCCACGTCCCGAGCCTGAACAGCCCAGTCCTTCCACCGCGCTCCGCAATCGGCCTCGCATTTCTCTCATTTTCGCCGCTCTCGTCTTTTCCGCCCAAACTGGCCCCCGTCGCGGCCTGGGTCCCCGGTCATCTGATCGAGCCTTCACGTCAAATCAGCTGCGCCCGCCCAATCCTGTCCCCCGAACGCGTAAACGTGCATCATCTGCCCAGCACGCTGAGAGCATCTGCTTTCGGCACATCGCGAGCCATCAGCGCCGCATTTAAAGACAGATGCCATGTCTCTTGTGAATTCACCGCATTACATTCTCTGACTGTGTTCCGCGGCCCATCACAGCAGCTGAGTGACTATTAGCGACATCCAAGACCCGGCCGATCTGCTTCTACATCACTTTCCATAGCACACTGCGGAAATGATACGTTTCAAGTAGCCAATTTCCGATATCTACCCGCCCGCTCACCTCAACTTCCGTCGGGCTCCCTGTCAGAATGCAGATTAAAACCGGGCCCCTCTATATATATTTGGTCTAAAACAGCTCATTCCATTTCACCGCCGCTTCACCGCCTTGCGTCTCTTTCCCCCTGCCTTCACCGCCGCCCCCTTGCCGCTCGCCGCAGCGGCTGCACTGCTACTTCCCTTTCCGTTGCCGTTCGCTTGCTCCGGGTACTCCAGCTCAGGCAAATCCGAGTCTGTCCCCGTCGCCGACACGCCGTCCTCCGTCTCTGCGTCCTCGTCTTGCGCATGCGCGGTATTCTGGCCGGTGACGCGACCGTAGGCCTTGGCGAACTGCGAGGTCACCAGCGCGATGAACCACGTCGATCGGATGGACGCTGGCGTGGCCATGTGGGAGCCGACCGGGAGTAGACTGCCATCGGACTCATACTGCGACAGATGAACAGATGAGAGGCAAGGTGCGTTTCATGAGTAGATAGCGGACACACCATGAATACATCGCCGTTGCCTTCGACGACCATGTCGATCATTCTGCCCGGAATGACACTGCCCTCGTCATCGTAGCGGGCTCCGCCGCCCAGATTGACTTTTACCTGATGCGTCCAGCGCAGCAGAACGCAACATTCAGCGAACCGAGTCTGCATCGAATCGAATATAAGCGCTGTGAACGAACCTTTCTACGTCCTTCGATCGGAGACATCTTCTGGCCCCATGCAGCCGCCTTTGCCTCGCGAATGATAAACTCAACGCGGGCGACGTCGCGCGCATAGTTGAGGCGCTGAACGATATAGTGAAACGCCGAGGTCACCGTGACGAGGAAGACGAACACCGTCTGCCGACGTCAGTCAGCAGCCGCGTTTCTGAAAAATTGTCAAGGTAAAGAGCGTACTCCAAGACCTGGGCGAAGCGCGAATAGTAATACCCAGTGCCGCGCCAACGTGGGACGCCGTTTTTATAGAAGAAGTCATATCTGCGTGGCGTGAGTCGATCGATGGGTGAACATCCCCGCCCACGTATAAATGCAAGGCTAAAGGACGGACCGTTTGCGTCCCTCCTCATTCCTCAAGATGGTCGAGACGACGCCGAGCCGGGCGAAGCGGTCGTGAATGCCCTTGACGCCTGGGTTTTTATCGGGGCTGCACAGAAAACCAGCGGCTCAGTGCTTGATTGCTAGAGATATATGCGACGAGGGAGGTACGGACTGCAGCTGGATGCTCTTTTTGCGGTACGCACGCGCGATTTCGGCGGTCGTCGCGGTGGGCGAGACGTCGAGCCACGAGTAGAACGTCGTGCCCTTGCCTACATCAACCAACCAAAAAAGAACACAAATTAGACAATAAACGGGTGGAGCGGGGACAGTGGGGTGCCAGCGCGGGGCGCACCTTCGGCGGCTTCGAGGCTAGACACGAGGTCGAAGATTTCGTGGTCCTCCTTTGCGCGACACACGGTGGTCAGGGTCACGATCCTCTCCACCCTGCTAAGGAGCTCACTTTTGTCCATCTGGTGGAATAAATAAAACCGAGAAACGGTCAGCTCGACAGCACCTGCTTGGCCGCGATGGCGAGATGTGACGAACGAGCCGGCTTACGCGTGAACGGTCGTTGCCAGCACGGCCAGCAAGGCCAGGGCGAGGAAGAGCTTCATGGGGACACAGGTGTCGTGCAGACACGCGGGCCAGGAGGGAGAGAAAAGACAGAGGTTCGCTGGTCGATGACGGTGCCTTGCCTGCAGTGCCAACGGAACGCGTGGTCGGGATTTGAAACGCCCCACGCGACGCAGGTCCGAGCCGGTGGAAGCATTGCCTTTTCGATCCTCCCCGCGCTGACCCGCATTGCCACAGCTACTACTATACAGACATGGCGCCCCGTCGACGATGCCCCGTCTGCGGGTCCAGGCAATGGCACAAAGAGCCCACGAACGGCTTGGTGATCTGCAGCGAGGGGCATGTCCTCCAGGTACTGTTGCAGACACGCGCGGTGCCCGAGACTCTGAATCTGAACCGACGGTCTCCGTTTGCTTGTGCAGAACTACAGGAGCGAGGTCACAGAGGGCAGGGAGCTCGGCCCCCACACGATGCACAAGCGGACGCTCAAGTCCGGGCGCAAGAAGCGCGAGCAGACGAGCAAGGCGGACCCCAAACGTTCGTGTTCTCCCGCGTCTGTGCCCCTGTCTCTCGTTCTCGAAGCGGGGGCGGTTGCGAGTTCGGATGAGGCTCACGGTAGGATCAGTGTACCACGGCGCGCGCGCGCAGTACCATTACTTTCAATGCCTGCAGCTGCTCTTGCGCAAGCAGGTCGCCGTGCTCATGCGGCTATGGGATCTCCCGCCGAGTTCGAGGTGCGCTTTGGGATCTATAGCTCGGTTCTCGAGATTAACAACGTCGTGGTCGGCGTGACCTTAGGTCGTATGCAGAGACGTTTGGACACTGCATCTCAGCTTCCTTCCCGCACCGCCCCTGCCCGAGCCGTGGCTTCACGAGCAAGACATCGAAGGGAAGCGTCCTCACAGTCAACCAATGACTGACCAAAAGCCATCCGAAGAGACTGGCGGAAAAAACAAGAGTGAGGGCGACTCGCCTTCGGACAGCGACTCCGATAGTTCCTCGTCTTCACCGGAGGACGAGGAGGAAAACTTACAAGAGCCGCTCGATGGCGAACTAGCCGAACTCCTCCGTGCAATGTCCGAGTCAAGCGGCTCTTCTGACGACGAGAATGCGGACGGCACGAAATCGCGCCCAGAGCCAGACAGCCGACCGCGGAGGGGCAAGTTTCAAGGAGCCAGCAACAACGCTGACGGGCACGCGAGCACTATAGCCGTGCTGGTGATCGCGTGTTGGACATTGCGGCTCCCGATCATGTACATGGATCTCGTAAGGTATGTTTCAAAAGTAGATACATTACAATCCGGTGCACGTCGAACGACAATGTCCAGGCTGATCGAAATGCACGATTTGCCCTACCTGGACACCTCGGCCATCTTCCTCCTGAGATGACGCGCCATCTCACGAAACACACGATGCAACGGCTTTCTCCCCCGGTAAGCAGCCTTCCCCCGCGCATCCACGGTCTGCTCGCGCGAAGAGGAGACTGACCGGGACCGCAGCACGCCCCCACGCCGTTGCTCTTACAGGCCCTCTCAGCTCGCCTGGCGAAGCGGATGTGCGCTTCGTACAGAATCCAGACGCCCGAGCTGAACGCCGCGCCCTGCTCTGGCGCGTCGTGCGCGCGCTGGGCGGCACCCGTACGTGCACGAACGAAGGCCTTCGCGCGGGAGATGCCCAGCACTGACTGCGTCGCGGCCTCGTGTCCTCCAGCCGTGCTGTACGGCCTCACCAAGGCGATCGCCCATGTGGCGAACCTGCCGCTCACGTTACATCATTCGCTCGCGCCGAGCCTTCTCCGGATGCAGCGACACGACCCAGAGAGCCACAAATACGACAACGTCCCGCCCGAAGTCGCGTTTGCGGCTTCTGTGATCATCGTGCTGAAGATGGTGTACGGACTGGACGGGAAAGCGAGGTGGGTGAAAGATAACAAGTTAGTACGCTCGCAGCTGAACGTTCGTTCCGCAGGGTCGCGAGAGATCCAGGGGATCCTGCGTGCGCGCTGCCTCGAATGGACGAGTATCTGGCGTTGATCAAGCGACTGGACGACGAAGACGCGAAGAGCGAGGCCAGCGTTTTCGGGGCGCGCACGAATATGTAAGCGCTCGCTCGAGAAGGGACCCCGATCGCCGCATTGCGTCCTTTCTGAAGTCTTGCTTCCTGGACGTCGACTGTAGGCACACCGCGGATCTCAGCGAATCGATGCTGGACGGGTATCTGGATTTCTGCGAAAAGGCGCTGATCGGGCCACGGAAGCAGGCGCAAGGTACGGACGGGGCTGTCGCCGTCGTTCCGTGCAATGAAGTGAGATGGCTGATAGCGTCGCGGACATGATTAGGTTCGGAAGGCACGGTTATCGAGAGCTACTTCGCGCTGGAGAGCCCAATGCGAGGGAGGAAGCCGGAGAGGGCGAATGGGGATAACAGGGGCACGAGATCAGAGCGCGCGTTGCAGGCGGCTGTGCCAGCAGAAGGCGGCGAGGGCGTGGGTGAGCCCGGGGAGGGTATGCTATTTATAGCTCTGGGGACGTGCTGGGATCGGTGCCGGAGGAGTACGAGGCGGTGGTGGAGCGTGCTGCGAGGTGGACGGGGGTGAGCGGGGAGTACATATACGGGGTGACGGAGAAGTACGAGAGGCGGGTGGTGCGGTGGTGGGCCGGGATGAGACGGGACGAATACAGACGCGTGGACGCGACGGGGATGACTAAGGGGGGCTGACGGGGATCACGGATGGATGTCGTCGCTCGTTTGTTTGAACTTTGCGCTGCCCCGTCCCATCACCCTCAGGCGGATTTCAGTTCAGCCCAATGCGCCGCTGCTCCATTTAGACCATGCACGACTGATTTCGCTCAGCCCTCGTCCCCTCCTTCTTCTCGTTGCTCTCTTCAACCACCGCCATGCGTCGCATCGCATCCATCTTCAACAGCAGGCGTTCTGACAAGGACAAGCCCGCGAAGACCCAGCCGCCCCCTTCGCACACCGCAAAGTCTTCTCGCCTCTTCCGCTCTCGCTCTCACATCTCTGTCGCCACCCAGCCTTCCATCCCCAAGCTCGATCAGGCTCAGTCCTCCTCCTCCTCCTCGAGCGGGTCCGCCTCCCTGCGCACTCCCGACGACGACCATGCCAGCCCAATGAACCCTACCGTCCATCAAAAACCCTGGACGCCTTGGACAGCCAGCAAGAAACCGACTGCCACGCTGCGATCGAGCCCTTCTCAGCCTCTCGGGCGGTCGAACATGCCCGACGACTCCACTGCCCGGCTCCCGCCCAAGCCACAAGCTGCGACACACGACGACGAGTCTGAAGACGACACTTCCGAGTCGTCAGAGTCAGACGAAGAGCGCCTCCCGTCCTCCAAGCCCATAGCGCGCACGCTCCCTCCGGTCGAATACGCCCAGTCGCTGACCGCGAACCACCTGGCCGCCGCGTTCTCACCGTATCCACTGTTCTACCGGCCTGGGACAGCGCTCTTCCCACGATCGGCCAACTCCTCACGATCGGTGTCGTTTCGAGACAGCGTCGAGTCCACGATGCACAAGCAGCGATTGCTTCGGAAGATCCTTCGTGACGAGCTTTCGCCCTCCGAACGGCGTTCTCTGGCGGCATTTGGCTCACGGCCTGCTTCGGCAGCGGTCAGGCGGACGTTGCCCTTGCCCGACGAAGGGGCTTTCCCAGACGTCAAGCATGTCACACTCCACAGTCGTGGGCTGAAGCGTTGGATCCAGAGGCCTTACTTCGAAGAGCGCACGGTGGTCTGGACCGTCGGGGAGGAAAATGGTGCGATTGGGTGGACCCGCGTCAAAGGGTCGGGATTCGGCGTTTGGGCCTGGAGGTATCGGAAGGGCTGGAACTGCTGGCAGGCCCGACGGGTGATGAACTCGAGAGAGCTTCGGATGATGTGGCGGCGTGGGAGCCGCCATCGTCAGCGTCCAGCAGCTCATCACAGCTGTCGGGTGAGTCCCCTTTATACGCCGTCCGCGTTTGGCCTGCATGTTGACTTTTTGGGTGAAGCTTCCCCGCCTGTCACCCAGCGCGCCCCTCCCCTCAAATACAAAGCGCTTCCGTCTCCATTGCGCAACGAGAGCGACCCGATCGATCCGCCACCGCCGTCCCCATCGAATGTTCCCTCGCTATCTCCTTCCATATCACAGGCCCTTGCTTCCGCAGCCGTGCCTGCCCCGAAACGGGGCGTGCATTTCGCCGAGGACAACAAAGACGATCAGCTCCCCATCGGTTACGTTCTTCGTGTCAAGAAGAAGCGCGAAGAGAAGGCTCGCTTCCTCAAGGTCGAGCGAGACAGACGCGCTCTCGAGGAGGAGAGGCTCAAGCACGAAGCCGAGCGCAGACAGTGGGAAAAGGAGCGACAACAATGGGAGCAGGAGAAGAATGCGATCGAACGAGAGAGGCGCGCCGCCGAGGAGGAGAGGAAGAAGAAGTTGTATGCGGATGAACTGGCCGCTGCACGCAGCCGACGGGAGAGCCAGCACAGTATCCCATCCTCCTCTTCGCGAGAGATGGAGCGCCGGGGCCGAGCAACCTATGCCCGACCGACCTACGATTCCCGCCGACAGTCTGATCAGCACGCCGTCTACCTGAACCCGGCCAGGTCGCACACCGGATCCTCCTCCATTCCGAGGTCGGACAGCGCCAGCCGCTCGCACACTGCGAGCCCTTCTCCCCGCGCGCCTTCCATGTATTCGAACCAGTCTTCGTCAGAGGATGTTCGGCTGCGCGAAGGTCGGAGTAGCCGACGAGCATCCATGGTGTCAGAGTCGTCGCAACGCTCGGACCGCATGCCCATGTATCCCTACGTCTGGGGTATCCCGCCTGTACCGCCACTGCCCACGTATCCCTCCATGCCGATGATCCCTGTCATGCCACAGTACGTCATGGACATGCCGTTACTCCCTCCCGCGGCCCCCTTCATGCGTCAGCAGCACGGCCAGCGCTCGCGCTCCTCCAACTCGCCCTCTCCCGCCCGCGGAAGCCTACCTGACAGCCACAGCTCGGATCGCATTCATCAAGCCAGTCCTCATCTCTCCGCACCGCAGCACGGGCACCATCGTCATTCCAGCAGCGACGACTACCGTAGGAGAGATTCTTCAGGTTCCCACGGGGGTCCGCCGTCGGAAGGGAGCGGCTCGTCGTTGGGGAGGCCCCCGCGGCAGCAGTCGCTGTTGTTGGGACCCACCGCCCCTTCATATTTCTCGCAGAACAGACCATCTTCATACCGCCGCTCGACGGCTATCAACTGATTCGCGCAGTGCTTCGGACATCTTCCCCCTTCTGTCAGCGTAGGTGATCTCCTTGTAATGCCACTCTTTTAATTTGCCCGAACGGACTGGCTGTCAGTAGCTACCGCACCCTGTCCTCTGATTCTATAGCCCACTCGATCCTCGACACGACTCTTCGCATCCCCGAACAATCTTGACCCTACAGTACCCCCAATCCCTAGTATCCTTTGGATTTTCTTTATATCTTTCGCATCCACCATCATGGACCGAGATATCATGTGCCACAAGTACCCACTCAAGCTTTTTTAAGATCTTTTCACCCTACGTTTCTACGTGCTCATCCGTCCCGTCGCTTCTTACCTACGCACTTTCCTTGACCTCCCTACCTCCTCATGCAGCATCTACAAAGAGGCAATTAGAGTGTCTGTCCGTTGTTGTGCGCTGATCCCTTCTTGGTTCGATGCGTTCATCCAAACATACCAGTGATCCGCCGAAAGAATGGCATTATGCAGATGCAGATGGTCGTTGCATTTGAATACAGCACCGAAGCCTTGAAAACGGGTAAGTGGGAGGTGGGTGTCGGCGGCGTAAGTGGAGGGTAGGGTGTCGCGATATAACAAAACAAAATCGAGCAGAGGAGATGAAACGATAAGGATACGATGTTACACGTCAAATTCATGATCATCCGAAGAGGGTTCGTCACGCCATGCCGCCCCAGGGACCTCGTATCCGACGCGCGAGCTGGATGTCTCGGGGCATGATAGTCACACGTTTCGCATGTATAGCACATAGATTTCTGTCAGGGGAAGACGTCGTTTGCAGGGCGCGGTGGGAGACGAGGGGAGAACGCACGCGTCTTCGAACAGATGGACTAGATACGCTTCCGTGGCCTCTTGGAGAGCCTGTAGAGCCGAGCTCTGCCACATGAGCCCGCGATCGCTATACTCCTGTGTGTCCGTCATCATGTCCAGCGCGATCTCGCGCACCTGCACCGTGGCGGGGGGTCGTGTCGTCAGCCTGCGGGGAGTGCGAACGGGGGCGAAGCAAGTGGACGCACCACCCGCGCGAACGGCAGCTTGCGGATGAGGAAGTCCGTGCTCTTCTGGTACTTCCTGATCTCCCTGAGCGCGACCGTGCCCGGCCTGTACCGCCTCTTCTGGCGCTCGGCGGCGGGCTGCGCGCCCCCAGACTGTCCTGTTGCGACGCCACGGCGGCGGCGGCGACGGCCGTCCGGTTAAGATCATCGCGCGACACGGAAAGAGCGCGGGAGGGGCGCATCGGAAAACACGACTCACGACGCGACGGCCCTGCGACACGATCGTCGTCCCTGTCGCCCCGCGCAGCGGGTGGCTTTGGAGGGCGCCCGCCCGTGCTCTTGCGCGCGGTGCTCGGTCTAGGGCGCTTTGGGGGCGGGCTCGAGTCCTCGGGAGACGCTTCGACGGTCGCCTTGCGCTTTTGCTTCTTTTGCACGGTCTGGGCCATCATTGGCGAACGTGTGGGGCGTAAGGACAGAACAGAACGCGTGAAAAGGCGATTAAAAATGAAGGAAAAGAGGAAGATTAGCGGGGAGGAACGCGAGGAGGGAGGAACAGGGGGTGTTGCTCCAGCAGAGCGCGTTTCCAACATAATTGCCTATTTTGGAAGGACATGCCACGATGTGTGAGTCTTGTGAGGAGTTGACCAAGACTCCTCCGACTCCCACCGCCCATATTCACTTCGACTGTATTCTTCTACAATGAATCTATATAATCCATATATCTTTGGAACCATGAAGCAACACGAAGCCTAGTCATATGCATTCATCGGATCTAAAAGAATAAGGGAAGACATTGCATGAGGCGTCTCACCAAAGCCTGCCGCGGTACGTGCCATAGAGCTTCGTGACGGTCATACCACCTATCATTCAAGCTTGGCCACGCATCGATAGGATTTCTGAATGTCCAGACATGAGGTATCAATATTGAGACATGTCGTGCTGAACTTGAGTAGAGACTCAGGTTTGCAGGCGCTCGCCGCTCACCAAGCCGAAGGCACGACCTGTCTGCAAGTCACATGGGAGACCTTTCCCACGCTCCAAGCACGCGTTGGACGCGTCGTTCTTAAATTGGGCCTTGTTCTTCCCGGATTCTATTGTGAGTGGCGGCGTATAAGGAGGCTGCGCGCATACCCACCTCACCTCTTCCTCTTTCTACGCCCATCTTCGACCTCAAAACCGATCAGCACAACATGCCTGAAGAGATCGTACACGGATTCTACAGATACACGGATATCTGGTTTGAATGGTACGCTCGATCTGCATGCTTCGGCCAGTCCGAGTACAAAGGGACTGAGAGTCCGCAGGCACAAGGTCTTACCCAACCCAGAGGACGCAGGCCCACTGAAAGCTACCCTAGCTCACGAAGCGTTAGTCCACCCCGACCATCCTTTGCGGAAGGAGGGCAAGGATGGCATCGATCTGACCATGGGTGAGCCCCTCATCGAAGATATCGTTGAATTGATATATAACATTGTGTTCTCCGCATGCAATTTCTCACACAGGTATACTGCCTAACGGCGAGAACCGCTTGCTCTTCACTTCTGCGCAGGTCGAATACGTGCGGTATTGGCTTCACGCCACGGGATTGACCAAGGAGCCCATCCCTCTCCCGTACTCGGCTTGTATGCTCTCATCCGCGCAACTTCAGTCCCACAGCCCATCTTTATACAAAGATCCCTTTTATCTGCGAAATGAGATCAAGGTGAGATCGCCCATTCAGAGTTTCCATCAGTCGCGCAATATGCTGACCCCAAATACTCCATATATAGCGCATTCAGAAGTTTAACAAGCAGCTCAAGGGCGCCGATAACTCTCTGAAGGCCCGTCGCCTGAAGTTCGAGCGTGTACGCTCATTGTGGGCTGAAAAGACGGGCGTGTGGTGTGCGATCGACTTCGAGGCCTGGGACAAGGAACACACGGCCTTGACCGAGGTGGGTTGGAGTTTCGTGCGCTGGGTGGACGGCGAGCCGCAAGAGGAGTACGTACACCTCAGAGTGGAGGAGCACAGAGACCTCAGGAACATTTATGTGCCATCGAACCCTGACGTGAGTCTGTGTCGCCATTCGATTGTGGCGGCGACCTCACTCACGTATCCTGCTCAGCACTATAATTTCGGGAAAAGTGAGATTGTGAAGAAGAAGGAATTCAAGCGTCGTATCCACAGCTTAATCGCTTCTATCGCGTCGCCTGGACCGCTCTTTCTCGTTTTCCACGACGCCAGTCAAGATCTCAAGTAGGCGATCCTCTGCTTGGTTCCTGCGCGCTCGGAAGTGATTCCTTCTTGTACAGATATCTGGAGCAACTCTCGGCACCCATCAACAGCCCATCGCCCATTCTCCCCGACTCGTGCGCTGCCTCGGCGAAGAGCGGGACGCCAGAGATATTCACGGTGGACACCGCGGAGCTCTTTGCGGCTCTCGAAGGCAACGGCGGCGCGCAGAAGCGATCATTGGAACAGATGTGTAGGCACCTCCAAGTCAAGACCGAGTATCTGCACAACGCCGGAAACGACGCTCGCGTATGCATTGCCCGCTTCTCCACTCCTTGCGTGGATCACTGACTTGGTTCCGGTTTACCTCGCGATCAGTACACCCACCTCGCGCTAGAAGCGATGGCCTCTGGCGACCAGCTCGACGTGCAGCGCGAGCAGCGCTGGCCAAACCATACCGCTGTGGGTCGCGGCCCGCGAGTTCAGTTCTCTAAACTAGAGGAGGATAGTGACGCGAGCGACTGGGATGAGGACGATGACGAAGACGACGATCCTTCTTTGATGAACTTCCAACTAGGCGGCAGCAACAATGCTCAGAACGGGAAAGTAGATGGCAAGTCGATTAGTGTCGAGATATCCGCTGACGGAAAGGCCGTCGAGAGCGTGAATGGATATAGCATGAATGGCGGAGCCGTCAACAGTGACAATGGCGTCCCCGCTTAGACTATCAGATCGCAGACAGTGTAGTCGAAACCAGAGTATCTGTCCTTGAAAATCTGCTGTAGTTTGTTTTGTCCCTTATACTGTACTATCGATGTCATGTATCATTTGTTCGCTGATGACCCCATTCAGCTGCCTGTAAAACATAGACCACCTATTGCGCTCCGAAAATACTGAAATTTGACCTCGTACCAGTGACTTTCTTGTTCTGGTTGTAAAAACATGGCGGCTAGGGTATGAATGCGTCTATTGTCGACTATTAACGTAGATTTGAGCATATCATCCGCGATCCGTCGAAGTGAGCGGCTAAGCAACACCGCCACCCTAGCTCAGTGGTGAGGGAGTTTCAATCGTCTTTCGTGTCGTCGTCATCTTCGCCGTCGTCTTCATCGTCGGATCGTACATCCGTTGTTTGGCTATAAAACACGGTACTGTATTTGAAGAAAAAGACATCAACATTCGATTGGCAAGGAAGCGAGACGGGAATCTGTACCGGAAAAGAACGCGAAGGATGAGGTAGTACCAGAACAAATTGAGACATTGAAGCAGGAGGATGGGAATGAAAATCTGCAATTTCATCCACGGAGCCAACCATACGCCATCCAAAGGACGGAAGACCTTGGATGCTTCACTGCAAGATGAAATGCGAAAAACCATTGTCATGCAAGGAAAGTATAATCACACATCGAGACAGACATACGGGATGAGGTCGAACTCGGTCCACACCGACCAAAGCATAACAAGGTTGAGATAGTGTCGGAAGTAGCTATTAAACATGCCCGTCGATTAGCAGACGTCATGCAGATGAAAGTACCACATACGTCCAGACACCGAGGAACACAATAAACGAGACAGTTTTCGGTATTTCATAGCCCATGTAATTCAGAAGCTTAGAAAATGCCAGGAACGTGTCGGGAATATCCATAGACATGTAGACGGCGTTTCCAATGAGCGTCAGGCTGACTATGTAACTCCACCTGCGGAGGCGACGAGGTCAATTTGTGCGAGGGTTGAAGAAGGCATTCTGTTCATACCCAACAAGCCAAAGAGTGACAAAATGATGTGCTACGAGCTCTTTGTAGTCATTTCTTGGTTTCTCCAGTTTGAGCACCAGCACGATGAGCTGTTGGCACCAATAGGCTGCTTGCATGAGATAATAGCGCTTCAATTCAGGTTTCATGTCCCAGTGCGGGTAGCCTAGAACGGGCACCATGAGCATAATATTACTATGTAACGGAAGAAGATGATTACCGATCCAAAAATTGTCAGTTCTGTACCACCAGGTAGGCAGCTGGGACATGATACGCAGACCCCAAGCGCCGAAAAATGCAAAATATATCATAGCATACCCCTGCTCTCCGAATCGCGCCAGCTTTCCTTCCGTGCGTATACCAAAGTAGCGAGCAACTGGACGGCAGAGCTTGATAGTGATGACCTGACGAATCAAAGAGAAAAAGACGACATGGTAGGCAAGGAATGCGAGATCGAGCCAGCCTTTCCGATAGCGGGGATCGTCAAGATTACCGGTGGGAGAAGGTATAGGGTGTGAGATGAAAAGAAGAGACGCAAAAGGACTTGGGGATGGTTTAGAAGTCATCAAGGGGGTGAATAGCACCCAGTTTAGATGAAGTATGACCGGGAGGAGTAGCATGCGCAGGGACGATGCTGTGGTAGGTCATGACAATGGAGCAGAAGAACGAACTATATGAACACGCACAGGGTACGACGACCCATCTGGAAGTCTTGAAATCATCCCAAAGGCCTCTCGACTGGGGTAACAAATCCACACCCGCCTTGCGCCGAACATATGCTTTTCCATTTCCGTTCGGTGCCCTGGAAAGTAGTTTATGAGAAATGTGAGTGATGTCTATCGGCGTGAAGACTCACATGTTTTTTCTTCGCCTCGAACGCGTAGAGCTCTGCCAGCAAATAGATGAGGGCTCCTCCGAAGGCAACTCTGAGCTGTCAACGCTTCAGCGCTAACCCCGAAAGGAGGTCCAGCGAGTTTGGCATCACGTGCAACCATGGACGTGAATCCTTATGGACGTGCAGGTCGCGCAGGTCGTCTTCGCCGTCGTCTCAGGTGCCCGCCTATGTTCTCACCTCTCGGCCTCTTTCATTCTCTCCCCTGTCCAAATAAATTCCAATGCAGGAGAAAAAACTGTTTGTTCTCCCACAAGTCAGGCGTCGTTGAGAATCCCGTTTCTATTCCGTATGACACCCCACAGCCTGTCGCCTCATCCTCTGCCCTCGCATCGCGTCCCAGCATCCCAGCCAAGCGTCCTGCTACCTCGCCTCCCACCCATGCATCGTCATCTGCGAATGCTGCATCTTCGCCACAACCGCAACGGAAGCTTCAGAAGATTGGGACCGCGCAGAAACCGCTCGCTCTCCCCACCGCGTCGCGTACACCCGTCAGCCTGCTTTAACCCTTCTGCTGACGCGTCGTCACTCAGCTGGTTTGAACTACAGACAGGCGTGCCTGTGCTCAGAGTTAATGCAGCACAGTCCAAAATTCCAGTCGCGACGCGCCAGGTGAGCTAAGCTAATCCTCATGTCTTTAACGTGCACAACGTGTTTCTGGCCTGCCTGGGTTTCGTCCCCTCTGATCATACCCCCTGCCCATCACTCCCAGTGATTATGAACTTCATTCTGACCTGCTTCCAGACGATGCTCAAGTCCCTATACGACCATTTCGTCGTCCTGTACGATGCTGTGCTACCCCAGGAGCCCTCTCTGGCCTCCGAACATGCCTTGCGGCAAGAAGAAGAAATATACAATCGCGCAAGCAAGGTAACATACCGTAATGTATGGTCTATCTCATCCTGATCCTGCTATCGCTCAATGACGCCTCTCCTGCTATTGCATACGTACATTCTCCAGGCCGTCATCACGTCCATCGCCTCTATCAAATCGCGTCCCCCACCGACAAGTATCTCTCATCCCTCCATAGGCACTACGAACGATATCGCAGCGCGCACTGCTGAGGCTCACGCGCTCTCTTCTCTTCACCTAACTTCTGCGCACCTCATGCCTCTCATTCTCAGCCGTGACCAATTGCAAAAATGGGGCTTTCTTGCTGAGATACCTGAACCATGGGGCCCAGGCGGCCAGAGTCCCAGTGCGGAAGGTTCCAGAGTGAAATGCGAACGCTGTGCCGTGACATATGTCGTCCAACCCCTGGCTGAAGGGAAGGCGCGCGCTGATGAATGCACTTATCACTGGGGAAAGGCGGTGACCCGCAACATCAACGGTCAGTCTCATTGCGCTTCTTCCCCCATAGCATTTATTCGGTTCTAAATTGTTCACTCTGGTTCCCTGATTGTAGGCGAAAGAATGAGAATGTATACCTGCTGCCATCGACCCACGACTGAGGGCGGTGGATGCACGCAGGGGCCTCATGTTTTCTACGAGTCCGACCTGGCGTCTCTACACGCGCGGCATGCATTTTCTTCCCTGAAACCCTCCTTCGAAGGCAAGAAGGAGAGAGATGTGGTGGCTCTAGATTGCGAGATGATATACACCACGGGTGGCTTCCGCGTCGCGCGCGTGTCAATCGTCGACGCGCGCGGGCAGGAGATATTTGACGAGCTCGTGAAGATGGATGACGGTGTGGAAGTGGTGTGCGTCGCCATCCCACATACCTTGCGAGTCGCTGAAACAGCGTCCGACTCAACACATATAGCGACTTCAACACTCGCTTTTCCGGCATCACAGCGACTCAATACGCGGCCAAAGCGCGACGTTCTCTCCGGGAAATACGGCGTTCCCTCGACGAGTTCTTGAGCCTAGATACCATCCTTCTTGGGCACGGGCTCGAGAACGACCTGCGCACGTTGCGTATCATGCACCATCGCTGCGTTGACACCGCCATTTTGTTTGAACATCCGCGGGGATTTCCATTCCGCAAAGCTCTCCGCGATCTGTGCATCATTCTCCGCTTTTTCCGCGAGAGACTGCGGTCCACTAACGTTGATCGTTTTCCCGCAGCACCAAAGAACATCTCGGCCGTACGATCCAGACAGGCGGTGGAACGTCTGGCCATTCTTCGATTGAGGACTCGATTGCGACGCTCGACCTCGTCAAATGGTTCGTATACAACAAGGTCAGGCAACCGCCGTTCACCGCAGCGACGCCTGTCACTGGCACCTCGAGCTCGAGATCTGTCACGATGGCTGTCGGATCCTCCAAGCCAGCGTTAGATAACGTGAGAGCTCCTCCTGCGAAGGAAGCATTTCAGATTTAGTGAAGCGCATATATTCGGTCATGGGGATAATTTTGAGGGAAATTGGTGGACTCTACTCTACTATCTGTGTAGCATTCTTGTTTTCTTGTTGTCGTCCTTCAGCATTATACCTACATCGTGATTGTACAGCCAGAAGTTGCGAGCATGTAAATTGTGAGTGTAAGCTTGCGATTGATTGGATAAACTCGCGTCGATGTCAGAAGCTATCGTTCTGACTGTAGTCTTCCGTCAGATAAATAATAATGGGACGCTACAAATTGCCAGTTTCGGTCTTTCGCCGCTTCTTAGCCCTTTCAAGCTTTGTCTCTAGCTCGTGCCATTCACCTTCCAAAGACGACAATCTGCAAGCGAATAGATATCAACGGATTTGAGTGGTCATGAAGAGGCTCATTACTTACCCAATCGGCATAGCTGGAGGTGGATCCTCGTCCTTGAAATAAGGCGCTTCGAGGGCTTGGGCAGCAGTGACTCGTTTTTCCGGATCGTATGCCAATAATTGTTCTGCAAGATGCAGTCCTGCTGGCGATAACCACCTGAAGAGCTGGTGAGTTACGATTACTGCGACGACGAGCGATACTCACTTGCAGAACAGCTCCTTGAAGTGATTCGGGATCGCGGTCTTGGGCTTCACGAGCTCATACCACGGCAAATTCGAGACACCTGGCCAATGTTCGGGTGTAGGTGTGCCGAGGAGCTTGAAAATGACTTCCAGCTGATGGACCTCATCGCCACCTTGAAACACAGGCTTCTTGGTGAAAAGCTCCAGCATGATGCATCTATGTAAGGGTTTCAAAGTCAGAACAAAGGAGTCGATTAGTAGAAACATATTCACCCTGCACTCCACATATCTACTTCTGGCCCGTACACAGTCGTCCCAAAAAGCAACTCCGGTGGCCGATACCACAAAGTGATTACCCTGTTCGTGTAGTCGCTCCGCCGACGTTTCTGATAGAACCTCGCCAAACCAAAATCTGCGAGCTTCAATTCGCCACGGCTGTTTACCAAGATATTGGAACCTTTGATGTCTCGATGGATTACCCCCTTGCGATGAAGGTATGCAAGACCCGCGAGCATTTGTCGACAGAGAGATTTTAGATGAGCATCGGTAAAAAGAAACTGAGTCTGAGAGAGGATCCCCGTGAGGTCGTGATCCATATACTCAAACACCATGTAGACGGATCCTAATCCACACCGTAAATAGAATGCGGGATACCCTTATAATAAACCTCACCGTTGGAAACCATCATTTCGTACAAGCGTACCACGTTATCATGACGGAGGGACTGGAGGAGTTTGATCTCTCGCATCGCAGTCACAGGGAAACCATCGCGCTCTGTTTCCATGCGTATTCGCTTCAAAGCTACATGAAGACCAGTGGTTGCATTTCGAGCCTTGTAGACCTTGCCAAACGTCCCTTCGCCGACCTGACTGACGATGGTGTACAGCTCATCCCGGGATCCCTTCGGCGTATGAGGCCTGGAGCCTTCCGTGCGATCAGCTTCACTTGCATGAGGCGTCGACGTCGTTGAAGGTCGGCTCGGTTCTTCCATGTGCCTGACATCTCTTCTACGTCGGAACTCCTCAGAAATAGATGGAGGTACCAGATGGGAGGGTGGCGAAGACACTGCGGTCGGGAGACTGCCCAGGTTCGGAGAATCGGCAGTTGATGACGGATGTGGGGATTTCACTACATGTAGTGGCACGGGTGCCCGCGACTCTTGGGGGGCGTCAAAGCCCTCTTTCAGTAAGCCTTCGGACGATCGAGGTATGGGCGGTGCATGATTTAAGCGTGTACGAGATGGGTGGCTGGACAAGAGTTGAACTTCCTTCGTCTCAGCGTCGTCATCGTCTCCCGGGAAGAAACGCTTCACAGCGGAACTCGCTTGGCCTATCGGTCTGAAACCAGCTATTCGTAGTGGGGAAACCAACGAAGGCTTTGCGATTTCAGGAGACAACGGTCGGATGGCCGGTACAGTGCGCGTAGCTGTGGCCGCGGCGGGGAGAGCGGGAGGGGGCATAGAAAAGTCGGAAGTCGGAAAGTCATGTGAGGCCTCGGAAGAGACGGGATGCTGAATTTTTGAGTGAGATAGGAACATATGTCTGAGTCATGGATATGTGAACATACGTCGGTAGAGTAACCATTTGTATGACCTTTATCTCTCTTGGGCCAGCCATTGTCAAGTGGAATCAACTTAGTTTGATTTCGGGTTGTGTTGGCTTTGTTGTTGGTAGACTTGATATCAGAGGCTGGCTTTGTGACCGGAAGACGGTGAACGGCCTTCGCCTTAGGCGGAGGGCTCATGCTCATGCTTCGGCTCCTACTACTACCGCCGCTCGAGGTCGACATATCCGAAAGACTTCGAGCTCGACCATGACTACGGCCCCGACTGACGCGACTGCGTTGCGACGAAGCGGGCGACGGAGAATATCGCTTTCGATGAGGTTGTTTGTGAATAGGACTGCGGCTTCGAGCCTCCGTGGTACTGGAATCTCTCCGCCGACGATCGGGGGGTGATCGTGAACGAGACAGAGACCGCCCTCGTGAGGAACGGCGGGAATGATACGAGTCCGCTGGTGATCGTGATCGTGATACTGAGCGATGAAGAGGGCGTTGTTTCGCAGGGGAACGAGCATTTCTCCCATTCAGATCTCGTCTCGTCCAGCTAGAAGTACAACAGTCATTTCCAAACTTTGATACGATCGTGACATGAAACTCACTTGTTCAACTGCCCATCATCGTGCCTCCAATCTCGCTTTTGTTGCTGCTGCTGAGGTTGCTGTGGGTTATTTTGTCGACCCTTCCTGCTACCCTTACTGTTTCGATTTTGATACGGATTGCGACGGCTGTTATTGGTCCGTTGACCTTGATTGCTGACTCGCGAGGACGACGACTGCCACGAAGCGGAAGGCTGCCATGCACGGTCATCTCCACCGCGCTGTGAGTGATCGTCCTGCGAGTTTCGTCGCTTCCAATGATTTGAACGTCGATTGTCCTGCCGTGGTGGCTCCCATGAGTCGCCCCTCCATATCTGCCCTCTACCGTCTCTCTGATCGTCTCTCTGCCATCCCTGGCCCTCACGCTCGCCCGATTCAACTCGGCTACCAGACCACTGCCCACGACTAGGTATTTGGTCCTCGTGACGAGTCGTGGAAGGCACCCAATTGTTAGGGTCGTGAAAGGGCGTGGATGCAAACTCGTCGTGACGCTCAGTCCACTCTCTGCCAGAAGAAGCATAGCGGACGTCGCCAGCGCCACGTTTCCACCCACCGTTGTTTCTTGAGTCAGAGAGTTCAAAATTATCTCGAGCCCCGTGACGATACAAGTCGTTGTCGTACGGTTCGCGTGAGGGAACAACATCTGCAGGGTGCCAATCGTCACTTTCCCGACGGCTCCAAGACGACGAGCCTTCTCCTCTTGCGTCGAACGCAGAGACTCTGGATGACGGCCTATAAGATTCTTTCGGATGAGAAAATGGATGTGGATGCGTAAATGGCTCCGCATGCTGCTCATCCACTCGTGATACTAAGAGCGGCAAAGACCCTTCGTCGTCGTCAACGCTCGACCCTCTATGTCCTCTTGACCGTGCGTAAGGGGTTTGCATATGCGCCTAGTGGCTTGTCTTGTGTGGCACGAATGTAGGAGAGAGGCGATCAGAACGACGTTTTCGTGTTGGGGACTGGTCAACCGAAACGGACAGCGGCCAAGCAAAGTCTTGTGACCAGACGAGGATTGACTACCCTGAGAACTTGAGAGGGGTTGCTTGAGAGAGAGGGCAACTGACGAACAAAATATAAAGGGCGCCAACTTGACGCATGAACAAGACGCTCAGTAGGAGGGTCCACGCAGCTATGAACGCTCGAGGCGGTGATACCGAACAAAACTTACATAACGAGGAAGAAGGAATTTCTTCAAAGGTGCAGCACAACGTTCGTGATGTGCGCTGTTACGAGCTGTGCCAGCAGAGGAGATGCAAGGAGAGACACACTGTTGATGTCGAGGATCTTTGAAACTTTGGTGGTAGGCGTCCGTCCCAAAGCCTGCGAGCGTCTGACGTGACTGTCCCTGCCCGACATGTACCAAATTCAACTCTCCCTACGTTCCCCACAAATTCCTCCCTCAAGCATATGCAAAACGTCGGTAGCGATGTATAGATCACAAGAAAGACAAGGCAGAGACTAAGCATTCCCTGAAAGCAACAACAGCGACCTCAGTCGTGGTCAAGTTCTGACCTAATTCAAGCATTGAGCGGTTTGCCAAATTAGTACTCACGCTCGCTCTCGAAAAACATCACTAGTCCATAGCGGTGGGGTTAATGTAGATACAAAAGTCCAACAGTACACTATACGAAAGACGACCCGAAACCCAAAATCGAATATCACTGGAACGTACACTCGGGCTGCCCTTCTTCACCATAATGGCGCCCAAGTTCCCCAAGCATCAACCGATAATGGTTGAACAATGCTGAATATTCGGTCTCCTCCCGGGAAGCAGCTTCCAGGTTTCGAGACACGATCCTCTCAGCGTTATTCATTCTCGAAAATTTACTCGAGTGTTGCACAGGTGCGAACAGCTGAGGACAAGAGGCTGCGTCAATACATGAGTGGAAAGTGAAGGCCAGACTATCACCTTCACTGTCGTGTCGATGCCACTAACAGCAACCAGAGGGAGATGCGGGTGACTTTCAATGACATTGACAACACTTCCATCACCTTCGTACACCCCGTGCAAAGCGCCGGTGGTCTTTCTCCATACGAAGAAATTACCATCATCGGATCCTGAGACAACGAAGTCGTCGGAGGGACCAAAGAAGTTCACTAGAGCATAAAGTGAGCTATCGAATATCAACGTCAAGGGGGGAAATATATACCATCTTTGACAGTCTGCACATTACATGCTCCCACGAAGCGCATCCGAGGATAAATCATAGGGAGGGCTCCATGCAATATCGGGATTTCGTCATTTGTGAATTCTTCGATATCCTCAAAGACGTCTGTCTGATCACTGGAAGATGAGTTGCCTTGAATTTCTGGGTCGGAATCAGCCATATCTGCATCGGTGGCAGACCACTCGGACTCGATCCCTTCCATAAGATCCTCGGAAGGTTGGTTGGCTACCTGAACTTTGTGTTTAGTATTGGGAGCTACAACAGCGGTTGGGGTCGAAGATCCTGAGGAATCGATAAAATCGTCCCGAGTCGAATAGAGGTACACCGCATCGGCGCTATAAGCTTGAAAATGAATAGGTAAAGCGAGTTTTTTATTGATGCAGAGTAACACTTACACAGAAGAACCTACTTCACTGTTAGTAGGGCTGTAAACACAGACGATAGATGAACAAGACCTCGTGACCGTTCCTCGTTGACATACGAGCGCCCGTAACATGCTCATGGCCCTTCCGCTCGCCGGGTCCCGTGGACTTTCTGCCAAAGCGTCGAACACATGTTGTTACATCGTCCCCAGCAGGAAGTATCCCCCACTCTTCTTGCATGAATCTGCCCGTCTGTCGACGGTCAAAGAGATAGCCCTTGAAATAAAGGTGAGCCAATGGCGAAGGAAAAACGGGATTTCACGAACATAGGGTGAGTCGCCCGCAACCACGAATTCATACGGCGTCAATGGTGACAGAGCAAGCGTCGATAATTCATGGGGGACTTTGACTAGAGGAGGTGGACACCGTCCTGATCGACAAACGTGATGGACTCGCAGATCGTGCTGGCGCACTGTACCATCCTGTAGGTTGTTTTGAGCAAAGAAGAAGACTTCAATGCATATCGTCAACTATACCTCCCCGACAGTGAGAAACAGATCTGAACTATGTTCTGTCACAATCCGTTTGGTGCGACCTGCGTGACATCGCAGCACTCGAAGATGTGAAGCCTGAGTACCTCGATTGGCCTCCAGGGGGTTTTCAGGCTGCGAAATGGCGTCGGTGACGTCGAACACGCGTACTTGTTTGTCTCCGGCGACTGTTGCTCTAAACGCGGCAAATATAATACATCAAGTTATACCACTTAAAAAGAGAAGCTGGTTTACATTCGGTTAGAAGAGGGTAACATCTGAGCATTAAATATATTTCCCGTGTGCCCAGTTTGCACAGTGCCTTGGCAGACGAAAGGGTATTGCTGAGCGGTCTCACCCTGGTCTATTCGCCATAGACAAACACTGTGCGTAAGTATTAGCATCGTAACAAGCTATCCACCAGAAGCACACACGTTGTATCATCGCCACCACTCAAAAGCAGCTGTCCATCTTTCGCCCAACTCAACGCATTCACACATCTAGGGACAATTATTTCAGACAACACGGGATAAGTCATTCCACCGTTTCCTCATATGACCATGAAACTCACCCAGTATGCCCGTACGTGTCATCTCCAAGGACATTCGCAATATCCAATTCATGTTCAAATAGACGAGACAGGATGTCTCGCTTCCAACGCGCTGAACGAGCCATCGATGCTCTTCCGAGTACAGTGCTAGGATGTCTCATCCAAGTTTTCCAATAGTTGTCGTCGCTGAGCGGGGAACCACTGTGAGATGAACTCATTTCGGATACGAGGGACATCATCGAGCGAGATAGGTACTAGGCACTCCTACTCAGATGCCGGAGCCTGACAGCAGTTCAAGGCCATCAAATGAGCATGATGATCTGAACCAGTATCGCGACGAGTGAGGAAACTGACAATAATATCCTCAAAACACGAAGATGTAGTACATCAATGAAGAGGCGTTATTGTGGAGATTGATTTTTCGGCGTCGAGAACCTGAAAGGAATGGCACTAGAACGGCGAGGCTGGTCGGGGTTGAGATGTGGAGTAAAATGATCGCTTATGTTATGCGGGGTAAATCAGGGTAAATCTCGACTATCTTCTATCTTGGGACTAGATAACCAGCGCGACAAACTAAACTTATAAGTGTTGACGAGGAAGAAAGTTGTGATGAAAACTGGTGGGCATTATGAGGCAAGAGGCGTTATATTGTACAACGGTATCGTATCCATCTAGCACCCAAGATCCTGAGACAGGGTACTCAGTACAGGGAGACTGGCGCCACGGTGTCAACGTCATAAAACAAAAAGGGTTCATGAGGATCATGCAGCTGTTGCGAAACCGACGGCATCCCTTCCAAGATCATAAACAGTGAAGTAACGGCGAAGGAAGACATCACCTAGAATGAAACAAGGGGATGAGTTCTCTGTAAGCTGACTTGAACATAACGAAATGTATATACCGATGATCCACAGTGCACCTCCGGGCAGATTGATATCGAGGCCAGTGAATGCAGAAATGCACGTTCCTTGTACTTCGAGAATGTAATCAGTGCCCTTCAACGGGTACGCCTTGCCGTTGAAGTAGAAAGAGAGGTCAGGCAGGGCGGGGACCTTGGAACAGTCGACCGTGTATTGACCATTCCAAGACTTCTTGGCACCGATTTGCGTGTTAAGCATTTCCGCAACGTCGGTAGGAAGAGCGATGAGAGAAGTGCCTAATCAAATATTTATTAACAATAAATGAAAACATTTGAAGTATCACGTACCAGTATCAATGGCAGCACCGGTATTCTCGAGCTCGAGTTGGTCGTCGCCGAAAGAAACCTTCTCTAACTCTACCTCCCAGTAGGCCTTGCGGCGGACGGGTACGTAGTCAATCTTGCCAGTATAGGCGCTTGTATCGATACCACCGAACACGGCCTCGCCACCATCTTCCTCTGAAGAGCCTAGGCGGAAAGAGAACACAGGCTCGTCGATTAAGCCCTGGTTGACCATCTCATAAAACGGAGGAGTGATGTGGTTGACTGAGATGGTGTCGTATCCTAGACCTAATATACCATCGAACCTGATAGCTATTAGACGAGATTATCCAAAGCCTGACAGAAACTCTCACTCACTTGCCGAACGCGAAGGCAAGACCGGGCTCTTTGGTAGCTTCCGCAAAAGCTTGCTCGTTGATCAGCAAGTCACCGAATTTCAGGTGGTCGTGGGAGACAAAGCCTTCCATAGAACCAGAGCCATACTGGATTGAAAATGCAGAACCGTTGGCCTTGTATGACGAGGACGATGAAGAGTCATATTTGGTGTGAAGGAAACAAGCGATTGACGTGCACTGCGTGCTTGGCACCCAGAGGTTACTCGAACTAGACTCGCGGTCAGTTATGTAACTGTCAGTTGACAGGAGCATCTTACCCAGTGTCCAATATGACCTTGAACTATTACAGGGGTCAGTCAAAGGCTTCTTTCCATCAAGTTCAAGCACTGACTGTTTGCGCCGGAGTCCCAATGTCGATCTCAGTGTAATACTGGGCATTCATGAAATCTAGAATCGTCCTTAGGGGCGTCTGGCAAGCGCCAACAACACAACTTACTGGTGAGAGGAACGCCATGTCCGCCGTTGAGGACTTGCTCTCCTTGAGTCCAATATAAGTCCTCTTCATTCTCCCCGGGGCGCGTGAGGCGAATGCGACGTCCTGCACCACCTGAGCCCACAAGGGGCATCTGTGCTGGAGATTGTGCGCCATACTTCTCTGCAAGGTATGCACTCTCTAAAGCGGGATTGTTGGACACTGGCGGTAGCTTCTTTAGCTTGAGCTTGTGTACGCCGCCAGCGGCGACATACGGAAGCAGCAACAAGGGGGCGATAGTGGAGAGGATCATGGTGAGAGGCGAGAAGGAGCAAGCAGCCGCATGGGGTGACGCACTTAAAGCGTTCGGTCTCGGCCGGTGGTTGCACCGCCATCGGCATCAGAGTCACTCTGCGTCAGTCACCTCATAGCGTGACGCACATGGCCTCCACTCCTCGAGCCATTGCCTTCGACCCACTCGATCTCAACAAGCTTGAACGCTTGATTTTTGCTCAGGCCGTTTACGAACTTGGATCAGGCGCATGGCCTGGAGTCTCTCAAATCCTCTCCGATCACCCTTTATTGTCTCGCCCGAAGAATTTCTTCACGCCTGAAGTCAGCTCGTTCGCTTGCTTGATCGTACTACACTCAGCTCAATATCTTCTGTTGTTGTCTAAGTCATGTCAGGAAATATATCTTCATTTGATGGATGAGGCAGGCTTAGAGAGGTGAGCATGCCTTGCATGCCCAACATGTCGATCTTCGTTGAAGTGGCTATCAAAGTTCTGAAGTTGACCTCATGGCACGACGGGGTAAGCATCTTTCTTACAGTGTTCTTCTGCCACTCTCAGATTTCGGCAGGTACTTCAAATTTGAAGCTGGCACGGCACATGTATGAAGCACGCCTACTCGAAATCCGTGAATTGATCGCTGCAGAGGAGGTGAGATTCAAGTAAGCGAGAACAATCATAGCTTGGCATAGTGAGATTCACAGATTTCCAGGACAGTTGTTGCAGAAATTGATGCCATTAGGTCTGGGACATGGGATGACAGAATTAAAACTGAGCTGGGTTTTATCGCAAGTGTACCCGACGAGCCGCTATCCAACGATGCAGAAGTCGGTCTTCATTTCACGGTGTCTTCGTTGTCTTCGTTCAATAGTTCGTTCCGTTGCAGCAGCTGGAAAGTGATCAATTTGTTGGCGAGGAGGCAACGACCTCACAGGAAGTCAGTCCTCCAAGCCATCCGGCGCAGGTATAAGTTACATTTCTATCTGACTTCATTCTTGAAAGCTTAACGAGTATGTCTGGCAGCACGAAGAACCATTGCTTGAGGCAGATGATGCGAAGCAGGCAGATATACAAATGCTTGAAGAAATCGAACCAAATTTAGTTCAAAAAGAAGGCGACCTTCGTGGCATTTCAGAGGCGCGAGGACAATCAGAGATTTCTCCCAATGTCCTACCTATCGAAGATGCAACAATGGTTGAACCTACGACAGATGAGGATCATACACTAGACTCGCCAATTCCGGAGATTGCTACGTCGCCACTTGATACATCACAACAAGCGGGCGCTCTCCCGGTAGAGACCAAGGCTGATGACCCCGACCCTAGCCCGGAGACAGGCAATCATTATGGTCGGCGTTTCTTGCTCTGCAACGTTCAACTGCTAACATTCAATCGCATCTGTCCAGAAACAGAGAATGTTCCTCCCCTAGAGCGTGAACGGGATATCGAGACGGAGACTGTCAGGGCCAGTCCGGAAGTTGGCCCAATCCAGGCATCTGTTGAAACGGAAGCTCAAACGCCAGAGCTCCCCTCCTCAGACGAAGCCGATAAAGCCGATCAGATTCCTCGAGACAGTCAGTCGCTTTGCAATCACACACTCCGCTAGCCTGATGTCGTTACAGGTAAACGCAAAGCTTCTGAAGTTGACTCCATCGAGTCACAGCGAGAAAAGAAGAAAGCGAGAGAGGATTCACAGGTCGCCGAGGAGGACGATGGATGTCAGTATCTTCATAATTGTGCGTGTTGCCTTCCTGACCCAGTGCACAGCGATGAACGCAGGTCCTTCGCGTAGGCGGCTTACCCGTGCACCCAATCACGAAACAACGCAGGCAGTCAAAAAATTCCAAAGTGTCATTATTATGCTCCATTCGCAAATCTCCCAACATAGAAACGGCAACATATTTCACAACCCAATCAAAAACTCTGAGGCTCCAGATTACCACGAGATTGTTAAGCGCCCAATGGATCTGAAGACGATCAAAACAAGAATTAAGGACGGAGCCATCTCAAACTCCGCGGAGTTCCAGAGGGACGTGTATCTAATGTTCGCCAATTCCATGATGTACAACAGGCCCAAGTCGGACATTTACAACATGGCAGAGGAGGTGTGTCACGCTTCCGTGAACAATTGTCCCGAGCTCAAGCTATTTTACAGATGATGTTGGAGAGCGAGGTGCAGATCAATAGCTTCAGACAGACGGAAGGCTTCATTCGGGGTGGCCACCGTCTCTGAGATGTTCTGCGCGTATGTGAGGCATCATGGGATTTGTAGTTCCATGCTTTGCTTTGAGTGTATAAAGCTATAAGTTCATGACGGCAATTACATGCGTTAGATGTAAGTATCAGTCACAAATGTTACTGGCAGCTCCTGTTCTGCTATAAGTAACTTAAATTATGGCGGGAAGGCTTCGCTCATCTATTACCATTACGTACGTGCGAGGTGTTCCACTCTTGCTACAAACCGCACCAGAACCATCGACGCTGTCCAGCGCTGTCCGCACTCGGAACTGTACTACTTCGACCATGCTAGCGCTCGAAGGCTGTGATCGCCCACAATTTGCCGCCACGGGCAGAATAATTCCGTTGATGGATAACGATGTTACAGCTTTTCGTCCCTTGTCGTGATGCATGATCATCTATATAACGATTCAAAAATGTTGCAATATACCCTCAGAGGCTCACTCTTTGGTGGCTTTCTCTGGTTTCAAGTTCTTTCTTCGGACGCGGGCGGGTCTACAAAGCGCTAGCTTCCAAGGCGGGTATTTATAACCCCTCCGCTTAATTCCCTGCAAGATTCTCGAGCAGGTCTCACATCTTGGGCCCATTCCGTGGCTCCACCCCCTTTTTTTCCGTGCCAGCTCACTCGAAGACCACTACCTCCAGCCTTAATCTGCCTGGTGCCAGGCGCCCAGCAGATATGGTGCAGTCTATTTTGCTCCCTTCAACAGATGTACAAGACTTGGATTCTACTGTTCGCGAACTTCTCAACCATCCTGATTTGTAAGTACACGTACAAATGCCATATTGGGATGGGCAGCTCATCTTCAGGATAAGCCGGTCAATATCTACCTTCTTTCTAGGCTGGGCTTTTTTCAGCAGTTTGCATTACGTTCATGATTCAGCTTTCATGAGGATACAGGTGCGAAAGTGCAAGGGGCTATTTGCGCACGCACACCCTGGTGGGCGGTCGGTCACAGCTATGGAAGCTGGGCGAGAACGCACGGAGTACCTTGCCGATCGTAAACACGACCCGTGGTACACTCGCAATGCCGACAGCATTGAGCGGCTCCGACGAGAGGAGTCTGCCACGCTTACTTTCCTTCTATCGGTTTCTTTTGGAATAGCGAGTCTGTCGCAGTTCTTTACTCTCCTGAGTTTTGGACCCGGTCAAACTTCTGAGACGTCGTGTGGTAGGCACCTTCTACGTATGACTTGATGATCCATTCACCTAACTTAAGACTCTGAAGCATTTGTCATAGCTTTTGGGGATATCGCATCGCAAGGGGCTCGAATTATCGGGCTTCTCCTCCTTGGCTTCGAATTGAGGCGCCGTCATGTCGTGCGATGGGAGTTTTGGTTGATTTTAGCATGCCTGGCGATCGTTTTTGGTGAGTTCCACATGCGTTATTATAACCAGGTTTCTAACTCCGTACTTGTTTCTGTTTCGTAGCTCTCGTATTTGGGGATATTGCTGCTGGCATTGGACTGGTCTAGTGAGTGATATAATACACCCAGACTGTTCAAGCATCCTCATATTGCAATACTTAGCCGTGTAGCACCATCGCCCATATTTGTGTGCTTCAAAAAACCGTGTGTCTATCTTCGTCTCGTTTTGTGATCTCCGTCTTGACGAAGAATCGCAGCTACCTGCCTACCTCCTTACCCATGTCGCTCATCACCATTATCCTCGAGGTCTACTTGATTGTCCGATTTATTCTGTTGTCCGCACCTCGCCATCTTGCATCTGCGGCTCTTGAAGACGTCCACCTCGTTCAGGCAGGGAGTCTACTTCTTCTCGATATCTTAACTATTGTCCCGGACTCTACGAAGACCAATACTCTCGCTCAATATATTCCCTTCAGCATTGGCGCCATTCTTGTAATCGGTAAGTCATCCGAATCTGCTTCCTTGTAGTTTTCCTCCTTATAGCCAGCTTTCAGCTGCCTTCAATGCTCAGAAGCATACCCCATTACCTGTTGTTCATATGGGAATACCAGCAGCTCGCTCGTTTCTTGACATGCGTCCCACAATCCCATCTGCCCCCAATACAACAGCTGCTCCCCGGCCCCTCGCCTCCCTTCACAACTTTTCGTCTTCCATTCAAAATGACAGCAATGAGAGTCGATCCTGGAGACCGACGTCTGGACTCAGCACTAGCTCACATGTTGATTCGGAAAGCGCAGATCATGCTGTTCAGCTTGATGTTCGTAAACCGGTGAAATTGCATTTCCCTCCTTCAAATACAGAGAACGGCCTTGGAAGTTCTTTCCCGTCCTCGTCACAGGCGTCAGCCAGCAACATACAGCAGAGGATCATGCCCTTCCAAGCACAGTTCGCAGAAAGTTTGGAGACTTATCCACAGCCCGAAGGCCTTCCCATTCGCAGTAGGCCGAAAATAACTGTGAACGTGGAATCGTTGTCCCCTACTCCCAGCCCATCCGTTACTGACACTGCCTCTACTCGCCCTGGAAACACATTACTATCTGCGCGGAGTCCAGGGTCAACTATCTTTGGTTCCGATATCATACGGATAGCATCGCGGAAGGATAGGACGAAGGGACGTAGTGCTCCGTCAGCGCGAACACCTTCACTCTATTCCCGCCGGTCAATGGTGTCCTCGCCGTCTCGTTCCTTCCGCCACCAATCGTGGACCACGATTCCAGATATGCCGGATCGCCTCCCGGACATTTTCAAAGCGAGCAATATCCCGCATGTGCCTCGGACCCCTACATTTGGGCGTAGATCAATTCTGACACAGATCTCGCCTGGTGAACCATTGTTTCCACCGCCACCGCCTCTCCGCTATGTGGAAGAGCCCTCTTCATCTCCATCACATCCTAGATTTAAGTCTGATGGAATCGGTTCAGTTAAGGGTCCCAGGCCTCTCCCACGCCCATTGTGATTGCATAAATTGGGGAGATGACGTGGCCCTGCATATGACTTTCATGATCCGTTGTGCGATAACTACTGTACCCTATCGTGATAATTGTTACTCATAGAATTGACGTCTTTCTCGCAGCGGTCGAGTATATGTCTGCCTTTTTCATTTATAACTTACTCGACAACTGTCCTTCGGACAATTTTGCACAATTTTTTTTTTGATCAATACATATTGATCAATCCTTTTATATGTAACCCAGTTCTGTGAGATTAAATAATTCCGATAGTTAAGTGCTTATCTAGACAGTAATTGCTTTCCCTTTCACCACACTGCTCTTCCTTCCTTCTCTGCTATGGCATCCAGCGAGCTCCTGAAACAAATTCAGGCTGGAAAAGCTCTCAAGAAAGCACAAACTCTCGACCGTAGTGCACCGTTGATCGACGCGCCGAAAGGTGGAGGTGCGGCGCGTGTGGGTGATGCAGGGGGTCCCGCCCCTCCCTCAGTTGCGGGCAGTGGGGGGCCGCCTCAACTGGGCGGGCTTTTTGCAGGAGGCATGCCGAAGCTGAAGGCTACCGATAAGGCCAGTCTAGGTGCGTATATCTTTTTTTCTACTTCCTCTCAATGTACTCATGGCGCACTGTAGGAAAGCCACCGGTCCTAGGCAAGCCGCCTTCCATTCCAGGGCGCACCGTTCCCTCTCCGAAGCCATCTACGCCCTCTACTACACCTCCCGCCTCGTCACCGCCTACTCCGAATAGACCGACGCCCAAGAGACCCTCGGCGCCTGCTCCGCCTATTCCAAGCGCACCCAGTCTTCCAGCACGTGCACCACCTCCTGCACCACCTTCAGTCAATGGACCCGGCGCCCCGCTTCCTCCAAGGAGACCGATTCCACCACGACGTGTTGCATCACCGCAGTCACGTCCTGCCCCTGCAGTTCCTCCCCGAACTTCATCACCATCGTCGCCGTCATCATCACCTTCTTCTTCAAGGCCAGTTCCTCCGCCGCGTCCTACCTCACACGCACCTGCACTACTAAATCGTAGGCCTCCCACTCTTCCCGGAAGAGCGCCCCCGCCCCCGCCTCCCCCTCGATCTGCACCCGCACCGCCTGGTCGACCTACCTCCGCCGCACCCGCACCTCCCGCTCGATCAACACCAGCTGTCCCACCTCCACCTCCTGCACGGCCGACGTCGTCCGCCCCACTACCACCCATTCGCCCCATTTCGTCCGCACCCACACCGCCATCTCGGGCGGTTCCAGGTCCTCCCACTCGAAAGCTTCCTGTCATGAACAGTGCACCATATCCGCCTTTAGCTCCCGCCCCTCCTCCTGTGAAGCCGAGAATGGTGCCTGAAGCAGAACCGTACAACCCGTCTTCAGCTTCTCCAGTGCGACATAGCCTTGCCTCGCCTCCAACACCTGTTGTTGTTCAAAATAGAACATCATCGGCTGGTGCTGCGCCTACCTTGCCACCAAGTAGGCCTATGTCATCGATGCCCGCTTTGAATGGGACTACGAAAACATCCCGGAAGAGTAAGTCCTTGATCGCCATATAGAGGACTGCGATGCTTATGGGTTCGTTCAGTTCCGTCACCTCCGCCTAACGCTGGTTCTCATCTTTTTCCGACCGACTTCCCTCCCCCACGGCCTTTCCAAATGACTGTCAGGCAGTACGGGGACGGCCGTCAGACAGGGAGTAACTTCGACCTCGGACAATTGTAATTTGGGCCCCCAGATGACTGTGATCTCGTGCTTGACAGCAGCTGTCGAGCTGCAGATGGATTTGGAAAGGACACGTAGGAGTATTCTATAAGGACATCTCTCTGTTGGGAGCTTAATTGAAGACCGTGCATTTTATGCATGCTGACATGCTTGTAATGAGTTTCCACTATGAGCGAACCGCCCGCGGTTGCCTTGTTGAGAGGGTCGGGCACGCCTCGGGCATAGAAGACCCCCGGAGACCTATATTATGGAGAATTATCACCGAAAAGAACTCCGATGAGCGCCTCCGTGGTGACACTGACACGTCAGTTCAAAGCATCAGAGGCCGCTTTATAAACAAGTTGTAGCCACCCACGTAGCCAAAGGCTTTCGCTATTCTACCCCCCTCAACTTGGACGACCATGCGTCTCTCGTCCATTCTTTCGTCGGCGTCGTCACTCTTTCTTGCGTCCCTCGCCGTCGCTGAGGGCGCGTCGGACGTCATTGATTTGACTCCGTCCAACTTCCAGTCCGTGGTTAACCCCGAATCTATTATGCTCGTCGAGTTCTTTGCACCCTGGTTCGTAACTGCTTGAGGTTTGCCCGCCAGATCTCTCAACTTGTTAGATAGGTGTGGCCACTGCAAGGCACTCGCGCCTCACTACGAGGAAGCTGCCACTGCTCTCAAAGAGAAGAGCATTAAGATCGCCAAAGTGAACTGCGTCGATGAGGCAGACCTTTGCCAAGAGCATGGCATTCAAGGTTATCCGTCAGTGTCCTATTCCAATACTACCCCAAATCTTGTGGTGTGGATTCTAACCCGATCATTCCTCAGCACCCTCAAGGTGTTCCGCAACGGCACTCCTACCGACTACACTGGCCCCAGAAAAGCGGATGGGATAATCAGCTACATGATCAAGTACGGTTCTGACCTTGTGTCGATCGGATTGCAGCTGACTTGAAACGTCATTTCAAGACAATCCTTGCCCGCAGTCTCTGCAGTAACGGCTGCGAATTTCGAAGAGTTCAAGAAAGCAGACAAGGTCGTTGCCCTCGCATTCCTTTCCTCTTCTGCAGAGGCTCCCGGACCTGAGTTCAGCGCAACTGCAGAAAAGCATAGAGATGATTATCTTTTCGGTGTCTCTACTGATGCAGAGGCTGCGAAGGCTGCCGGCGTGACACCGCCCGCCATTATTCTCTACCGTAGCTTCGATGAGCCTCAGACGACATATCCTTATCCCATCTCGTCCGCAAACGTCGAAGAACTAGAAGGCTGGATCAAGGATCTTTCCGTTCCCACCATTGATGAAGTCAACGCAGAGAACTACATGGTTTACGCCCAGAGCGGCAAACCCCTTGCCTATGTCTTCCTCGATCCCACAGACTCTAGGAAAGACGAGATCATCGAGACCGTGAGGCCTGTCGCCGCGGAGAACCGTGGACATATCAATTTCGTCTGGATTGATGCCATTAAGTTCGGCGATCACGCAAAGGCGCTCAACCTCCCAGAGGCGAAGTGGCCTAGCTTTGTCGTTCAGGATCTGACCAAGCAGCTCAAATATCCGCTCGACCAGAGCAAAGACTTCACAGTAGAGAACGTCAAGGAGTGGGTTGATCTTTTCAATGCCGGCAAGTTGGAGCCCCAGTTGAAGAGCCAGCCCGTTCCCGAGACCCAGGACGAGCCGGTCTACAACCTTGTCGGCAAGGAGTTCGAGCAAGTAGTATTCGATGACGAGAAGGATGTTTTCGTTGAATTCTACGCGTCATGGTAAGTTATGGTTTTTTGATAGCACCAAATCTCACTTACAAATCGTTTGTAGGTGCGGGCACTGCAAGCGCTTGAAGCCCACTTGGGACAGCCTTGGCGAGAAATACAGCGCTCTGAAGGACCGTGTTGTTATGTGGGTCACTACATTGTTTCACCTCATTCTGAACGTTTCTCATCCCCTTTCAGTGCAAAGATGGAGGCTACGGAGAACGATCTCCCTCCCTCGGTTCCCTTCCGTGTTGCTGGTTTCCCAACTCTCAAGTTCAAACCTGCCGGTTCTCGTGAATTTTTCGATTATGATGGTGACCGTTCTTTGGAGAGCCTTATCGCTTTTGTCGAGGAGAACGCCAAGAATTCTCTCGATGCAAGCGTTCCCGTGCATAACCAGTCGGCGCCACCTGTTCTTGTCGACCAGCATCACGACGAATTGTGACCAGGATCGATTTGGGTTAGGTATTAGGTAGTCGCAGCATTCGTGTATTGGATCTCGGACAATTTCCATGGAATTCTTGAACGTTGAACGTTGAACGCGTGTCATCGTGAATGGATACATACAACTGGGCATTTAATCCTGCATGATGCTAAAAATCCTATTGATAACTCCCTAACTAAACATGACCATAGAAGAGTGATACAAAGAGATCAACACGATTATTTTTCAGAGCTTGACTTCCTTGAGACCGTCTTTCCAGAACGTGAAGTAAGCTGGGGATATTAGCGTTAGCATCAGATGTCCATGCAATATATTATAAACCTACGGGTGACGCCGTCCTCACGATAGTTGAGGAGAGCAACCATGCCATCAGGGTTCATGCTTTCGCCAGTGTACTGGTTACGGCAAGTCGAAGTAATGAGGACAGTACTCGAGCGGCTAGATAAGATGCTCACGAATTCATAATCCTTAAAATTGGCGACGAGCTTTTTAGCGAAGGCTTGGGCACCCTTCTCGAAAGCCTCGACACGATCAGGATTCGTCTCAGCCAATTTGCCCTTGACGGCCTTCATGTACCCCTGCGATCCGGGGGGTCAGGGTTTCTACAAGGTGAGATGGATGAATTCTGGATACCTTGAGATAAGTGAGGAACGACTTTTTATCGAAGGAGGTCGACTGCAACCGGAAAGAGTGGACAACGTTGTTGATCTGGGTAGCGCCCTCCTCGAGCGCATCCTCCTGATCCTCAGCAGAGGGGTTGGCACCTTCATCCTTTTTTAAGTGGTGGAGACGATGCAGTTAGCGCATAACCCACCGATATCAACGTCGGCACCAGCTTTGACGGTGATCAACTGGCAATCGACCTCGAACACGATATCGTCGATGAGTTTTCTGGATTTCTATATATCAGAGTGTCCTCTAGTGAAGAGGTAGAAAGAAGCTCACATGGGGAAGGCATCGGAGAACATTTCATCGTCGGTCAAAAAGTCAGAGTACAACAACATCTTGAAGGATATATAGAAGAGAAAAGGAGGGAGGGGATGTACAACGCGTTGGGACAGGTGTTTCAGACGAGAAAAATCAGGAGGGTGATCTCTGACACTGATCTCGCCAATCGCCGAATGCACGTGATCGAAGGCAAACGTTCCTGTCTTCGAGGTCGACACCGACAGCGAGCTTGCCTACACGACGCAGCGATGGACTATCAGCCCGTCGTTGTCCAAAAACGTGCGCGTCCGGCGCCTCAAAAGCATAGTGCAGAATCACGATACTGGCGACAATTCAAGCACCCTGTATTCGTCAAGGAATATGCTCCGGTCACCTCTGTGCATTTTGCCTCTTCCAAACCGCACCGGTATGCGGTCACAGCAGCGACACGCGTGCAAATATATGCACCAAGAACGCAGAAGATCACCAAGATCATCTCACGGTTCAAGGATGTCGCGCGCAGTGGATGTATACGTGCTGACGGCAAGCTACTTGTCGCTGGAGATGATAGTGGACTGATTCAGGTATGTGCTTTCCTCTTCTTTCTTCGACATATCTCTTATAAGATGTAGATTTTTGACGTCAACTCCAGGGCAATTCTTCGCACCCTTGATGGTCACAAGCAGCCCGTCCATGTAACCAAATTTTCTCCTCTAGACCAAACACAGGTCCTGTCCTGCTCCGACGACACGACAGTCAGGCTATGGGACGTTCCCTCACAATCAACCATCGCCACTTTCGATGCACACACGACTACGTTCGCTCAGGTCATGTGTCCTCGACCGATCCCCACCTCATTCTAACCGGCTCATACGACGGAACGATACGGTTGTTCGACTCACGAACGGGAGAATGCGAACTGTCGATGGGCGCAAGCTCTGCGGATGGAAATCGTGGAGCTGTAGCTGTAGAACAAGTGATCATGTTCCCTTCCGGGACGATTGCTCTGTCTGCGGCTGGCTCTATCTTACGCGTATGGGATCTGGTTGCGGGCGGCAGATGCACACGCGCGCTTTCAAACCATCAAAAGACAGTCACCTCACTTGCCTTTAATCCCAATGCGTCCAGATTACTTACAGGGGGTCTGGATCATATGGTGAAAGTCTACGATGTGAGCAACTTTAACGTTGTCCACACAATGCGGTATCCGGCACCCGTACTATGCCTCGATATCTCTGTACGTGACTCTCAAGCCTATCCAGAGAAAAAAAGTGTTTAATCTCTTTTCTTTAGCCGGATGAGACGCATATAGCGGTTGGCATGTCCGACGGCACCTTGTCAGTCCGCAGACGTGAGCCGAAAGCCTCGGAGGCTGCCATCTCCGATCTACCATATTCTGCAGCCTCTCTTCGCGCAGGGTCTTTTGATTCTTTCCTCAGCACTTCCATCTCTAACCTTGGCCGGCTTCGTGTGAAGGACAAAACGAAATCCAAACCGGTCGGAGACGTCGATGAATTTAAAGTGGAAAGTAAAAGAAAGAAGAGGTTGAAGGAGTATGACAGATTGCTGAAGGCGTTCAAATACACCGCGGCTTTAGACTCTGTTCTGCGGAAGGTGTGCCAATTTCCAATTTTAACTTTACACCATCCATATTTGTGTCCATAGCAAGTCCCTCCGACGACAACGTTCGCTCTCATCCAAGAACTAATCCACCGAGATGGTTTGCGGAGTGCTCTCGCGGGTCGTGATGACGTTCTACTCGAGCCTATTCTTCGACTGCTATTGAAGCATGTGGCCGACCCACGGTTTGGAGAAATGGTCTGCGATATGGCAGGGGTTGTCGTGGGCAAGTGTCTAATTAGTGTCGTTCCACATTTATATGCTCTAATGCTCTATCCTTTAGATATGTATACGCCAATCTTGGGCCAATCTCCACTCATCGATTCACTGTTCCTCCGCTTACAGAGGAAAATTGCTGCAGAGATTCACTTTCAAAAGGAGCTCGTCAAGGCAAAAGGCGCATTAGACATGCTTTTCGCTTCTACGGCGTTGTCTGTGGCATAATTATACAGCTCAGAACCATGCCTGCTGCATTCACAAAAAGTATGATAGGACTATCATGATTATATATGTACAGTAGGGTAATGCTATGAATCCTCAAGGAAGGTGATCAGATGCTGTAGAATCTCCCTTTGTGAATGTACGCTGTCGGATGCTTCACTATCGACATCGTCTTCGCTAACATTTTCATGGTAGACCCGTAATGTTGAAGCGATGTCTTTAAATGTGTGACTGCGGCGGTCCATCATTTGTTTTGCATGTGCCCGAATCTACAAAGTAGTTAGTGAGACAAATACGAGGGCGAAATAGAGAACTCGTACACCGTCATCCTCCATGATAATCCAGGCAAGGGTATAGTCCACCGTTTGCAATGTGTACAGTCCACTATCCAATCGTCGGAGATACCATATTTCTTCGTTGTTGCCAATGTCCTCTCCTTCTGCGACAAGGACTTGTTTCTCCTCATCGATTTCTTTGTCGACTGCCTTCAATCGTGTTTGTGCACTCTCTCGGATATCGAGTAGCTTGTCGGTCTTCTCGTAGTTGTTCTCGACGAACTTTGCGAGAAGACGGATCCGCGCAGGTGATTCGGATGGGAGATTAGAAAATAGGGAAGATACGATGCCTAATGTGTGAGTAGTATCCTCCGATGCAGGCGGCGAGTTTGTCTTTTGCTTTTTGGGTGCCTGCAAATGAAAGATGCATGACAATATAGGCAGTGAATACCAGATGCGCTTACCTTACCCATGAACACTGAGAAAAGGTGCTTCAACCCCAATGCCTCTACGAATACCTCACAGCTTTCTGTGCCTGCTTGACCTGACATGGCATGGTCCAGAGTCTTGATAGCGCGTGATCGAGATTGCATTTTTTCCCTTAGGCGATGAACCGAGGGTCAAGCCTGAGAGTTGAACATCAATCCATAATTCTACATACTTCATCATCAGGACAAGAAGGTCAATTCCTTCGCTCTTGAGGAAGAGACCTTTGTTTTCAGGTTCGCCGAGGGCAGAACAGATTGAGTCGAAGATATTCTCCATGAACTCGGTCTCGTCGGCATCGACAGGATCACGACGTCGATATTGCTGTATTGAAAACTTGAGCAGAGACAGCAGTCTCGAGTTGATGAAGACGTACCGAAGCAACCTTTAGAAGACCTTCGATACCGTCTTTCCTGCTCAGCTCTAATCTGTTAGAGCGACTGCTCTGCAAAAGAATCGACAGCAATTCGGCTGCATAGCCACGATTATCATCGTGCGCTTTAGATTGTACACGGTTGAGAAGCCATGATAACAGATCAGTCTTCGATACCAACTGTTCGACCATTTGTGGATTCGACCCGACTATGTTCTCGAATATGCCTGAACGAGATCAAGTTCAGGATAGCCTTGTTTCGTATGTTGAGGGACATACCTAAGACATGAAAAATCCCTTGTCGGTCTGCTTCTTCTGTTTCGTTGAAACGGGACATGTTGTCGACGAGCAGTTCTAATATCGAATGATCTAACTATCAGAAAGAATTGGTTCGCAGGCATAGATGATATGATAAGATTCACCTACCAAGGCGTCAACCAGTGTCTTCAAAACTGCCTCCTGGCCTTCCCCATCCTCCTCGTCAGTCTCACCCTCATTTCCCACATCTTCGTCTGTCAATTCGTGGATGAGTTCTATGATATCCAGAGCGATATCGGTGTTTTCATGACTCAAAAGGCCCACAATGGTGGCGACTTGACCAGAGCGTATAAGTTCCGGATACGCAAGTCTTGGGACCTGGGCGAGAGGAAGCAAAGACTTGATGACGCTGTCTAGATCAGCCTCTGAGTCGATAAACCTAAAAATGCTGATATAAGATTGACTTGTTCATAGAGTGAGGAGTGGTAGTACTTTGTAGGGTCATCAGGGTACTTGGACCTTTGGTCCTGGTTTTTATTCGAAGCTCTCTCAAAACGCAAGAGTAGCTTGCGGACTCCCGTGATGGACAGAGCCTCCGTCTGGCGGTGGGAGACGATGAGATAAATGACATTGAACACACTAAGTATAGGACCACGCACATCGTCTACACCCTCCGTCCCAACGCTGTCAAAGATATTCAGAATCTCCTTTTGCTCAGTGGTCAAGCCTCCCCCGAAGAATCGTCCATCCTCATCCTCTTCTGCGAAATAATCCGCGTCACCGCCAGGAGCAAAATCACGGTCGTCCATTCTAGCATCTTGCTTCTCTTCGTCTTCGACTGTCGTGGCCCTTGGGTTGCTAGCAGGTTGGACGGGAGATGAGACATTGTGCGCAGCGATGGAAGGTGACCTGTTTGGAGACAGCTGATCAAACTTCATCTTCTTGAGCATTTCTGGAGTGGGCGCATCGGGCATCCGTCTCTTATTTCCACCGGTAGGCAGTTTAGGTACCTGGAGTTAAGCAAACTGTTACATTTCCGACACCCGGTGGCACCACGAGAAACATGCCTTGAAGAGTTTGTCGATATCCATGCCTGAAGCCAAGGTGAGAACTAAGATGAATAGAGCTAGACCAACAAAACTTCACTCAGCACCAAGCTGTCTTGCAAGAGCAACTGGCTGAATCTTGGTTGAAGCTGAGAATGTTGCAAAATCCTGACGCTGAAGGGGACTTGGTTGGCGCCCTGATCCTGAATCACGTGAATCACCCATCAGATCACATTCACACCTTAGCCTGGTATACTGTAGGGCCTGGTAAGACAGAAGTAAGTTACTAAAGGTTACTAAGGAGAAGCTCAGATCCCCTATGTTACGAGTGTGTTGTTCCAATGCACTGCCATTTGATAGACAGCTGTAAGACATGGATAAAAATGCTACGACCACAAATGGCTCGCAATATGATAATCTAACATTGCCCCAATGCTTAATCAAAGAGAAGCATAGCGTACATGGTTTTACAAACATCTAATGAATTGGAACGCGGCTGGAAAGTAATCAAATCAGGCATTTAATACGGCTTTTTCCTGTTCATCTTCAAATCTTTCTCTAGCTGCCTCGCCTTTCTATGTCCTATTTCCACAGGGCGCACAGAAGTCTGCTCTGCCTTCTTCAGTTTGATCGGGCGATTGCCAACATATTTACCTAGGAAGGACTTGAGCAAGGAAATTTAGCATGATATCTTGATTTGCGCACCGTCCATTTCCTTCCAGGCCTTAAGAAAATCTTCTGGGTCAGAAAAAGCTACGAAGCCATACTTTGCCTGGACCCATAGTCAGCGGCAACACCACTGAGATACAGAGGTAATCGACAAACCTTTTGACTAAGTCTATCTCTGATGACACGAGCTTTCTGAAAGGATGTATACTTATTGAAGGCGTTGGCAAGCACATCGTCGGAAACATCATTGCTGAGATCACCAACAAAGAGACGAAACCATGCTAAGGAGATATTAGGCGATGCTGAAGAAATTGAGAAGCAGAGAAGCTCACAAGGGCTCCACTCCAACAACGTCTGATCTTCCCAAACCTTTCCTCCCCCTTTACGCAAAACTGTCACCCTCTTGCCGCCTTTCGCTAGCTTGCCACCTGCACCACCTCTCTTATCGATCATAGCCCCAGGGACGTACACACTCTGCTGCGCAAGGATGCCAACGTCATACTCATATGCGTTAGCTGGAACGGGAGCGCTATGAGAAGATGATGCAGCAGGGTTAGTATACATGGGCCCTTGATAGGGTTGGTGATAGGGATTGACATCGGAAGAAGTCGACGGCATGCCCTGCTGGTACTGCTGATAAAAATTCTGTGAGGAGTAAGGATCCATAAGACCAACAAGGTATCAAAGACGCAGAATGGCCGACGATTAGAGGAAGGAAGTGAGAGTGAAGTCAGCCTACGCGCAGTGCCACGCCGAGCGAGAGTCTTCTGCTGATGTAATCCAGCCGCTGCCGCCTCCTCACCCAGTCCCAGTCATCCGTCGACCACCTCCCCCGCCCTCCTCAAGGTCAGTTATACCTTACTTATTTCAACCATAGGCAGCGATGCTGCCGGTCCATTCTATCGTTTGCCTCTCGAGGCTTAAAATCAACGTTTCAAGGATGGATTGGCTGTGTTGCGTTCAGATGCACACAGTTTCCCGTTGTTCGCTCTGGGCTGACTGATCTACCTAGATGCCCTTCGTCAAGAAAATCAAGTCCGACGCGTACTTCTCTCGCTTCCAGGTCAAGTACCGCCGTCGAAGAGAAGGCAAAACCGATTGTGAGAACCTCTATACGATCACAAGATACCATGTTGATACTTGGGCTTAGACTACGCTCGCAAAAGGCTTGTCACCCAAGCGAAGAACAAGTAGTGAGTACACAGTAGCTCTTGCTCAAGCCAATGCACAGCATCTGACGCTATGACAGCAATGCACCAAAGTACCGACTTGTCGTCCGCTTCACAAACAAGGACATCATCGCCCAAATTGTATACGCTCGTCTGCAGGGCGATTTCATCCTCGCAGCTGCTCGCTCCAAAGAGCTCCCACGTTACGGCATCAACCACGGTCTCACCAACTGGACTGCAGGTGAGTCCATATGTGATCATGGTCAGTGATTCCATTCAACGTCATTCATGTAGCATATGCAACTGGTCTCCTCGTCGCTCGTCGTGCCCTGGCCAAGCTTGGACTTGCGGACAAATATGAGGGTGTGACCGAGCCTGACGGCACGATTTCCTTGACTGAGGCTCTGGATGATGAAGACGCTCCGAGACCGTTCAAGTGCTACCTCGACGTCGGTCTCAAGCGTACTTCTACTGGCTCTCGTGTCTTCGGTGCTCTCAAGGGTGCCAGTGACGGTGGTATCCATATTCCCCACAACGAAAAGCGCTTCCCCGGCTACGATCCAGAGAGCAAAGAGATTGACGAGGAGGTTTTAAAGAAGTACATCTTCGGCGGTCACGTTGCTGAGTATATGGAGAGTCTGGAGGAGGAAGACGATGAACGGTACGCGTGTTGCCATGAGTATGAATTCCATCTAATCAGGTTACATGAATCAGGTTCAAGAAGCAATTTTCAACTTACCTTGCCGACGGTGTTGGCTCCGAGGACATGGAAGAAATTTATACCAATGCCTACGCTGCTATCCGTGAAGATCCCACCTTCAAGCCAACAGAAAAGTCTAAGGACTGGAAGGCAGAGACCCTCAAGTTCAAGACACCCCGCCTCACCCTCGAGCAGCGTAGAGCCAACATTCAGACAAGAATTGAGGCCTTCAAGGCTGGTGGAGATGCGATCGTGGAGGACGAGGATGAAGATTAGATGTCAGGGTATCTTCCTTGCGGTGATGTATGAGCCCTCCTTTCACAGGTACCATTTTTAGTCTATGACATGTCCCAAAATCATGTTATATGTTACATATATTGCCGTTCTTTTGCGTACGATCCTTGATGAAGCGGTGAATATTCGGATGTCGAGATCTAAAAGCAGGTTTGTACAACAACGTACCCTCCAGGAAGTAAGTCACCGTTCTGACAGAGCCCTTTGAATGATTTCTTCAACCCAAGAGAAAAAAGGGGTTGACTGGCTGGTATCAAAATAATCGGAGTGCGATTTTGGATAACCATCGCTACGATGAAAGCGAGAAGCGATGCATTGGATAGCTGAATCCATTCCGTACGACGTTCGAAAATTCCTGTCCAATATTTCGGATCATGAATTCCCACATACTCGGATTTGAAGACATCTAAAAGGCTTACAATACACATCCCTCCCATTTCCCCACACTTCGGCCCATGAGGAGATCCACAAACCAAGTGCCATTCGTGCATTCAGAGAGCTGCGCTCCAACCTGGCATACGCGTGAGAGGAGACACTGCTCCGTCTCATCTCTGAGGAGCTGTGCAAGTTGAGGAATAGAAGAGATGGGAAGGGTGGCTTGGGAGAGGTGCGCAGTGAGCGTGGATGGAGAATGGAAATTAAAGCGCAGTGTTCGACTGCGATCAAGAAAATAAGGCTCGTGGAATTTCCAAGTTCACGCTGAATAGACCTACCTGTTATCTATCCGAATGATGGCTTCACCTCCGACATGTCCTGGCCCATCCTCACTGACCAGTCGCACTAATTCATCCCCGTTCTCGCTCACCGCATCGAAGTGGAACCTTGTTGTGACACCCGCATTTTGAAGAGCTTGTACTATTTGGCTCATTTCTCCGTGTATCCGCTCACAGAACACTTGATATTGGAGTAAATCGATGATGGGCTGCAGCACAGGGGGAGCTGGGGCCATGGATATCAAGGTGGGCATGCGTACAGATGCGCCACTCAATCGCCGCCTTTTATTATATGCGTGGAGGCGGAGAAGGAGAAGATGCAGCGAGGAATAAATGAAATCGCATCTTGCTTCATCACTAGGGTTCGCGCTGACTTGCGGAGTTATTTCCGACAAATCTTTTTCTACCTATAGCGAATGACGATCAATACGACGTCGATACAATGGACGTCGAAGATACATACCAGCTCAAATCGAAGTTCAACATTTTGTGCGGTTTCAAGAACAATAAGCCGCTCGGAGACCCTGGCAGAAGCGGTCGGCAAGTTCCCGGCGTCTTTAATGAGAATCGAGAAGATCTCTTGCTCAACAACTTCGCGTTGTGCTTCTCTCAAAATTGCATCTAGAGAGACGTCTTTCTCCAACCGGATGTGATTGTACGAGGTGAATCTAGTTCCTGAGTGATCAACGGTGGTCAAAGAGACGCGAAGGATTGTACGCTGTCTCTGGAAAAATGTGATTGGCCCTGCAGTCGTGTCATACGAGGCCAATTGCCCTAATGCCCTGCGGCGAAAGGCAGGCAATGCTGTTGACCGGTCATGGGGCCGTAAACAAAGTAATTAGAGACTACGCACATTCTTCCAACCCAAACGATATTAAGAAATCCTTGGTCGTCCGATCGGAGCCCCTTTTCGCCGGAGCACCAAAGGGGAGTGGGGCAGGTATCAGCCCCCAATTCCGTCGCCTGACTTTCAAAGAGTCCGTCCAATATCGCTCCCCTGATAGCCTCCCACGCTCAACGCTATCTGCAGCAGACTTGAGCAATTGTGCGGCTTTTCGCAATGCCCCATCTTTGCCTTCAATAACAAGTTGCGCATTGAAAGACTGTACTGACGGGATCGCGGCGGTTGCAGAGACGGAGGATGATGTCAAGATATCTTGTGGCAGCGCAGAGATAGGTGACGATCCAGCCAGCCCAGCAGATGAAAGGAGGAGAGAAAGCACGTCTCTCGCAAGCGTCATTTCACCCAGAGCAATACTAATGTAATGATGGATTTTTGGTATTTCTGTGTAAATGAGTAGAACTTACTGCAGCTGTGGCAATATGTCCATGCGCATTTTGTACAACTCCTCTGGAGACATGGGTTTAACGTCCAGTAGGTCAAGTCCCTCACCTCGATGGTTGGAAGTGTTCTCGGACACATCGTCGTGGGCCACGAATGGTTTGGCGGTTCTCTGCTCTTCACGCTGCTCGAAAAAATCCAATCCTCTCTCCTGGAAGATACGCCTGAGGTCTTCTCCGATCTTAGCTCCTGGGCTCTCAACTCTGTCAACAGTAAGACAGTGACAGGTGATAGATACACTCAGCAGGTAGACGCACGGTTCCCAAATGTGTTCACCATCGGGCAAAATATCTAAAACGACGGGTAGAGGTAAACCGTCGTCATCTTTATAAGGTCGTTCTAATGACAATTGGAGTTTTTTCCACGACGGCCCTGATTCCATACGGTTTGGAAATAAAGAGGGGAGGTAAGTTACAGCAGCGGCACTTAGTACTCACGTACACAGTCGCAGTGATTTCGGGACTCGTGAACTGCCTATTGCAAGGTAATAATAAGGGGTGATAAGATCCATACATTATATAAGCACTTAATTGACGAGTCAGAAAGTCTTCATTTTAGAGTCCACTGTACCTTCGATCTCATAGCGTTCCTTCCTTTCTTATACTTTGCGGTGTTCTACGCGTCTACAATCCCGCTTCATGGTCAAAGTCGCGAATCATGCTTCGCCTCTTGATGAAGCCAGTCAATCTTCCATGAAAAGGAAGATACTCGACGACGAGGACTCAAATAGTGGGGGATCTAAGAAACCGCGGACGCGAGTCAGGTGTGTAAAGTCCTTCGCAAGCTGCCTACAAGCGGCTCAAGAGTTCGATCTAGTTATTCATGTGGCGAGTGTCATCGTCGGAAGCAGAAGGTGCGCAGCTTGGGCATGGGTTTGAAGAGAGTTAATCACATACTTCCGCGTTCGCAGTGTGACCGTCAAGTCCCTTGTTCGCATGTGCGCGCTCTCGTTTTTCTATGCAGCACATCGCTTGATTCTCAACCTACTTCAGTGTGTAGCTCGCAAAGTGCCAGAGCTATGCAAAGCATACACCCCAGGAAAGCCGGATCAAGACGTTCATCTGCGTTTAGCACGCCTAGAGCACATCATAGAAATTGCAATGCCTCAGTATGCATCTGGTTTACAAGGCCTATCGCCCCTCGACGGTTACGGTGGAGACCACCAGCGATCCATCTCGCCCAGTCCGGAAGAAGGTCCTCATTCTTCTTCGGGTGATCAGGATCCTAGTGGAGGGACCTTTCAGAGCGGAAAGTGGTATGGAAACAGTGCGTCTGGCAGCGTTGCCCCTGCTTCCGTATTAGAGCAAGTGCGCGCTCTTATATATCCAGACCATTCTCTTGAATTAAACGACTATCTAGCTGCAAAGTGTTGTCCCAGGTTCTGACAGCCGAGCACGAGTGACCAGCTTAGGAGGACTCAACGGGTGCATCACCGGCCCCTCCTACCGTTCAAATAACGGTATCTGTGATGATACAAAGACCCATGTGGCCGAAAATTCCATCATCGACTCAGTGCGACAGGACTCAGAACCGACTGCCGCCGATAACCTCAAGACATTAATACAAGACTGTGGCGTTCCTCCACACAAAATTACCGAACTCGTGCAAGAGCTACCTCCGCAACGCTTTTCGGATGTACTCGTTGATTATTATTTCAGTGCAGTGTAAGTCTAATCTGATCGCTGAGTACCGAGAGTATCAACCTGATAAATGCATTTGCAGAAATTGGACTCGCTACCCGATTTCTGAACGAGATTTTCGCCAGTCATACGCATCTATATGTAGCAACGGCACTGCGGCTCATCCTAATGATGTCCGCTTCCTCCCACTCTTATTTGTTATTCTCGCAATCGCTGTTAGGCTAGCTCCTGAACATGTCGCGGGAGACGCCAGGACGAGAAGACTGACATCTCTTCGATATTATTGGTCATGTAAGCGATTTAGATCATGCTATACATCTCGACTTACCAGGCGGTGGTAGCTCGACGTTCGGTCTTGATTGCAGCTGCCATTCAACCTGATTGTTTGGACATGGTTCTTACTCGCCTTTTGGTACGGTCACTTCCTCTAAATGGCGTTGGTTGCGTGACATTGAATACAATTTGGTGATCAGAGTGCTCGTTTTCTCACATTTGACCGCCGAATTACCGAATGTTGGAGTCAGTTGGGCGCCGCCGTTCGGACAGCTCAGGCGCTTGGTCTGCATCGAGATGGTGCTAGCATGGTGAGCAAGGTAAATCTCACTCATTGCGTTTTCAAGTTCCTTTCCAACCGCAATTTTAGGGAATGGATCCTGCTCAAGTAGAATATCGTCGTCGAGTCTGGTAAGTACCAGGAACGAGGCACTTCGCAGTCATTCTTGAACCCTGGACATTTAGGGCCTACTTGTATCACGCCGATCGATCGTATGCTCTTGTGTTGGGCAGACCAAATGCCATCCAAGATGCATACACCTCGACACAGCCTCCATCGAACGTGGAGGACGAAATCACACTCGCTGAAATTCGCAACCCCCCTCCTCTTCATACTCCCACTCGCATGACTTTTGTCATCTTACGCCACACACTTGCCTCTATCATCGGCAAGATCGTACATCATTTTCAACAGGTTCGACAGCACAGCCATTACTCCGACGTTCTGGGTTTGGATGATGAATTGATGAAATTCATTCGCTCCCTTCCTCCGCATTTTGCATTGAAGCCTGATACATCGCTCGACGACAGTCTATCCTACATCCCTGCTCATCGGTTCCTACTCATCACGGAGGTTTTGTTCGTTCGCATCAGTCTCCATCGTCCATATCTGCTCAGGAGGCTCAGCTCTGATCGATACCTTCGATCCCGACAGGCATGCTTCGAGTCTGCAGAGAAAGATTACGAAATACGAAATACCTTCCAGGAGAAGATACCTCAGGGCACGCGGGATTCTCTCCACAGCGCCTATCGAGAATTCCAGAGCGCCATGATAAGTGGCATCTATCTCGTATTGGAGCCCAATGGACATCTAGCGGAAACGATGCATGCTATCATGGACTCGTTTCTTCGCGATCATGATGGTGTCAGGGAAATGGACGAGACTACTCGACGAGAGTTGAAAATCATCGAGTTCCTGAAGATCAAAGCTTCGCAAGTACAGGAGGGACCTGTTCACGGCTCTGCGCAACCAGATAACAGCTCCACGCCATCGTCTTCTGGGCCTGCGACGGATGCCCAGCTCCTACTTGGGATCCAGCGGCCCTCCTCAAGAACACCGTACTCATTTGCTTTATCGCCCCCGAAAATGCATTCTCCCCTCAGTTTAGCCATGCCGACTACACGACAGGCCTCTGTCGAAACCGCTTCCCTCTCACAAACAGCGTCTTGCCGTCCCCTGCACTACAACGAGTTCAGCAGCAAAGTGATCAAAGCGACGGTCAAAATACCTCCAAATCAGGTAGCCCTAACGCAGACGACGAATTATCTACAGCACAATCCCTCCTCGATCACTGGTTGGGCTTCAGCAGTGGCGCTGTCAACAGTGATCCCAGTGTAGATGGCTCGGCAGGGCTCGCAGGTTTGCCATGGGGAGGCTTCGGAAGTGCTGACCTTTCAGGGTGGTTCGGATCCACTTCACCAGTTGTGGGAAATGAACCTAATCCTCCCACGCCTAGTCTGGATGGCTTAGACTGGAGTTATTGGGAGACGTTGGTGAACGAGATTCGAGGTGGGCCTTCTCAAGCAGGTCCATAGGATGATAGGATGTTATCGTTATCATAATGTCACCGGTCTGCATCTCGACCAACCACGCCATGGTTATGTTGTTGTACTATCTGCCCACTGTATCTGTATGTTCGTTATTTGATAAATAGAGGATTCTCAGACTGCTGAACATCGGTACAGCCTCTTGTCTGATTGCACTTGCATACCGAAAATTTGCTCGAGAATGTCATTGACGATGACGATGAAACGCACTGGTATGAGCTATTTGAGGTAATGCTGGGTAATGCCAGTAATAGGTTGCGAAGTCACAAGGCACACCGTCGCTTCGCTCCGGCGCCTTGCTCTTGCTTTTGTAGTCAAACTGTAATGTCTGGTTCGTGTCGGCCACGTTGACATCTTTTATACATTGTCGTACAGTTGTCGTACAGACTGATATATATATATAATGTCCTACTTATGGATAAATTTGCCAGTTTCAACACCACATCGTCTTAAGAGGAAGTTGTCCTATGTATAGATAATTTTGCCATTTTCTGCTCGACGACGTCTTATCTTTCTGTCCGTTTTCGTCCTATATAGGAAAGCTTTGCCTCATATGGTCAGATATGATCTGGTCTTTGAGGGTCGTTATCTCACTCTTGCTTTCAGCCTTGCACTGAGGGGCTCTTTAGTCACCCTCTTGCTTGCCTCTTGCGCTGAGGAGCTCTGCAATCACTTGGATGATCACTGTGTGACCGTTTGCGGTATCTGTGGCCCTCCTCGCTCTCGCTCAGTCGCTGAGGAGCTATGTGGTTGGCCGGTGAGGTGCCATCTCAACTTCATACCACAACCGTCTGTGGAGCTGTAAACAGCGCTGGCAGTGCGGGAGCGACACAGCCACCGATCTGAACGGCCCATACAGGAAATCTTTACTGGAAATGAAATGCCTCATAGGAGAGCGTGTAGAGAGCCATATGCGGCAATGGTTTCTTATATTAGAAACCATTGACAGGATCAGACAGGGGCAGCGAGATCAACGAGGGCGAGACCAAATAACAGTACACAAAATGTGGAGGTTTGCGTTATATAGTAGTAATAATCTGTCGCTCAATCTCCAAGTAAATCCAAATTTTGGCCGGCGCTCGTAGGAGCTTGCACAAGCTTGCACACGACTTTCAAGACTCCTACTGATTTGGGGTTCGATCACGAATTCATGCGAAATTAAGATTAAAAAGGCGCTCTAACCGGGGTTTCCCTCAGATTGGGCCAAAACAGTGAACCCCGAAGAGATCCAAAGTCGACAGTTTTGTATCGAATGTCTCTTAGGATACACTAGGGTCCTAAGCTATCCTCGCCATTCGCGACCACGACCGCCACTTCCACTACCCTCGCGATCCTCGATGCAGTCTATCAATCGCTTTCTATATGGCCCAACACCAGAAGAGAAAGTCCGTGGTTGGCAATCTAAACTTCGGCAAGAATCCAGAACCTTGGATAGAGAGATGAGGCAGGTCCGGCTTCTGTCACATTGACGCTGAGTTAGTCTTAACTTGCATCTAGCTGGATCTCGAAACGAACAAAGCGCGAAGCACTGTGAAGCAACTTGCGAAGAAGGGAGATGTCAAATCAGCGCGCATATTGGCTCGCGAGATCGTGAGGAGTAACAAGCAGAAAGACCGATTATCGGTTAGCAAGGCAAGGCTCAGCTCTATTGGGACACAACTGACGCAACAATTGGGTACGCATTGTCTCAGTACTTTGTCAAGCGTTGAATGCTGAAGGTCCCTATGAAGCGATGTCCAAAGTCACAGGATCCCTTCAGAAGTCCACCGAGATCATGAAGCTCTCGAATAATTTAATCAAGCTACCCCAGATCAGTCAAACGATGCGGGACATGAGCATGGAAATGACGAAGGTACATTCGTCTGAATCATTTCCCGGAATGTGATGCTAATCCCGCATAGGCAGGCATATTGGACGAAATGCTGGCCGATACACTCGAGGTCGACGAGGATGACGAAATTGAAGAGGAGGCCGATGCTGAAGTCGACAAAGTACTGTTTGACTTGACCAATGGCAAGCTTGGCCAAGCTGGCTCTGTTGAAACTGGACTGCCAGTAAGTCTGAAGACAATGGGTGGCTACTCACATCTCACTGCCTGTCCAGTCATTACAAGACCAACTGGAGGAGGAGGAGGCAGAGAGAGAGATGGAGAAATACCGAGAACAGCTGAATGGTCTACTCAGCGGATAGGTTCAACTGCCATCAGGTCTCAGCAGGTAGCTGTCGTGTATTAATGTCATGGACTCATTCTACGTGTTTTTGTCGAAATTTCATTGTCGTGGTTGTAATACCTAACAAATGCGTTATACCAGAATCCGAATAACTATTCTTGTGAGCGATTCTTTTCGAATCAGTTACTGCGCAGCCGAGGTAGTTGGCAATATGGCAAAAAGGGGGCGGAGGGGTGGCTCATCCCGATGACGAAATTGTCCGAACAACCAGTCGGCAAAACACGGCCAGTTGACCGATCGCGTGAGAATAAATCGTCCAATCCCGGGACAGCAGCTATTCAGTGAAGTCTGCAAATTGTTGGCACTTCCTCCTAGTTCCTCCTCTCTCATCTCATTATGCTGGCCTCTCGGTCCTTCGCTGGCGTCGCGCATCGTGCGGTCTCTCACTCTCAGGTAGCATAATAAGTCGCTCCTGTCTTGCTTTAGTTGCTGAGTTGGCGACTAGCCTTTCAGACGGTATGCTTCTGCACCTACAGCAGCTTTTGCAGGACAAAAGGAAAGTAACGTGAGTACAGGGCTGTTCAAATTATTACACGGTCGCTTACCCTCCCTTTAAAGGGAAAATACACCGTGACTTTAATTCCTGGAGATGGTAGGATCGAAGTCAACTATCTGCGAATGCTAGACATTGTTGACTATTGCTCAGGTATTGGGCCGGAAATTAGTGAATCCGTCAAGGCAATCTACAAGGCTGCCAATGTATTTCATGCGTGTTGTTTTGGCTGCATGATAGATGATCGAGTCTCTTCTTAGGTCCCCATCCAATGGGAGGAAGTTAGTGTGACTCCAGTGTTGAAGGGAGGCAAGACTGTCATCCCCGATGTGGCGATTCAGTCTGTTCGTAAAAATACTGTCGCACTGAAAGGTGCGTTCGCACGAGCTCCGATCGAAATGCAGCGTCACTGAGTCACACACAGGGCCATTGGCGACTCCAAGTTAGCTATTCTAGTTGATTCGTGTGTCCGGCACGACTAACACCATCACAGTCGGAAAGGGACACGTATCACTCAATCTGACTCTCCGCCGCACGTTCAACCTGTTTGCCAATGTGCGGCCTTGCGTCTCTATCCAGGGATTCAAGACTCCCTACGATGATGTCAACACGGTTCTGATCCGTGAAAACACTGAGGGAGAGTATTCAGGCATTGAGCACGAAGTAAGCAAAATCTATCTCTTGTCTCATCTCGCTGATAATCTTCGCATAGGTCGTCGATGGAGTCGTCCAGTCGATTAAACTCATTACCTGGGACGCTTCCGAGCGTGTTGCCCGTTACGCATTCAACTACGCCGAGGCCAGTGGCCGCAAGCGAGTGACCGCGGTGCACAAGGCCAACATCATGTAGGTATCTGCAGATCATGATTCCCGTCTATGACTCATGAACGCTACGACGGTGATGCTTTAGGAAAATGTCGGATGGAATGTTCCTTTCGGCTTGCCGTCAAGTCGCAAAGGAATTTCCCGGTATCACCTACGATGAGGACCTCCTCGATCGTGTCTGCTTGCAGGTCCGCTTGACCGCAGCATGCTTTGCGTGCGCGTTACGCTGACATACGTATCAGATCACGCAAAATCCCAAACCCTACGCTGACCGAGTCATGGTGATGCCTAACTTGTATGGTGACATTTTGTCCGACATGTGTGCTGGTCTTATCGGGGGCCTTGGCCTCACACCCTCCGGTAACATTGGACGTGTAAGCGGCTCACATTGTTTACATACCTTGGGAGATATCAATTTGACACGTTTCAAAGGACGCTTCCATCTTCGAAGCTGTCCATGGCTCAGCACCGGATATCGCAGGTGCGTCGTGCTGATTTACGTTTGATGAACTGGGAAATACTGATCCTGGCCTGCCAGGCAAGGGATTGGCTAACCCAACCGCTCTTCTTTTGTCGTCCTTGATGATGCTGAGGTATGTACCACAAGGTATCAAAAGCTAGACGATTTAATCACCTTCTTTCCGTAGACACATGAACTTGAACTCGCACGCCGATCAAATTGAAAAGGCTGCGTTGACCGTGAGTTGTACCAGCTGTTTTCGTGTGTGCCGTTTCTCTGATCGTTTGCTACCGTCAGACCATCGCGGAGGGCAAATTCATCACCGGAGACTTGGGGGGCAAGGCGTCCACCCAGGAGTATACTGCCGCCATCATAGACAAGCTCGGCAAGCAATGAAGAGCATTGAGTTCTCGTGTAGACAGTACTTTACCTCTTGAATAAAGCTGGGAGCAATGGATGACGGGATGAAACGGAGGCAAATGGCAAGCGCAAGCGGCAGGCGCAGCGATTACGTGCTGCGATGGGGTTCCACGAAAGTGGGGGAGCGTGAGAAAGTACAGCCATCGGAAGATGAAATGAACAGTAACTGAGTATATGACGAGCGCAATCCCTCTCTTCGCTCTTGACAACGATAAGCAAAGTTCTTTCACGCCTATCCAAGGCAACCACTCCATAATCCCCTCACTCGCCCTACAGGGCAAAGCCTTTCCATAAAATCACACACATCTCCCACTTCCAGGTGTGTTCAGCCTCTCAATCAGTCTCCTCATCCTGACCGTCAACCCGTCGCAGTCATCGGATTCGTTTCAGGAAACCAAAAAACCAAAAACAATTCATAACGTCTTAACCAACAGCCCGTCGAAAGCTGTTTTACGAACGAAATGACCGACGAAATCACGCAACAACCCCAGCAAAATCAGCCCAAGAAAGACGCCAAGAAAGCCACGTCCAACGGTTCAGCGCAACAGGGCAACAACCGTGGCCCTCGCCGCAACCCATCGGTGTCTAAGCCATCGAGCGGTAGTGGGCCTCCTCCACAGGGAACCCCTAGACCTTCGTCTGGGGCTGGTGGCAAGAAGCTCTCCAATTCTGCCGCCCCCGAAAATGGGTCAGACACGGGCAAGAAAGGCAGCGAGGGCAAAAGGAATGATAGTCGAGGCAGGGGGAACAGCGGTGCGAGGCCTGCCCACCGCAAGGGACCTTCCTCTGTTTCACAAGGTAATCGTCAGGGAGGCAATAACGGGAAGGAACAATCTGCTGGCAAGCAATCCACCCCTCCCGCACCCATCCCAGGTGCGGATGCCAGCGATGCTCTGTCTTCTCTTCAACGAGTCATCGCAGATTTGAAGACGACATCGCCTCCCAATCAGACCTTTCCATTGAGCGGTGGTACCATGACTAGCTCTAGCTCCATGCCTCTCCCGCAGACCATTACGTCCACTCTCCCCGCCAATGCTCCCATCTTCACGCCCGGTGCCTCCGGATTTCCCCCTCCTAATGCGAACGAGCCTCCGCCGAGACATCGTAAGGCTGCTTCCCTGGGTACTTCAGCTCTGTCTGGCAACTTTAACAATTTCTCGCCCCACTTGGTTCCCATGATGGAGGATATCGAGGAAGGTTACGGGAACGGGAATGTGTCGTACGAAGAAGGCGAGATTCAAGAAAACTTGTACAGCACTCAGGGGCATCACCCTCGTTCGCAGTCTCAGAACTTCACAGCGCCTCGTTTCGCCGCTCTCGCCGCCCAACAGGAACAGTCCGATATTGTTGGTCCTTCTGGCCGTCCTCAGCTGGCGCCTGGATTCATGTTTGGTGCCCGTCATCGTCCCAGCACGAACTCGACCATGGGCCCTCCTATCAGCGAAGAAGACATCGGATTCCAATTTCCGCAGCAGCAAACCCTTGCAGGTTATGCTGAGCAAGAACCTGCTCATAGGAGGAGCGAAAGCACGGGAGAAATTAGGGGGATCATGGCCGAACAGGTATGACCGTTCATCCACCTCGACGCCAATATGAAATTGAAAATCAACTTTCCTCAGATTGCTATACAGAATGAAATCGAGGCGCTTCAGCGTCATCAACAGGCTCTGTACCAGCAGCAACTGGCTTCCAATCAAGTTCTTTCCTTCCAAACGGCGGGCCTCGCTCCCAATCGGGCAGCCGCACATCGCCGAGTTCACAGCACCGTTCCCATGAGTATGGGTGCTGGCGGATTGAACGGCCTGGGAAGTCAACAGGGTCTGATGAGCCAGCTAGGCTTGGGCAATATCAGTCTGGGAATGGACGGACAGCCGCAGGGCGTCCCTCGTGGCCACGGTAGAAGGCACAGCGTTAATGTTCTGAATAAAGCAGGAGCCCAACAGGCTCTTGGATCTATCAGTTACAGTAACGCCCTTGGACAGGATGGATTCGATGATGGCTTTGCTCCTCCTGCTGCATTTGGCGGACATTCCCGACAAGCGTCCAGGGCGGATTCCAGCTGGCGCCTGAGTAAGTTTGGTAGATGCTGCTCACAAAATTTTGCTGATGCCTTTCTCGATTTCCAGATGGTGGCGTCGGCGGTGTCCAACAAAACAACGCTTTCACCGCAGACCTTGCCCAGGCCCAAGCTCAATTGCAAAGCCTCCAGCAGTTCCGTGCAGCTGCAGGAGGACATCATCAGAAGATCCCATCTTTCAGCTTTCCTAATATGCTGCCCAACATGATGGCCGCGAATATGATGGGCTTGGGACTTGGGGGTATCAACCTTCTTCAGCAACAGCAGCAGCAGTTCCAGTCTCAATTACAACAGCAATCCAATCAACCCCAACGCAAGTCGCTTTTCGCTCCTTACCTTCCTCAGGCATCCCTACCACCGCTCCTTGCTACCGGTAAACTAGTCGTTGGTATCTTGCGCGTGAATAAGCGCAACCGCTCAGACGCCTATGTCTCTACGGAGGTTTTGGATGCTGACATCTACATATGTGGGTCAAAGGACCGTAATCGTGCCCTGGAGGGCGACATTGTTGCCGTGGAACTGCTTGACGTTGATGAGGTGTGGGGTACGAAGAAGGAAAAAGAAGAGAAGAAGAGGAAAAAGGAGGAGAACGCAGCTTATGAGATGAAGAGCACTGCTGGACGCAAGAATGACAAGAAGAAGGATGACGTCGAAGTCGAAGGCCAAGGCCTCATGCTTTTCGAAGACGAAGAGTTTGTCACACGCTTCTTCGATCTCATGCTTCTTCTGACCATTTGCCTTTAGAGTTACCGACGAAGTTAAGCCGCAGTTCGCTGGTCACGTTGTGGCCGTTGTGGAGCGAATGCCCGGCCAGTTGTTCTCCGGCACCTTGGGTCTCTTGCGTCCGTCCTCCGCTGCCACGAAGGAGAAACAGGAAGCTGAACGTCGCGAACGCGAGGGTGATCGTGGCGATGAACCTAGGCGCCCCATTGACCGCCCCAAGATCGTTTGGTTCAAGCCCACCGATAAGCGTGTCCCGCTTATTGCCATTCCTACCGAACAAGCGCCTCCTGACTTCGTTCAGAACTCTGACTCATACATCAACAAGCTCTTTGTTGCTTGCATCAAGCGTCATGTACGTGGTATTTTCCAAGCCTTCAGCATTTTATTCAACGAATGGAGTCACAGCCTATCAGCTCGTTGCATCCCTTTGGGACCTTGGTCGAGGAGCTTGGACCTATTGGCGATATCGAAGTGGAGACGAGTGCTTTGCTGAAAGATTGCAATTTCCCGACGGAGGACTTTTCAGATAGCGTGCTCAAGTGTTTACCACCGATTCCCTGGTCGTACGTCACTCGTTTACAACTCAATATTCGTTATTGATTGATCGTCCAGGATCCCTGAGAGGGAGTTCGAGATTCGTAAGGATCTTCGAAATGAGCGTATCTTCACGATCGATCCCGACACGGCTAAGGATCTGGATGACGCTCTTTCTGTCAAGTTGAACGACGATGGGACTTATGATATCGGTATCCATATTGCCGACGTCTCGTACTTCGTCAAACCCAACACTGCCTTGGACCGTGATGCTCGCAAACGCGCCACGAGCGTTTATCTTGTTCAACGTGTTGTCTCAATGCTGCCACCTGCGCTCAGCGAGGAGCTGTGCAGCCTGAAACCTGGACATGAACGTTTGGCGTTTTCCGTCATCCTGACGATGACTAAGGATGCTCGAGTCGTCAAGAAATGGTTTGGCAAGACAATTGTCAAGTGAGTTGTATCTGTTCGGCTTTTCTATCTTTAGCGACTGAACATATTTGCCAGATCGGCTGCGAAGCTTTCGTATTCCAATGCTCAGAATGTCATCGAAGGTAAACTCTTGGCAGACGTACCAGTCAGCCCGGAACATGATGCCTCAGCTATCGAGAACGATATCAAGGTTTTGTGGGACTTTGCAAGCGAGTTGCGCACTCGTCGATTCCAGAATGGTGCCCTCAGCCATGAATCTCTTCGCCTGTCTTTCACTTTGGACGAGTCTGGTATCCCAGTTGACTGCTCAGGTTATGAGCGTCATGAATCCAACCAGCTGGTTGAGGAGGTATGCTGGTCTACGTCCCATGGCTATCTTGGTGCTGACCTTGCACTCGTAGTTCATGCTTCTCACGAACGTGACCGTCGCTCAACAGATCGCCGTCAACCTCCCTGAGCAGGCGCTCCTTCGCCGCCATGATGTTCCTATAGAACGCCGCCTTGTGAGTTACTTTACCGACAAGTTTCATCAAATCTTGCTCATTGGTCGTTCAGAACATGTTGGCGGAACGGGCTCAACGTCTGGGATACAATCTCGATACGTCTTCATCAGGTGCCATCATGCGTTCCTTCAATGCTATCGAGGATCCTACCGCTCGCAAACTTTTGGAGTTGCTGGTCTTCAAGTCCACCCACCGGGCGAGGTACTTCTGTGCCGGCATGCTTGATATTGCGAAATATCATCACTACGCATTGAATGTTCCGTTGTACACTCATTTTACGTCTCCCATTCGTCGCTATGCGGATGTGTTAGTCCACCGTCAGCTTGAACATGTTCTGCAAGGCACCGGTTCGTAGCAGGTCAAGTCTCATATTCTCCCGTGTCTGATGTTTCCCAGTTGAAAGTAAATTTGCCATGGACCGAGATGCTGTTGCCAAGGTCACTCAGCAATGCAATATGTGAGTCAATGTATGCATACAGTTCGTGACGTCCCTGATCTTGTTTCCAGCAAACGGGACTCTGCTCAGCTCGCCCAAGAGCAGTCTGCGCATCTTCATCTATGCGTGTTGATCTCGGATCTGACTTCTCGATATGGGCCTGTCGTGCGCGAAGCCAAGGTAGTCGCTGTTCTCGACGCCGCTTTCGATGTTCTCGTCCCCGAATTTGGCATCGAAAAGAGGGTCCATGTTGACCAGATGCCCATCGATGTGAGTTTCTTTTCTCAAGATTGAGTTTGCAGCCTCTCATGAATAGCGCAGAATCACGTCTACGACGAGCACGCACACACACTCCAGATTTATTGGTCCGATCGCGACGTCATCACTTGGCTTGCGGAAAACAGCGACGATGAGCATCTCAAGAAGGTCAAGCAAAACGCTGAACAGCATGCTGTGAAGATGGAGGTGGCTTCCCGCTCACTTCACGATGAGAAAGCTCTCTTCGATGAAGATGATGGCGATGATGAGATCGTGTTGGGCCGCGATGATAAGGATACTGACGTGAAGAACGAGACGTCTAAGCAACGCTTGTTGTCCATGGCGAAGGTTATGCCAGAGTTTGAGGGCTTGAAGACAACGACTTCCGGCCACAAGATCCAAGAAATTAAGGAGCTCATGACCGTCCCCGTGAGTTCTGCTCTCATTTAGCTATAATTGACCCTTCGCTTATCATGCATCTCAGGTGATTGTCACTGCGGACTTGACGAAGAGCCCTCCTGTGATCAAGGTCTACAGCGTGAACCCCTACTCTCAAGAGAAGTCGCAGAAGCAGTGATGACATCTCTGTCCTCACCTCGTCTCCAACGACTTTGGGATTCGGTATTATCTGTACTATTAGTTCCGCCACCATGCACGCTCTTCCCGCTGAAATGTGTCGCCCGTTTGTGTCTCCCTTCTTCCCTCCGCTTTCTTTTTCTTTCCCTCCACAACATGTCTGGGATTCTTATCGAACACGCTGTTGTCAGGTACCGCGTCTGTTTGTCTGTTTTGTGTTTTCTTTGCCTCGTTGGCATGTGCTGGACGAAAACGAGGTTGTACTTGTATATTGTAGGTATTTCGTTCGCAAAATAACTTTTGATGTCTTCCTCTATCAAATCATGTGGGTCACTGTTTCGACATTGAACGGACTTGGGTTGTGTTCGCGTCAGGGTTTGTCAAGATCTTTGTCCAGAGTGAGTATCTAAGCGTCGGCAGTACAAATGATGATGCGAACACATGCCCTCTGTTCTAAGGAGCGAATATATTTGTGATTCAATAGGCTACAGCGCCGGCATAGAAGGAGCGACACTAGATACAACCATAAGGAACTATAGTAGCGATACAAAAGAGCGGGGGATTAACGCAAAACGAGGCAGACTAATGAGAAGGATCGAAAGGACTTCACAACATGCCAGAAAGTATCAGGACTCGGCAAAAAAAAACCCCCAATATACAGTACAGGCCGTCTACACCCAATTGCCGACCGGACGCGAGCGCGCAGAGTGCGCAACGGAGCCTTCCCTCTTCACCTCGCCGCCCTGCTCTCGACCTGCGAGGCGATGGTGCAGCGCCGCGGCAAGGTCGCTCGGGCTCGTCCGCCGGGCGTCGTTCGCGACGCCGCGCGGCGGGCTCTCGGTGTCGCGCGCGCTTTCGTGGGAGCAGCGCGGCGAGACCTGGTCGCGCACGGTGTGCGTGCTGCGGATGGACCCGCCGCGGATGCGCGTCGCGGGGCGCGTGCGCAGCTCGTCGACGCAGAGCTTGTGGAGGTCGTCCAGGCCGAGGTACCGCGCCTCGTCCCGGAGGGCGACGAGCGCTTCGATGCGCGGGGTGGTGGTTGTGTGCAGCTGGACGGCGTGGGGGAGAGCGGGGGTGTGGTCGATAGTGGCGGGAGGAGAGCGGAGGTACGTCAAGATGTGATCGTATCTGTGAGAACGGAAAAGGTCAGAGTGAGGCACACATCAGCTGTAGAAAAAGAATGACGTACGGAGCGCTGGGGCGATCGAGGAACAGGTGGACGTTGGTCGCGGATTGCGGCAGCAGTCCAGACGAGGCCAGGTGCTGATGGAAAATTGAATTGAACGCTGTGTCTGGCGAGCCGGCGTATTCGCTAGTCTGCGACTGCAGCGAGGCCGCAGAGTCGCGGTGCGATCGGAAGAGCGACTTGAGGTAGTTCGCCAGATACGACGGGCGGGACGTGAGAGTCGTCAGGGTCGTGCGGTGCGTTGCGGTGCAAGTCTCCAACGTGACGATTATCTTTGACATGTCGATGGCGTTGGTGGGAACTGACGAGAGGAGTATGCAATCAAATGGCGGTGGCGGCGGTGGCGGCGGAAGGGCGAGATGGGCAGGAAGAGGCGGGACCCCAGGGAAGAACGAAGAGATTGGGGGTGATGGGGCCCTATGCTTGAGCGAAGAACGTGGTGAAGAGTCCGTCGAAGCGGGAGCGGGCGGCGGGGGACGGCTCGGTTTCGCTGGTAGAGTGGGGTGTTCCCTCAGCGGAAGTGTTGGGGAACTCTTCGATATCGGGAGAGGGGGCAATGTCGGGCTCGAGGGAGGCGAGTTGAGGTGCACAACGTTGGATTCAGCCTCCTCCTCTTCTTCTTCTTCTGGGATGTCACTCTCCTCCGAGTCGTCCTCCTGCGGTTCTGGATCAGACGCGGCGTCTACAGTGACGCCGGAGCCAGCCAGAGCCTCTTGTGGGGTTCGCACGACGACTGCGCCGGTCCCTAATGAGCCATTACGTGCATGAGCCAGACTGTCAAGGGTCTTGGAGAGCTTGGGCTCCGATATGCGGACAGGCTTCGCAGCAGGGGCGTATGGTGCATGCTGCGATGCCGAGGACGAGTTGCGGCTCAGCCAAGACATGGGGCTGGAGAGAGATGGCCTGCGTGGATGGCGAGTGGTCTTTGCGGACATGGGAGAGTGCGATTCGAAGCTTTGTGGGGGAGAGTTCTGTGGAGAGAGAGGATAAGAGATGGGGGCATGGCGAGAGGAGTGGGAGCGCTGCGTGGCGAGCATGCTGCAAAAGCGTGTGGATCGGGTGGAATGTTTGAGGCGGCAGGCGGCCAAGCGGAAGAGATGGGGAGGGACAGGGGGATCTTGGGTGTTTGGGTGTTATGAGGGCCATGGCCGAGCACGCAGAACAATAGCGACCCGGCTTGCACAACAAACGCCCGTCCAAACAATGCTTCCCTTCTTCGGCCATGGCCAAATAACGCGTCACGTCACACCGCCTCGTCATCATCAGGCATGGCCTCGGAACTCGCTGCTACGACTGAGTTCCAGCTCTCGCTCCCGTTCACACTCCAGTCCGCCTCTCCGCACATCGCAGCCTGCCATGCGGCCAGAGTGCGTCTGCTCCACCCGGATCACCCCGCTCTATCGCCCTTCAATTGCTCCAAATGCGGCCGCTTCCTCCTTGACGGTGCGGGAAACGTTCGGATGACCCGCATGAAACACTCTCGATCCCGACTCAAGGCCAAGGGCCTCGCGCGTTCCATACAACACATCTGTCACTCTTGTGGCCATCTAACACGTATCCCCATTTCGGGCGGAAACGCATCCTTGTTCGCCCGTGTTCGAGGGCGCGTCTCAGAGCCCAAGACCCCCATCGGAGCCATCGATTCTCCCGTCACGCCTCAACTCCCCGAACACGATCCCCTTCGACCTGGAGATCCGCCGAACGGCAGCTCCAGAGCCTCGTCATTTACGCCCGTCCCTCAACCTCAATCTCCCTCCCCTGCGCCCTCACCTCTCAGCTCCCAACCTCGCGCATCAAAAAAGTCTCGACCAAAGAAGAAGGCTGGGCTGCAGGAAATGTTGGCGAAAAATAAAGAAAGACAAGCACAGGAGAAGGCAGGGGCGGGAACCACAGGCTTGGCTGCTTTTTTGGGTGGTCTATGATATTAATATATCACTGCAATTCGATATTCGGTGTGTGTGGTTGCACGCCGTTCTATCGAAATTGACCGACGCTTAATTCCCGCATTCTTCTCTGTCCTTCTCAGGGATTTGCAGCTGGGGCAGACAGCGCCGTTCCCGCCACACGCTATTTGCAATGCAGCGAAGCAGACTTCCAAAATTATCGACTTCCCAGACCCTTGCTTCTAAGATCTTTGTTCGTCGACTACCCGTGAAAACCTTCAGCGCTTCGGGGGCCGATGGAATCGCTCATACTACTCCAAGATGCGATTCAGATCGACATAGGGAACTGCATTATTTTACGCTCACTGTAAGCAGTAATCAAATAATTTATGATTAACGAATGACTGTCCGAAGTCTACGTGCTGCATAGCATGCACACACAAGCAAAATCGATACATACTACTCCTGCTATAGAATAACAGACTATCTAGCACGCCCATCGCTCTCTTGCGACGCCATCGACTTCTCTGGCGCGGCTTCCATGTTACTTATCGAGAAGTTTGACAACGGAGGAATGAATCGGCCTGGCCAGAATGGGCAGTACACAACGACAGCGACGAACAGCGGGAGTGTGTCGAGCCCATAAAAGAAGCCCTCGTTCGTGGCGATGGGCCCTTCGAAACCCTGCGATAGCTCGATCGTGCGGTAGACAGAGCGGATCTGTGAGGCAGTGTCAGGAATGCAACTTCTTCCGACATCAAACGCTGAGCGGATCGCCTCACCAAGATGCCGACGCAGCTGACGAGAAGGGCAACAGCTAGGCTTCTCCAGTCAGTGTACCAGTGCTGTCCTCGATGTATCGTCCAGGCCTGTTGCTCGTATTTGTGTACTCTGTATAGGAAGAGAAGGAACGTGCATGTGAAGAAAAGAAACGACAGTAGCTGGATGGCAAGCCCGGCGAGGAAAATCTACCGACGGTGCCGACTGAAAAATCAACGGTCAATGAACGACGTATGAACAGAAAAACACGTTTGATCCGGTCTGGGCGCCCTGAGCTGTGGTGGAACCTATCGACACTCCACCGCCTGCGGCCTGTGAACGGTGCGATCAGTCGTTGTGGACACGGGTAGACGCCGTGGAGCTGACCTGGATCAAGAACGTCGTGACGTCGGATGATAGGAATATCGCGGTGATACGGTGCGCAGGAACTAGTAGATGTTTCTCACAGCGCAGGAACCTCGCTAGCCGTCCAAGCAAGATGTAATCCGCAGCAATGAAAGCACACGGCTGAACGAACACTATGAATAGATTTTCTGGGAGTAGCTGGGAAATCACGCACGGACAACACGACGAAGAGATATTCCGCGATGTAGATGCCTTTAGAGTCGGGATGGAAGTGCAGTCCGAATCGCAAGCCAATACCCAGCGCGAAAGCTGGATGAAGGGTCAGTCGTGTGATCGTCCTTTGACATTATTTCGAGGCGAGAAAGGACATGTACTGTATTCGCCGATGACTAGGCAGAGCATCCACCATGCTCCCCATTTGAGCATGCTCAGGCTTTGCACAAGCGCAGAGACCACGATCAAAGCTATCAGCCAAGAGTAGATCTCACGTTAGTTTTCAGGTGCATAGCGGAAAGACGAAAAAGGACAGACTGAATGCTACCGCAGTGAGCGTGTTCGACGCAATACCGCGAAGACCGTTGCATGGATCATGGGCAGGATCCGCAAATGGGTCTGCGGGGCAAGGCACCGAAGAACCTTTCGCCATTGTAGGCGTTGCCGTCAGAATGATGGAAAATACGCTAAATATTATCGCTGCATGGATCCTTCGAGCGACGGGAGGGACCATGGAGGCTACGGTGTGTGTTGAGAAAACACTGAAAGACCAAACGTGGTCGAAACATTGCTGCAGACTCACGCCTTATAAGACGATCATACCACTCCGGGATAGCCGAGATAGATGTGCTGATTAATATGCTTGTATCCGCCGGGACGTGCCTACCTACCGTCATCGAAAACCCAATGCGTTGTGTTTATACCGAAAAACGAAGACATCGACGTGGGAGGTAATTGACGCAATGCTACAGCACTGGAATGTGACCATCCGTCAAGCTTCAAGGTTAGCCATATTCGAAAACTGTCAATGATAAAAAATATGAGACCAATGAACTTATCAGCTGGCGCTACATTCTGTCTCATGGGAATGATCAGTAAAAATGCGATTCGTGGCGCAGCATCTGCACCCGGCGCCGATCAAAGTTCCCGATGCGGGGGATATCACCGACTCAATAAGGTAGCTCAAGAACACTGCCACGCTCTCTTCCTGACACGTCTGCTAAAGTATCCATACCGTGCGTAGTACTGCGTACAGACATTTAGGAGCGGGGCACCCACAGATTATAGAGTTCCTTGTCTGCAGGGTCAAAACATGTGACCATCGTGGGGTCTGCGCGGATAGTGAGTTTATGAGTGGGTGCCGACAAGCTTGATGGGCCAGCGGTCCGGCCAACCAGGCGCTCTCCAAAAGTCGAGTTCGCGGTAAACGCAGAGAAAGTCGAGGTTGGCGAGTTCATACCGAATCCGTGGTATACTATAGCGGGATCAAGTCGGATATAGTAAGGTTAGGCGACGTTCGTACCTCTCCAGTTATGCGCATAGGAACTGGTTGGCGGTGACGTAGAGAGGCCGAAACGGTGCTTTCGCTACCAAGAGGCGTGTGCTCCGCACTCGAAGGGCTGGCGCTGCTCATGGTAGAGCCTGCAGCGTGTATCAAATCAAAGAGTCAACAACAGGCCCTCAGATACCAACTTGTTCGCAGCAAGCAGGATGCATACTCGCCTGTCGGCGATTCTGGACGATTGCTCGAGCGCGGTGAAGCCATTCTGATTGATTGAGGTTGTGGGCGCGGAACAGCAGCCTCGGAACCTCCGAAAGCTTCTGTCGAGAGACACGTGCAGACGTGATGCAAGCGTGATGTCACGCGTCATTTCCATCACACCGCGCCGTCCTTAAGGAGTCTCCTTGGTTTGCTACCTTCCTCGACTACCATGAACATCTTTCGTAGCTGTAAGACCACCATCTCAATTGCATCTTTTGTAATCTGTTGAATTTATTTGAATTTTTCTTACCCACGCAGTGATTGGAAAGGTTTGGCGTAAGTGGGCCTGAAGCAATGCTGGGGCGCATTTGATTTATGTGTATCATAGATGATCCTAACGCGGCGGAAGTCGTGAAGATATCCACTGGTCAACTATATCTTCTTCGACCTGGCAATATCCGTTCATCTCGAGAATGCATGTATGTATGTCTATGGCACGTTGCATCTGCGGTCTCATCACCTCACCCCTCAATCTAGTTATAATGATGCGATGGCTACCATTCGTCGAGTGCCATCATTTGAACACAACTTCCAGCTAGTCGTTACTCGAGTTTACGAGGATGGAGATCAAGAACTTCTGGAGGACGAGGACGAAAGTGAGTCTTGTACGTGTGGCTGCGAGGCTGCGAGACTCCTAACCTGCCCTGCTAGCCGATGAAGAACGCGTGTTCCTCATAAGCGAGGAGCTGGAGTTCGTACCGGAGAGACTGAGGGAGAGCCAACATTTGTCTGGAGAGATCTTCAAGGGGACGTCGACGAGTTCTACGAGTTCGTGGCCTCTGGGACAAATGGACCCACGCGCGCGTTCTTTGAGACGTGCATGTATCGTGCCATGTATGAGAGAAAGTATAGGATGAGCGCCGATGCAACTCAAGATACGGATCTGGCCCAATTCATCTGGCAGTCCGTTTTGGTACTTCTTTTCATCATGTTTTCCATGCTAAGTATGTCTCGTTTGCAGGCCACCCTCACCTAAAGCCAAACGTAAGGGCTCGGGCAAGAAAAAGCATCTTCCAAGGATGGACAATCTCTCACTCGCGACCTGGAGTCGCTATCCACCACTTCTGTTGCAAAGGCTCCCGAAACAACTGCTAGCCCCACGTCTACTCAAGCCTCACCCGACCCTGATGCATCGTTCACAGATGTCGCCGATCAACCTGCTGAACTGTTCTATTGGGATCACGGGAACCAGTATTTTGTTCGGCAAGGCGATGTACACGCGAAGATTGTGAAACGTGCTAGCGGGAAATTCGACTATTGGCTGACCGCGTCAGACGAGGCAGGGCAGGTATTGGTTCATCGAATATCGTCAGACATGATGCAGCGTTGGTCGCCTCCCACTTGGTCGCTGACTTGGAACCATATGAGTGAGAGTGGAACGCAGAGCAGCTGGTGCCTTCGGTTCAGCTCCCATGACGCTTTTGAAGAGTTCCAGCTCGAGTTCACAAAGAGACTTTGGGAGAGCTTGCATCAAACAGCTTGGGAGAAAGCCAAGGTATGACATACTAGACTTATCAGGAATCTTGGCTGAAGTGCTTCATCACAGAGCGATGAACGTGCTTACGTGCTGAGCGCGAATGTAGAAGACGTGGAAATGAGTGATGCTGTAGCCGAAGAAGATGAAGAAGAGGCTGTCTTGGAAGAGCTAGAAGGTGCGCTGGCTGTAATATCCACGCGACTCAATGTACTCACAATCGAACAGAGAAGAGCGACAGTGAAGAGGAGGAACATGCATCAGAGGACGAAGACCATATGCCAGCTACATTAGAAGGGCGAAACTCTCAGCTGACCGTTGGCTACAAGGGTGATCGATCCTACGTCGTCCGTGGTAACAACATTGGTGTATTCCGTCCATACGAACGACAACGTGAAGTATTATGCCACAATCAGCAAAGTTGCGGACATGAAGGGCAAAGAATTTTCTCCCAAGAATGTAAGATCACCATCTTTGGCTACCGACTAATTTACTGAGTTCGTCCTGTCAGGTCATGTTACATGACCAAGATTCCAAGATGGTCATCATGAATCCTCGCGACCACAACTCTCTATACAATTTGGACATAGAGCGCGGCAAGATCGTGGAGGAATGGAAAGTTCACGATGACGTCCAGGTCAATCACATAGCACCTGAGAACAAGTTTGCCCAGACGACGCCAGAGCAAACTCTCATCGGTGCCTCACACAATGCTCTATTCCGAATCGATCCTCGAATCTCGGGTAACAAGATGGTGGACAGCCAATTCAAGCAGTACGTTTCGAAGAACAAGTTCTCCGGTGTCACTACTACTGCCTCTGGGAAGTTGGCGGTGGCGAGTGAGAAGGGTGATATTCGGTTGTTTGACTCGATTGGCAAGAATGCGAAGACGGCGCTGCATCCTCTGGGTGACCCCATCATCGGTGTCGATGTGACCGCAGATGGCAGATGGATTGTCGCAACTACAAAGACCTATTTGTTGTTGATCGACACACTCATTGGGCAAGGAAAATACGCAGGGAGCTTAGGTTTCGATAGGAGCTTCCCCGCTGACGCAAAACCTCAGCCCAGGCGCCTGCAGTTACGGGCTGAGCATGTTGCTTATATGAACCATAATATCTCGTTCTCTCCTGCCAGGTAAGTACGAAGGGATTTTTGCTGCACCTGATTCAATCGTCCCTCCAGATTCAATGTGGGTCAAGATCAGGATGAGAATTCCATCGTGACGTCCACCGGCCAATATGTCATTGCATGGGACTTCGCTAAAGTCAAAAAGGGCCAAATGGACAAGTATGAAATCAAGAAGTGAGTATATCCTTTCGTGCTCAATTATCAGTGCTCACGCTATCATAATCTCCGCAGATATGAGGATCTTGTCGTGCAAGACAACTTCAGATTTGGCAATGACAAGGATATTGTACGTTCGACATCTGTGTCTTCGTCTCACTTAAGGCTTACATGGGCGCGTTACAGATCGTTGCGCTCCAGAACGACGTCCTGTCAGTAAATAAGAAAAGCTTGAAGCGACCCACTCGCACATCCCTTGCACCCGAAAGGAGGAGTTCACGTAGCCACTCTGGTATAGTCAATGCTCCGTTTTAGAATCTTTGTGTACGATACATGTATGGGACAAAGTCGGATTGTGAGCGTGGTATGGTGGTGCTTTTGCTTGTTTTGCCTGTCGGCCATGTGTTCTTGTTTGTTTACGTCCCCTGTAGCAGGTTTCGGAGTGTGGGTTGGTTGAAGAATTGATCGGGTGTACGAATACGTCTGATATCCATTATTTATCGACTGCATCTTGACGAGATAGTCTAGCCCCAGGAGGCCCACAAGATGTCTCAAAAATGAAGGATGATCTGAAATCTTCGCTATTCTAAGACGATCCATCGGGCACAATCGGGCACTGTTCTACTGTTTGCCACTTGCTTGCCATTACGCATTGGCACCTCGATCCTCACACTTACATGACTGAAACGACCTCAATACAACCGCTGCATCTCCTTCGACGCGCCGTTATGATCAACTATATCCTTCTTGTTTCCCGCCAAGGTTTGCTGCTAATCGTACTGTCGGGCGCACCGTGTGTCTCACTCCGCCTTGGCTCACCCGTAGGCAAAGTACGCCTTGCAAAATGGTTCACAACAATGCAGCCAAAAGCGAAGGCAAAGATTGTCAAAGATGTAACGCAGCTCGTTCTTGCACGGAGGACTCGCATGTGTAACTTCCTGGAGTACAAGGGTGCGTTCGTGGCTGGAGACCCGTGCGTCATTCTGCTAACAGTGTGTAGACACGAAGGTCGTGTACCGCCGATATGCCTCGCTGTTCTTCGTGTGCGGTATTGGGCAAATGGATAATGAACTCATCACACTCGAGATTATACACCGTTATGTTGAAGTCCTGGATCGATACTTTGGGAACGTAAGTGAGCTGTCCTCTTCACTTTTACCGGATACTGACATCCCGGACAAGGTGTGTGAGCTGGATTTGTGAGTCGTGTAGTTGAATCCCACCTCTGCGCTATATGGGCTGACTGCCCTTAGGATCTTCAACTTCCAGAAAGCCTATGCTGTATGTGATATTCCTTACTCAATCGTCGGTTCATTCGTGTATGCTTACTGCGTGCATCAACAGATTCTAGACGAGCTCATCATTTCCGGAGAACTACAAGAGTCATCAAAGAAATCTGTTCTACGCGTGGTGCGTTCTTCCTTTAAATGTTCAAGCGATACTATTCTCTTATCATTCGCAGGTGACCCAATCCGACTCGGTCGAAGAGCAGGAAAATAGCGAGGACACGATGGCACGGCTGGGCTCGCGCGCACTATGACTGAGTGATACCTTCATCGCTATCATCAGAGATCTTACTGGATGCTGTACGCTCGTGGAACCAGTATATCTGCCATATCACACATATGTCGACGTGCCATCGATCCGTGCAATAGCGGTTGGCAGATGTAGGGGCCGCACCTGTGATATGAACACGGTTTCCATGTCCCACGGACATGTCGATTGTCTATGAAATCTTGGCACCTGTGCAACCCGGTGAATTGATGCGAGTAGCCTCTATCACTTCTCTTTCGCTGGTCCAGTTGACTACGGATCACAATAGTGCAATACAACGGCGGACCTACCGTTGACAATCATACGATCACGCGTTCGTCGTGAGTGCTGTTCCTACTAAGCCCTTCTCTGATAAGTGTTGTACCATGGTCTCGACCTGTTACGATGACCTATAAGTCGATGAGCAACACGAATGTACCTGCACTCACACTGGCTGCTGTCAGACGGATCTGCAGGTCCCATCGCTTCGTGAAGAGTGCGCCCGTGTCCTCTGTGGCCTGGTTCACGTCTCCTAGCCCACCAGCCTTGCCTTGCGCATCATCTTCCTCTTTGGCCGCTTCAAACCAGATCAATTTCTCCACCTGGTCGATATGTCCCTTCAGCCGACCCTGCTCGATCATCTTCCGCGCCATCGTCTCAGCTGCGCCAGGAGTCAAATCTAACAGCGCACCCAACCCTCGGAAAGATATGTTATTGTAAATTTTGGAGCTAGCGAGCACGTTATGCTCCATAACAGCGCGATCAAGGACTGTAGCCGGACCAGTGCGGGTGCTAACGTTGTCACCAGATAGCTCATCATCTCCCTGGATGGCCGATGCAAGCCGATCATTGGTGGAGAGGGAAATTTTGGCAAGTTGATGGGGTTTAAGGATCTTTCGAACTCCTTTATCTCTGCTGGGCGGAGGATATGGTCGAGGAACATTTTGAGAGGATGTTGAAGGTGGGAGTTCGGCTGTCCTCTCATCGCGATATAGGGATGCAAGTATGCGGGAGCGATTTGGTCCTGCTGGTGCGAGGACTGCACATGTGACAGCTGCAGATCTGAAGACATGGTTAGAGCAATATGCAATGAGTGCTGAGGAATAGATACTTGCAACATATGGCTTCGTTCGTCCTCATCGATCTCACCTACAAAGCTGAGTTCATGATAACGTCCGGCGGCTTCAAGAAATTTTCTGCCATAGTCGCTGATCCTCGCTTGGCAGAGTTTGAAAGCAAGCAGAGTGACCTTGTCGCTTGTCGAATGTATGAGAGAGGCGGCACGATTGTAGTAACTGTCGGCCTGAACGGAATCTTCTTCCTCGAGCAGAAGCCGAACGATACGTATGTAAACGCGCAGCTTGTCCTCATCTGTCGTACTGCGATGGAGGTTGAAACTAAAGGGAAATGGGATATGCGAGGCACTTACCGCTGACTCGCCTCGAGGGTGATTCCCATCAGGACACGCGCGGCTTCAGACCAATCTTCTTCATGCTCAAGAATGTCAGCGAGGTGAAACCTGAGGAGATTGACCTATGGTGTCGTCCTCAAGTTCAACTCTTGGTGTATGGCGTTACGATCTAGCACTCACTTGTTCCTCGTAACTCGTCAAGCGCGGTTGAACCGTGGCCAGGATATCCTCTACGATCTGCTTTCGCAGACCTAAATTAGAGATGCCGCCCTCGTTCAAAATCTTCACAAGCTCGGACAGGACTTGTCTCCCGACAATGAAACCGGCATTGTCCTGATTCACGACATGGTCGACGAGTATATGTATATCCTGAATGAGTTGAGGGCCATTCGACGTGGTAAATACATCGGACAGGAGTGAAAGATAGGCAGCGCCTTTGTCCTTCTGGTTGAGGGTATCGAATTTCGCAAATTTCTGGTCCATGGATATGAAAGTGCAAGCTCCTAGATGTCAGCCACAGCTTGAGAAGGCTTGAGATCACAGTGATCACACATTACGCGACTATCACGCGCCCATAGATTGATCACCCTGTCATATGACTCTCAGTGAAAACGGAAATTCAAGTGAACGTCACGAAACTGGGCTTTTGTCATGTAACCGTCAAGAATGTGGTGCAGAAAGTCATGTAAAAGTCATAAACTTCCCAAATTAGACACGACTTTCACACGACTTCTGCACCACATTCTTGACGGATACATGACAAAAGCCCAGTTTCGTGACTGGGCATGACGTTCACTTGAATCTCCGTTTTACTGAGTATGACTAGTGACGCATTTTCCAGCGGCAACTTGGGCGAAGCAGACCTGGGGGTTCTGTTCTCTAAACTGGCAAAACAAATAGCTCGGCAGCTTTATTCTATGCGTGAATGAGAGTGTAAAGGTCCGTGCAGGTGTAACTCGTAGTAGGTAGTGTGTCCGAATGTTAGATCAATGCTCCCAAGAGTCAATATCCGCACATCGATGAAGGATTAAGAAAGAGATATGTAGGAAGTGTGATAGCCTGGGGGTGTCTCCATCATGCATTCTACCGCTTTGCTCTAGTGATGTGTGTGTTGTGTGATCATTATGAGATGGGGAAGGGTTTTAGGAGTCCTTCTAGTCTAGATGCTAAGTTGAAAGCGTCGAAGGGAAATGTATTAGAACAGAAACGCCCATGAGAGCACAATGCCAGCGACGAGCGAGTACGACACGCCTCGGCCAAGAGACGCGGCACCAGTGGCTACACTGGAGCAGACACCCGCACTCTTGCTGAGCGCGCTCTTCGGAATGAACACCTAAGAGTGATGGATGGCATCCGGTCAGCATTGCCTACTATTTCACATCTGGGTAATCAACAGCACTACTCACCATGGGCTGACCATTTTGAGAGCTGGCCGCGACCTTGCCGCTGCTGTCCGTCGTGACTGTGGCACAGCTCAACACGTCCACGAGTTCCGTGTTTCCTGTATATCCGGTGTCCGAAACTGACCATGACGTCGTGGCTCCTTTGGAGCCGACGTTGGTGAGGAGGGCAAGCATAGGTGATTTGCTGATGGCGAGGGATGTAGTCGTGTTCGTGGAAAGGTCATCTAAGGCGAGAACAAAGATTGGGTTCGGGAGGAGGTAGGAATAGGAACAATTATACCTTGGTGGAGTAGAACTTATCGTTGGCAGACGCAGCGGCTTTGCGGGCAGCGCTAAGGGCCTTGATATGGTTGACGTAGTCCTTGTCCTCTACGTATCCAGAAAGCCAGAGCCTGCATAGGAAGAGAGAAATAAAAACCAGCTCTCTATCGCACGTATTGGCAAAAATAATGATTGGTCACTCACGCTTCGCGGTTCGCAGGATCCGCTCCGCCAGTATAGCCCTGTTCCTGCCCTGTCAGCAGTGCATCAGTATCAGTAAGGCCCATAGTGAAAACAGAATATCCGCGATTTACCTTGATACACGATCGGAATACCGTCATGTATAAAAGGGAAGGCCATCGCATTCTTGACAAGCGCGGAGTCCGCGTTGGCAACCAAGCCAGCGAATCGAGGCTGGTCGTGATTATCAAGGAAAGAACCGGACCCGAACGCGCCGTTCTTGTATGCAGACTGAGTCAGTTGGACGCTGTTCGCGAGCTTAGTGAGATCGCCGTTTGTCGTCTGGAAACCGGCGACAAGGGGATACCACGTAGGGTAATCGAGGACGGAATCGAGGACCTCTGTACAAGAATGAGCGGTAGGAACGTTTGGGAAGGAGGCGAATAAAATGTAAGACGTACGGGTATAGTCCTTGGTGTAGGATGTCTCATTAGACAGGACCTCGCCGATGGTAAACACGCCTGCCGAGGAGGCGAAGTCAGGCCAAAAGTCCTTACGGACGTGTTTGACGGTGTCGATCCGAATGCCGTCCGCGGAATAGTTGCCGACCAGATCTTTGATCCAACCATTTAACGTCGTGACAATCGTCGAGTCTTCCGTATTGACGTCTGCAAGCACCAGTTTTTCATCCCCCAGCCAGCATTGCTCGACATTGGTCTGATTGTTGTAATCGGTTACGAAGCACTCCGGGTGGAAATCAGACTGGGCGTTGAACGGCTTGAAGTCGGTCGTGAACTGGGGTGGGTTAGAGTTGCTGACAAGATGATTCACAACGACGTCGAGCATGAGATACATGCCACGTTTGTGGAGGGCGGACGAGAGCGACTTGAGATCATCGGCGGTGCCGTAGTGGCTGTTGATGTCAAAGATATCCACAGGCCAATAGCCATGGAAGGCTTCGCCGTACGCAGTGGTGCCCTGAACATTGGCGACAATTGGGGAGATCCAAATAGCGTCGAAGCCCATGTTCTGTATGTAATCGAGGTGGTTCGTTATGCCCTTCCAAGTACCGCCGCAATACTTCTTGTCGTCGGTGTTGCACGTTGGGCCTGAGCCATCAGACGTAGCAAACCTATCGGTCATCACCTATGAGAGATGTCAGATGAGGGGAGCGGTGAAGTTTTGAGGACTGACTTGGTAGATTGTACGCTTTTGCCAGTCTGAGGCAGAGGCTGCGAGACATGGGGCAGCAAGCAAAGGGAGAAGTAATAAAGAAAACATGAAGAGAGAGTGACGAGAAGAAATGAAAGGAGAGGCAGGCTCAATGCAGCCTGATGGTTATGGTGCTGGTGAAGGCTTTGTCGGCGTCGATGGCCGTGGAGCCACAGCTGTCTCCAAAGAACATCGAGTGACATGTCCGCGTGCAGCCGGCGCGTACTCACGGGGTCTGTCGTTTCCGCGTGCCTACTCCAGGCCCGCCCGGCTGGCTCGCGCCCTAACCCTAACCCCGACATCGTTGCCATAGCCCAGCCCTCGACATTTGCTGCCGCTTCCGCGCGAGTCGTCGTTGGCGTCGTTGGCATCGTAGGTCAAACAAACGGACGGTCGTCCCTGCACATATCCTTTGAGAACATTCAGAAGGCAGGCCTTTCTATTCTGCTGCATCTCGGTTTCCCAGGCGATCCTGTTCGTGTCAGTTTTGATGATCTATCATTTGTTTCAAGCGTCAGCTCACAGCACCACGTCCTATTACAGCCCCACATTTTGTCGGTCGTTCTCCCACACCTTCGCCTCTGCCCCTGGCTCTCCAAGGACTCGCAGTCCCCACGTATCGCACTGCTGCTAGACAGCATCTCCTTGCATCCACTCTTTCACGAACAGTCTCTATCTCTCTAGACCTGCATCATGTCTCACCTCACCTCTTCTCCGTTCCACAAACCATCTCCCTACGACCTCCCTCGCCCTTCTCAATTGCCCACTCCTCCTGACACAGAACCAGAGTTTACAGGCTTCACTCATCCACAGGGAATCGTTCCTCCTACGACTACGGAGGCCGATCCCTTGTCTCTCAGACCAACCTGGCGCATGACGCTCACGTCGGTCGAATGCGTCGAGTGTCCACACTTTCCTATCGCAACACTGGCCTTCGTGATAATCGTGAACGTAGCAGCTCCGGACAAACGAAGTGGTTAATCGTCGTAGTCCCTCCTCCTTCCTTGTCCAAAGCTCATGGCAATCTCGGTCATACATTGGCCTCTGGTCCTCCCGATCGCTTGCCTCAAGGGACCTTAATGCCCCTCTTTCCGACGGTATGTGTCTTCTTGGATGTATATAATTTAGTACCTTATCTCGCATTTTGTGGAAGATGTACGGCCAGCTCACAGTAATCGCCCGTGAATTCAATTTTCCCAGTGCGACCGGTCTGTGCCTCTACCTGCACATGGCTGAAAACGGACTTGCTGCATCGCCTCGCATCTCTGACGAGACTTGGCCTATGCTTTGGGGTCATCTCTTTGATGCGCGGTCTCCAAGCCTCCAGCTTCAGCAATTGCCGGTCTGTGGTCGTGTCGAGTTCGACATCGACTTCCATAAGGCCCGTTGGTACGATGCATGGGTAGCTTCTTCTCGGAGATATGCAATGGATTTTCCGGTCTCCGCAGCACCATCGACGTCTCATTGGAGAGGAGACAGCAAAACTACGTTCCAAGAGGATCAGCTGACCGAGGAGCAGTCGGAACCTGTTTTCATACCTCCTTCGAGAAATCAAACGCCCAGTCGTCACGTCCCGAGGAAGCTTCTCTTTTAGATCGGTTTGATGCGGCTTCCCTTGGTTTTGGTCAGGCCAATCAGACGGCAAGAAATGATGATTCTATAGAGACGCCGCGTCCTTTGGCGCCTATCATGCAGGAAGAAGAACCTAAGGCTGCTACCAAAGATTTAGAGTCGCGTGTCAAGACCTGGCGTGCTAGCTCATCCGTCGCACCGACGCCATTGGGTGCTACGGGTCAGATCAGCCTTGACCCTGTTCACATGCCAAATGACATCATCCTGAAGGACTCTCCTTTGCCCGTTGAGGAGGGTGAAGAAGTCCTCAACTTAGATGATTTTACATGGTCGGTATCCTCTCCTGGGCCTACAGATTATGATAACCTCGAATCACCAATGTCTTGGGACCGTGTTCCATCCGTACATCTTGATCGCCGGTTAGAAGGTTCTGTTCTGCTGAGCCCTTCGACAGCAACTTCTTTTGGTCCCGACGATGACCTCGTCTCCCTCGTGTCTTATGCGTCTCGATACCCCTCTCCTGACATCGGTCTCAGGATGCTCGATGATGCGCCGCCCACACCCTCAACTGCGACAAGTTGGGGTGCTCCCCTCGAATATCCCGCATCCCCTCTGAGCGTTTCTCGCCCTCCTTCTGTAGATCTTGCGCATAGAATGATACTCAGTCGACCTATGACACCAGTCACTGCGACGTCGTGGGGTCCATCTTCATGGCCTGCATCTCCTGCATCTCCTGATAGGTTTTCCCAAGCGCCGTCCCTCGATCTTGGTGAACGTGGTGGCTGGAGTCGCCCTGCTACCCCGTCAACTGCTACATCGTGGGGCCCTCCGCTGTCTTACCCTCCCTCGCCATTCGTTCCTGATTATATCCGAACGCCGGATGCAGGGCAGAGAGCCTTTGATTTGGCTACGATGCGTGTGCCGAACTCCTTCGGATTCGTGTTTCCTTACTTTAGGCCTGACCAAGATCCTACGTGGCAGCACGTCTGGCCGTACACTGAATTGCCATCACAGGAAACCGTCTTGCGAGGCGTCCCTCCTTCCATCATAATCCAGTCGCCAGAGGTCTCTGATCTTCGAACCGTCATGGAGATCGAGCAGCTATCCCTCACCGCGCGTGTGCCTAAGATAGGTGAGAATTAAGCCCTTTTCATCATCGCCGAAGATTCTGATCTGTCTAGTAGCTCGCCCAACATTCACTGAGGCCCCCGCCGAGAATGGGCACTCAGTCCAGCTGTCAACCGCGTATCCCACGTTAGACATCTGTAAGCAGGACCTCTCTGACGATCTAGGTCCACCAAATCATATTTCTATAGATCCAGCCGCGTACCCCAACTTCGAGATCTACCCTGGTCATGTTTGCTCGGCGGATATCAAGGAGCCTATGACAGTACGCTTACCCGCAATGTATCCTGTCATTGACGTTTGTGCGTTTCCATCGTCCTATTTACATGCTTTGTCTTATTCACATGAACGATGTAGATCGTGCCGCATATCCGAACTTTGAGATATATCCTGGTCATGTTTGTGGTGTAGAGGTTGTCTCAGACCTCTCTATGTCGGTACACCTGCCCATTGTTTACCCTGCACTTGATATCTGTGGGCCGTCTTTCCCTCCTCGCTGCAAATATCTCGATACTGACCATCTACATAAGATCCTGCTGTGTATCCATACATGAGTATCTATCCTACAGTTATCCGATCTGTCGAGATCGCCAGCACCGTTCAGCCCACCACTATCCGCGGACACTATCCAAACCTCGATATCTGTAAGCAATCGGCTTTCGATCTCTCGCGCTACTTTACAGACTTCCTGAACGTAGATCCGGAGGGACAGCGCTTCGACGATACAATGTCTTATCGAATCCAACCCGTACACTTACCTTCCCTTTACCCGGCGCTCGTCATCTGTATGTGTGTCTCGTTTCAAGAACGAGCTAAGCTAACTGAGCAGTAGATCCGGCGATGTATCCCGCACTAGATATATACCCAGCTGTTGCTCAAGTCGTGCCCTCAGCAAAGGAGATCATCACTTCGCAGCCAACGCCTAGTTCACACAGACAACCAGTGCCGAGGTCTTCAGGGATTGTCCAAGGTCTACCTGTTCGCTCACCCGCAACTTATCCTTCATTCGACCTATGTGAGCCTTGGACGATACATGTTTCTATTGCAGTCATTGAAATACTTTCCGTTAGATCCTCCTGCCTACCCTGTGTTTGATTTGTATCCAGCTGCCCCGTCTCAAACAGACTACAAGAGCAGCAAGTCTATCTCAATCCGTCTGCATGCTGAATACCCGATGCTCAATATATGTTCGTTATTTTCAATGAGAGCGTACACACAGAGATTATTGACGTCGTAATGATATTAGATCACGCTGTTTACCCGCACTTCAACATTTATCCCTCACCAGATGCTCCCTCACCAGATGCTGAAGTGCAGAGCCCTGTTTATGGCGTCAACATTGCTCTCGATGCAAGATACCCCATACTCAGACTATGTGCATTCCTTCCTTCATTGTAACGTGTAACTCGTCTAATCGTCAGCCTAGATCCGGCTACCTACCCGTACTTTGAAATCTATCCTGGAGAAGTCACAGACTTGAGTATAATGGAGCTGCCGACATTACCACGTTGACGCCGAGTTACCCGTGCTTTGATATATGTGGGCGTATATCACTTTACCCTTCTGTCTCTGTTTGAATCTTTCTTGTAGATCCCTCGGTATACCCTTATTTCGACATATATCGGTCAGGATGGGGAAGCAAGCTAGAAGATCAGCAGAGCGTGATCTCTGTGAAGTTACCCGCCCATTACCCTGCGCTCAGGATTTGTTCGTATTCCGTGCGATAATAATTGTGCAGTGACGCTGATGTGCATTTCTACAGACTCTCCGGTGTACCCTCACTTTGAGCTGTGGCCCTCCGTTGCTGCACCAGCCATTGCGCCGTCTATTTTGAGAGGCACAAAGCGAAGTCGCACTCATACCGAGATTCAACAGGAGCTCTTTGGTCAATCCAGGAGGGAATGGTCTCGAAGTCATTCCGAATTACACGAGGAAGCTTTCAAAGAAGAAGGTCTTCCTCCGTCCGCCTCATATGCAGCCCCTCAGCAAGACGCTCATACTACTGTCCTGAAGGCTGAAACATCTCTCGAGCCACGCCGAAGTGTCTCATCACAGATCAACCAGGAAATTGTAACCGACTCTGCGAAGAGCCGTTCACGTCTCCCAATCTCCAGCCAAAGAGTTGCATTGACTAACACATCTGTGGACATTCCATATGACATTCAATTGGCCCCTCTTCCGCCCAAGAAACCAGTCCCCACCTCCCTTCCCCACCCACTCCTCTGCCCTCTCCCCAATACTCCATCTCCTTCGGTAGACATCCTAGGGCCAATGCCTCGACTCACCGGATCGTCGTCTTCGCAACTGCGCAGAACGTCTTCAGCCATATTGCCTCCTTCCATAACCCTTTCACCGGTCGAAGAGAACCCCTCGGCATCTACAGTATTGTATCGATCCCGGTCACTGGCCACGCAGCCGATCCCGGAAGGGTCAGACACACAGAGAGCGACACGGTCCGCAAGGAGAAGAGATAGTCTTGTTCTAGAGAAAGCGAGGATGTTCGATACTTCGCCTGGTAAGAATGTTTTTGCCATTCTCTTTATTTGACTGATTTTCGCCTCAACAGTTGTCGAAGATACACTAACACGGATCACTATGAATACATTGGCAGAATTTCCGCTCCCGCCACGGCCGCCAGTACCTGCCAATGCCAATGGAACCACTCGACCTGTGTCAAAACTAGACCGAACAAAGTACCCCTTCATGTAATATATCCTCTTCGTACTATTCGATCCGTCTTGAGACCATGTGTATATAAATACCGCTTGGAATTTGCATAGGATTTAATTGTGGCGTAATTCGCATCCGTTGATACTTAAGACTGCGCGAGATGATGATCAGGAATGCCTGCTTTCCGAAGAGCCTTGGAATCGAGAGTAAACAACATAGAAATACAGAAATTATGTGAGATCTGTCCAATTGCATGCAAGATGCCAACAATCAAGACGGTGGTGCTCGTCCAGAACTCTGTATCCGGTCACGGAGCAACTTAGATTTGCGATCATCCATGAATGCCTTTTTCACCTGAAAAATGAATCAGTCAGGCGACGGTCATACAAACGCTCGATGTGACTCGCCTTTTCTACGCGGGCCTCTTCTGCAGCTTTCGCCAACCGCTTGCTTGTTTCCTCTCGTTCTTGCTTCTCAGATTCATTACGGATGACTTCCTTCACGATGTCAGCACCAATGCGCAAATCCGGAAGGAACTTGTCGCTGAATACGTAGGATGGCTGGAAGTTCTGAATCTACGTCCATGTTTGAGTGAGCAGAACGAAATGAGAAAAGAATAAACTGACTTCTGGACGAAATCCCAACTAAGATGAGGGACGATTTAGCAGTCGACGAGGATGCTCTTAAGGATATGTATCACTAACGGCGACAGCATATTCCAGAGCACCCTTCGGATCACAAGGTTCCGCTTTATCATGCTATTCGTCGGCTTGAACTGACGGAACTTTGGGTTAAGGGGTTCGCGCAGAATGTTTTCAGCTATCGTAGACAGTGTCTGGAGAGAGGGACGTAAGCTGTTGCACACTTTCATGGATCGGAGACGTTGACGTTACACGCAAAGACGCCAGCGCAATTTCTCTGGCATTCGGCCGCATAATCCCAGGGTCGATAAGCCGTCGAAACTCTTGACGCTTCTCATGGTTTGCGTCGAAAGGTATGAACGCGGGCTGATCAGGGCCTCCCACCGTCGCGGCTTCCTCAGCTGCCTGCTCATCGAGACGACGCTGAAGAGCGGCGAGCCGTGCTTCACGATCAGCTGCAGCGGTGGCGCTGCGAGGGGGAGTTTGGAGGAGAGGGCTTGCGGGGGTGTTTGAGACCCTTCAGAAGAGGTCGGACTTGACATCATGTTGGTGATGACGAAACCTTGCAAGGTGAATACGCTCGTCTGCGGGAGTGCTGCTCAGCTGGAGCACGGCTGAGTGTATTTGTATGTGGCTTAAGTGGGCTAACGTGTGTCACTCGCCGGATCCTTCAGAACACGCCCACTTACCGGCCATGTGCGAGACTGCGTGACCTCTGAAAGAGATACTACGTCGAAGGTCGGAGGAGAATCGCCAACGTTGCTGTCTTCGGGGTTCTAAGTAGACTGCATGTAGCTGCATGTATTGTGCGGGAGGCTAAGTAGACTGTGTATAGCTACCTATTTTATGCTGATATCCAGGACCGCAAACGGCGCCGTGCTTAGCCTCGCACGAAACTTGGTTTCCTATGCTATGATACTCAGGGTAATTATAAAAGTACAGACTCCAGCTTATAGTAGAGGTGAGCCGTCCAAAATAACGATCAAATCTAGAAACTATCCCCAACTCCATCATCTTCATCATCTTCAGGGTACAGCTTATCAAAAAGATTCCCCAGATTCACTCTGGACGAAGGAAGTATGCGCCGTTGTTCCTCAATCGATAGATCATCTCCCGAAGAGCTGTCGCTACTCCACGCTGGATCAACCTCTTGGCTCGGTTCTTTCCCAAATGTCCGACTATTGGTCCGGCGTAGAGTGGCAAAAGGGGAAGGCAGTCCAGGAAAAGACTGTGTGCGTAGCCTTTCTAGAAACGATCCAGAACGCGGCAAGCCCGATTGTCGTGACCTTCCGGCTGAAGTCTCCGCTTCGGGTGCGCGTTGTTCTGAGGCCGTCGACTTTTCCAGCGCATGAGCATCAGCAGCCCATTTCCGATGCGTTACTGAAGAACGTAGTTGGTGACCAGGGGCGTCACCGTTCGTCACAGCTGTATTGGAAGTTGACGACACATAGCTTCGCGCGAAGATTCGTTGAGCATCCTCTGTGTCGATATCGGACAAAGGGATTTCGTGATCGTATAGGTGCGCATGCTGAAGTGGGGGATCAGGATTGATCAACGTCGGAAGGGAGTGGTCATTCGACAAAGACGAGTCCTTATGCCTGGACTGTTGGACTTTGCGAGTAGCTTGTCGCCCAGAAAGACTTGCCGCTCTAATCGTAACCTGTTCTCGATCATATGTAGCTGTGCATATTGATCGTGAGAGGAATCAATTTTGACGAGGACACTGGCACGAACTTTTGGCCAGGTTACTATCTGCCCCACATGTAACATTCTAGCGAGCTCTTGAGGGTCCGGATCACTGAGTATCCTGATCCAATCCTATAGTATCTAGCGTTCGATGTGGAACATTCTACAAAAAGGTCATCCTTACCATGAAGCGCGTCCTAGGCCAGATCCTAAAGATGTGGTTATGATGATCATGAGATTTACGGAACTTGACTGGATGTAGAACTCTCACGTTACTGTTCCATCAAACCGTTGCAGAAATACACTCGACCAATCTTGTCCCAGTAGCTGAGGAAGTAGCTCAAGGTCGCGAATCAACTGCATAGACATTGTCAGTTGCATAGTTTTGGTAGACCTCTACTCAACTAACTTTGAAATTTTTCGTGAGTTCTAGTTTCAGCCACTGTTCTGCAGCAGACAACAGAAAGTTGCCTCTCCAGCCTGGTCCACGAATCAAAATAATTCCTGTGTAGATACGATGAATTTCCGAACCTTTGCCCTTCCTATGGGCAACGGGCTTCCCCGCAGAACCACGCGGCGCAAAAAAGAACAAGTGAACATGCGGATTTGACTGGGAGACCACCGGATGGGTGACTAGACATACCATCAGAATCGGATAGATGCAGCGCCCTATGATGACGACTCACCATTGAAATATAGATTCAAGGACTGAACGGGGATATCAACCCTGCGTGCATCGTATTCAAGCGAGATTCTAAATATCAGTCAACTTACTCACCTAAGCGACCCATCCTTGAATTTACTGCCCCAGTTCCAGGGAACAATCCGACCATCTTTGAGCTTTTGCATCAGAACTACCGGGTTGATAATGCCGGGAACAGCTGCAGAAGCTAGCAGAGCACTCCAAATGATAGTGTCTGGAGCTGTAAGATAATTCAGCAGCTTGGTAGGTCTTTGAAATAATGAATTCTCAAACACTTGAGGCTGGAATAAATAATCGATACTTACGAGTGACGGTCCGCAGGGATGACGGAAATATTCAACACACGGCCAGTTCTCACGTATGCTTCCCGAAAAGTCATGGAACCACGAGTGAACCAGCAAGCCTAGAAGGCACAAAGAAAATATTCTTTCAACATATCCTGGCGTACACAGCGAACAAGACTGGAGCTCCCACCTTCTTTGCCCATGCCAAACTATCAAATCTGGCGCCTGTAGCCCAGAAGCGCTTGAACCATATCTGGAATGGCTCTTCGCATGCGGAGATTTTATTCGCTAACTCCGGTACCAAGAGTCTACTCAACTCGATGTCGGTCCTTGTACAGACAAGAGCTGCCACGAGCCCTCCTGCCGATGTGCCTGTGATGACCCGGGCAAGAGGTCTGCATCCAAGAACGCCTTCGCAACACCGAAGTGGTCTGCAAGCTACGCGCTGAGACAGTGATATGTTATTGTAAAGATGAAAGCACTGACAATATCCAAAAGAAGCGCCACCAGAGAGACAGAGCGCCGTTAAGCCTAGATTTGTATTTGCACTCTTGAAAAACCGTCTCTTCTCATCAGTTGACAATAGTTGTGTCTCCCGGATATATCCTAGTGCCTTCTCTTGTTCTGAGATGTAGGCTCCATAGGATGTCAGTCGAGATCATGACGCCCAACTTGGCACCAACTTACATTCTAAGAGATCCTTCGTACCGTAGAACGTCTACCCTGACGGTGTCACAAGAAAGATCGCAGAAGTAGAATAGGAAGCTTACTTCGCTGTATAACCTGTTTAAATTTCAGTCTGAGAACATGTTGGATTTGTGACCATGATATAACCGACCTTGCTGACTCGACCCCCGCAAAGTTACTACGCATGCATGTTTCTAGTACTCCCAACACCCCTCTCGCATCGTTTCTCTCTCTCAATGTCTTCAGAGAGCGCTTGACCTTGATATACAGAAAAGACTCTTGGTAACATTGCTTGAACAAAACCGACGTCTGCCACCGACCTTCCGCACAAGCCTCCAATCGTAGTATGGATCCTCATCAACCCGTTTCCATTGATTGAAATCGAGATACCCGTCTAGGACTTCCGCCGCATCCTTCCATTCCTACAATCAAAGTGGTCAAATTTGTAAACATGTATAGAAGGAATATCGGTACCTGATATGTAGTAGCTGCTCTCAACCTCTTCCTCAGCTGCCCCTTCCGGCCACGCCCTGTAGTCTGTGAAGTTCGAGTAACAAAGTTACAGATACAGCACTCACATGCCAATAACCACTCCTTCGCATTGACTAATTGACGGATGATGACATAGAGCCCGAACTCGCACATTATAAAGAGGAAGATGAAAAACTGTGCAATCCTTGTCAGGTTGATCATCTCATCTCAAGACATCTCAACGTACCAACAGAGGCCATCGAACAAGTAGGAATAACCACTCCTGCCGCTTCTCATGACCCCCATCCCCCTTCCTCCGCCTGAAACCGCGTAAGCCACACTAGCCAACATTTCTCCCTCGTCCGAACTGACCTTTTTACTTTTACATTGACAGGTGCGAAATCAGAGAGCGCAGAGACCTTTCGTATTCGGGTACTTCCCCGATGATGAACCGGAGTACCCGGACGAGAGCTTAGACATGGAGATGGAGGTTGGTCAGGAATCAAGGCATTATCATCCGAGTTGAGCGCATCTGCGAAAGCTTTCATATGACTGTAGTATAGAGGACGGTTAATGCGTTACACTGCTGAACGATATTCAGAGAGACCATCACTAACGTTTCATCAACATACTCGGTATTAAACCCTTCCTCCGGAGAATGTGCGTATACCCGAAAATCTTTGGAAAATTCTACTGGTTGCATGGCAGAAAATTGTAGGTTTGCATGCTAGTGAAGGTGAATGAGAAGGATGCAGAGCAGCGTGCAATTTGGTGACGGCGATGACTTTGAATGCTCACATGAATGCTCCGTGTCATGACTTTCCCACGCCTCCCCATACTTTGGTTATCAGCTGATTCTTGTGTCTCGTAAAAGTCCTTGCGTTTGTATAAGATGGTCAAGCCAAGTTCATATTGGTACCTACTGCAATATGTACTTGCGCATGATAGGGACTGAAAACGAGAAGATGGTCCTGGATGTGTACTGTGAGGCCTGTGAGGAGCTGTGAGGCCTGTGAGGGCGTCCCTGTTGTCCATGACGTCTATTTACTTCTCTCGGTGGCCCAATCGGGTTGTTGCATATGAACGCGGTCTTCGGGACGTCACTCCAGTTCAACCAACCAGTACAGCATCTCCGATGGAATACAAACCTCGTTTCGCACAACCTTTCACTCTCTCAGAGGCCACTCGATTGGATCCCTCTACTCTAAGTGAAGGTTCAGCTAATTCTAGTTCTCTTTATGCAGTATGGATCAGATGACGCGGCCCTCGCAGAGATTGCACGGCTTCAAAACTCATTGCAGCATCTTCAGGAGACACAGAATCAGCTCCGGCAACATATACAAGAATCAGACCAGCCTGATCCAGACTTTCTAGAGGCCATACAGGAAAATGACGCTGTAATGTGAGCATCATTGCAATTTTGACATACAGTTGGATTGTGACAAACAACTTCGACTTCGCGATCTATACCTGACCTTGTCTTTGGGACGAGATGCTAAATTAAAACATCATTGACATCATGTATTTGCCGCAGTGGCTCGCAAAAAGAGCGTATCACGATTCTCCAGATGGCTTTAGTGGAGAAGGGTGTCATTCGTTCAGGAGGTCATTACGACGTTCATTCCCATCCTTCATCCAATCGCACAGCCGCAGAGCCATCACCACCACCATCACATCCTGATCCTTCTTCCTAGGACGAAGAAGGTGGTATCATTTTGTGACGGTATCTATGTTGACAATATTTATTGCACAACGAACTGCCAAGAGACAACGATTACTAAGGAGTACATGTTGAATTTCACGAATTTGAAGCTTCTTCACAAGACAGAGCAACCGAGCCAGCGAGAATAGCATACGACCAGATGAGCACCAAGTTGATCATGGAGAAACGAGCCCCGTGAGAGCGTAGCGCAGAACCAGACAAGAAGGTCTGACAAGAAACAAACAGTCTTGACGCAGGCCGGTTGAACACCTCACTTGCGTTTGCGGGTTTTGGCTTTCGTGATTGGCGCAGTAGTGGTCTGTACCAGGAAAGAACACGTTGAGATTCATCATTAATGATATAAACTTACCTTCCCCGAAGAATCGCCTTGTTGAGCCCCAGTGGGGCGGTAAGCAGTTTTCTGATAATATCGTCAGTTCAGTACCCATATACTTGGGTCGAGATTCAGACCAAGCGTCTGCTAGGCCTTTCAGTATCGGCTGTGTCTTCCGGATGTGCGTTCGGACCGCGTTTTCCTAGTTTGCGAACAGGTGGCTCATCTTCTGGCTCGGAGAGGAGGAGATTCGCTATTGAGGCTAGCGAACGTTCGTTCAGATTTCTTCAAGCGTTTGTGTTGCACAGACTGTTCTGCGACGGCTTGCCCCCTTGTTGATCGGTTTGGAGTAGAAAATTTGGTTGCTGGATGACGAAGAGCACCAGACTGTGCGAGATTCTGATGCGCGTCGGCTGGGATATCGTCTGCTGATGCGCCATCATGTTGAGACTGCATATTACATTAACACAAGACACCCGAAAACATTGAACGTTGGAAGCTTACCGGCCCCGAGTCACTGTCAGGTGCTCTGAAATTCTCTACGCCCGAGCTGGAGGAAATGAAGTTTTCTAACGGGAGGATAGACTTTTCTGATGCTAAAATCAATTTGTCCCCCGCCATGCTGGGTTCAAGCTTCTGGATACATCGTCAGAAACATTGCAAGCATTGAGTCATGGACATGAATTACCTCGATATTTAGATGTCGTGCCAGACTCTTCTCTAAATGCGCTATTTTCGATTCCAACTCTGTAACTTTGTTCGCATTCTATCCAAACACATTATCAGATCGCTTCATCTTGATAACATACACCACTTACCCTTCTAAGCTCGTTTTGCTTTTCTAGGATTGTGTCCTCTTGAAGAGACTCGTATTCCTTGAACAAAGTATCCACAAGCATCCTCTCCTCATTCGACTAGTATACGCTGAGAAATTGATCTGAACTTCAAATGAAAACTCACTAGGTCGTCAGCTTTGTATCGAACCACGATTGTTTCAGCACGCTCGGTAAGCAAAGCCTTCTCGGCCTTCAGAACTCCAATTTGTAGATTGAGAGCATCGATATCGCTCTGCTTGATGGAAGAGATTTGCAAAGCATCCTGAGACTGCGCCTTCAGTACATCCAGTTCACGAGATATGGAAACAATGCGAGAACGAGTGTTGTCTGCGTCCGTATGAGCTTGAGTGAGGCGTTGCTCCGCCTGAAAACCCATCTCTTTGGCGTTCTGAACATCAGAAAGAGCTTTCTCTCGAACCGCCTCCATGCGCCCTTCATATTCTGTCTTGACATTGGTGAGCAGGTCTTGAAAACGTTTCGTTTCTTGCTCGGCGTCGTGGAGCATCTTTTGTAAAAAGTTATTTCGTTCGCCGATGATGGCGATCTCACGTTGAGTCTTGCTAGAGTGTTCGAGGGCGCCCTGGAATCTGTTAGAAAATTCCACCAACCGAAATTTGGAACGAAAATCGTACGGTACAGTTCTTCTCAACCAAAGAAAGTTTCTCCTGAAAGCAGTACGTGAAACGGTCGTTGGGCCAACGAAGAAGATGGATAAAATACCTGAGCGTCGCCGTTTGCTTCTTTTACGAGCTTCAGAGTGGTGGCTTGATCTTCGAAGCGTTCTTGAAGAACCTTGAGTCGTATTTCCATTTGTTGTAGCCTGATAACGGCGGTCATTGTCCAGATCAGAAAGACCAGATTTGATGAGGCATGCCTTTCTTTGTGTCCGTTCGCTTCCTGCGAGGCGTTTGCAGCCTGATCTTGGAGCATCTTAATACGCTCCTCACAGATAAGTTTATCTTCGGCAAGCTTCTGGTTTAGCGCCAAAGCCGATCTTTCACGTTCTGTGCCTTGTTTGAGCTCGTCCTGAATACTGCCGATGGATTTGATAACCGCGTCGTGCTCAGTCTGCAATCCCCCACATCTATCGTAGATAAATACCGGTCAACGCATGCATACCAGACCATGACACATACCTGAGTTTGAGACGGTCGATAGTTTGGACATGTTCACTCAGAGTCTTTTTCAAGCTGTTATATTCGACCCTTTGCTCGTTCGACGTGGCGACAGATGCAGTGAGCCTGTGAGATGATCAAATTTCAATTAACTCTGGTCTTATATTTTGAAACACAACCTAAGACTTACTCATCTTTTATCGAGGAAAGCGCGCGCAATCTGCTGTCCCTATCTTCGACAATCGAATGAAGCTGTACATTCCTTTGAAGCGGCATCGATGAGTATTCAAATTCGGGAATACGAGCCGGCATACTCTTTTCCAGGCTCCTAGCTAGGTTAACAGCTTCATCCTTGTCATGCACATATCCGTTCAGCTTTGCTACTCTGGATATGAATCAAACCTCCCATCAGGAGAGACAATAGATGAGAGCCACACACTCTTCTCTCAACACAACTGTTGTGGCATCCAGATCGGCACAACTTCGTAGTGCGTCAGATAATTCTTTCTGCGTCTGACCCAATGCCTTTCCTTGCTCAAGAATTGTTATATCTGTTAGAAGTGGTGTGCCTTGTGTCATCAAAGGCCAATCATTCGAGGTTTTAAACTCACTGGACTGCTTCAAAGATTCATTGCTGTCTGCATGAAGCTTCTCGACAGCCTGTATGCGATCTTTGGCTTCAATAAGCTGTGAAGCTAGTTCGGTAAGTTTGTCGTGCAGAAGATCATTCGCCTGTCTCGCTGTATGGAGAAATCTACGGGTTGGATTCAGCTGATGATAGATGATTGAGACACTGACTCTTTGTACATTCCATCTGCAGTTCGGTAATGATCTGTTTCACCTCCGCTGCTCGGGTCATGTTGCCATCGCCGTCGAGTAGTAAATTATATTCTTGAAGAGGATGAGACCCTAGTCCGAGAGAAGATGTAGAAGGTCACGTACTTCTGGTACTGTCTTCAATGATGTATCGCATATCAACTACATCGGGCAAAGACGAACGCGCTTGTACAGCGAAGGCAAATGACACTTCGGACTGTTGCTTTAACGCTTGGAGCGTCATTCGCATTTCTTCGAGACTGGGATATGATTGATATCATCGCATTTATGCGCACATACTTCGTGACTCACCTCTTGGAGTTGGATGCTATGGCTTGCCGGGCTGCGTCCTTGACACCGTTCAAGCGCTGCATTGCTTCTCCCTTCTCGTTCTTCACAGCATCGAGCTGTGAGCGAAGATAAGCGATCTCTCGACGCTGAATACAGGTCAATGAGTGAACATGTTGAAGCATGTAGCGTCAAACCTGTTCTTCATTCTCATGCTTAGCATATTTGAGATCTGCGAAGCCTTTTAACACAACAGCAGAAATGTCGTCCTCCATCGAGTCTTCCTTGATGGTAGACATAGAGACACCCCTGGCCGTTTGATTGCTGCCGCTAACATCAAGCTTTGAGGGCGACGTAGAGAAGACCCCTTTGGCAGATGGCGAAGTCGGGAACGGCGAGCGAGTCTCTTCGGGCTCTACAAACCAGAGGCGTGCGAGTTAGCGATCAAGCTGTGAAGGAAAGAATGGCTGAATCTTGACCTGCCAACGAAAGTCTCTCTGATTGGATCTGCGAGTTGTTCAAAACGCGATGCGAATGTCTGCTAATGATATCTATGAAGGCATTATTAGATGGCGGTGATAGTCTCATCAAGTTCATGACGCACTTGAGGAATTCGAACTCAGTGTTGAGGACAACGGTTCTGGCTTGTACGATGTAGGAGGTGAGATGGGCCTGCCCTCATTCTGCTTGAGTGTTTGGACACCGTGGCGAAGGGAATGGCTTGAGAGAAGAGATAAACGCGGGACATGTTCAGTCGCTTGAAGCTCCCGTAGACTTTCTTGCATTCTTTCTGGGCGAATTGGCATGATATTTGACCCACTGCGTCCGAGACGTCAATTTGGTGCATGAAGCGACCGCCATTGGGCTTTGAATGACTAGCTCTATCGAAGAAGTGGTTTCCAGTGCCTCGTTGGCGACTTGGCACTCTATGAATTCGACTAAAGTCATTTTGATGGACGTCAGAGAGAAAGGATGTTCATTGTTCTTCGCGGAAGCGTTTCTGGCAAGCTCATTGAAGCTCATTGCAAAGGCGGGACAAGGATTGAGCAAGGTCGACTGGAGGACGAAGAGCGTTTTCGAACGCCGCTACAAAGTCCGTGGTGGGCCAAACGTAGAAGCCTGGTCAGAAGTTCGAAGATACCCGAGGATGACTTGTCCGCCGTGGCAAGGTCTTTTAGAGACCAGGACATTCATGTATCACTCGTTCTATGATTGTCTAAGTTGTGATCATCAAGAAGCCCACATCGCTAGTTAAGGTCCGCGTCTCGATATCCAACGTCCGATGCTGCACTATAAAATATGGAGCTAGCAGAGTGCCAAGTATGTACAGAGCAAGCACCCGCCAAATTGACAACCCAGAGGAGCCAGCCCTATGTTATCCCACAGATCACATGGTAAATATGCCAAAGTAATTACATCGAAGGGGCCTCCGTCTTCTCGTTTGACGTAACGGCGGCGTTCCCATTTTGCGGTGGCACTCCAACGGATCCCCCTCCAGGAGGGAACACATTCTGGGATGATGCCGGCCGTGAGAGTGTTTGCTGAAGTGTTTGCTGATGAGGAGGGGGTGGTTGGTGTGTCGGTCCTGGCGATGGTTGGTGGGGAGGCATGGCGGGACCACTCGAGAGAGGGTAGTGTCCCGGGACGACATGTGGGCCTTGGCTGTACATAACGGGATGAGGACCGCCAGGCCCAAATGATGGTATGCCTTGACGAATGCTCTCTAACTCGTGTCGAAGCATTTCAATATCACGTGCCATCTCTTGGTGACTTTGCTTCAGATGCACGACAAAGTCGATAGCTGTTGGCAAGATATAAGGAGTTAGGCATGAAGTGACACTTCGGAAATAGAACAACCGACCTTTGCTGAGAATTTCCCACTTGCTTGCCTTCATACCCCTATCCGCAGGTAGCTGGTCTCGTAATTCGTCAAACAAATCCCTCATCTCTTTTCTTCTCTTGCGCTCAGCAAGTTTGTGCGAAACACGCAGCTCAGGAGAACGGGAGTAAGGTGTGCTGCCCGAGGGAGGTTGAAGATTCTGGATGGAGGATGAACCCGATACCTGTTCCGCTGAATCTGTGTCTTCCACATTCTGTAGCGCAGCATTGCTGGAACTAGCGGCGCCGGATTCTGCACCGCGCAACTGACTGGTACGCGAGGGGGGCCGTGACCTTGACCGGAGGACTCGAGCGGTGGTGGAATTGGCAGGAGGCATGTTGGATGGGAGATTTGTAGGGACGGACATTCGACGGTCCGTGTTAAATGCAAGGGGATGGACCATCGTTATTGGCATCATCGATGAAGGATCAAACTGTCGTCCTGTTCCAGACGTGTCTGCCTCATTCTGCATGGCGGAGGGCTGGTCAGAAGCTTGGGTGGGATGCCATGCGACGGTAGCAGGCGTTCGACCATGCGGCGAATCAGCGGAGAACGCCGGCGATCCATAACCCATGGATGGGCTAGAGAACATGGATGACGTCGAATCGCGTCTCTCGCTACCCCACCATTGTGGACTTCCTTGAGCAATGCGAGTGTCGAGGGAATGTCGTCGATCGTAGACGCTAAGCCCGGTGATTCGCTGCGTCTCCGCCAACGATCCCCGTCGCTTCGGGATAGGACCTTCCATATCCAGATGTACGGTACTCGGAACGCCTGGGCCAACAAGTTGAGGATCGATGTCCTCACCTGCGGCTGCCAACACGCCTCTATCATGCGAGAGTTTGCGTTTCGTGCCATGAGGTAGTGAGGATGGCGACCCAGGACCACGCGTTTGCGCATGAGGGCCTTGACTAATAACCGAAGGCGCGACACCTGCGGTGAAATGCAGTCTCTGTTCATTTGGCAGAGGAATGGTACCGCTCACTGTCAATATGACCTTGTTGGCCTGCAGACGCGTGGGCCTGCGTATGCGCAGATCTCGGTTTAGAATCAATATTCGAATGGTCTGCTATTGAAATTTTGAAGATGTATGTAAGATGATAGTTTGAAAATACAAAGTGGAATTGTATAGTATGAATCACCTTGGAGTGGATTGTGCTCTGTTATCTGGGACGTGCCCCCTGCGTCGAATGAGGCTCTTCGAGAGGGTGGGTTTGCAGCGCGAGTGCTATCAATGCCATCGGACGAAGATAATGAATTGTGGGTGCGATCGTACGGCTGATCTGTGGCCATACTGAGACCCTCTGCCATCCGAGAAGGGGCCGTTGGTCGAGAATTAGAAAGAGCGCGTTTTGGAGGAGAGTGGTGGGGAGCAGAGAGGAGGTCAGAGGGTGTGGAAGAAGGGCCAGCGGTGAGATTACTTGGTCTGGAGAAATGGCCGGGGCTCGCGTGCAACGAGGGGTCTGTGATGGAGCCCCTTCGTTGACTCTGGAGATATTCGAGTGGAGCAAGAGGTGGGACGGAAGGGCTACGAATGTTACTGGGTGAGGACGATACCTTGATGTCGGAGGGCACGTTGTTCTCGCGGTTGTTCAAGGAGAGGTCGCCATTCTGGGCGTATGATGAAAAGGCTGAGTCCTCGTCTTTGTCGACCATGTCGGATTGCAAGCAGCAGTATGCCTCGACTGGCTCTTACCGGGAGCAGAAAACGGACATACGCACAACGTGGCCAAACACATCGGAGCACGTGGACCCCACGATTCAAATCAGGTCAAATTGCAGCTTCTCGTTCACCGAGTTACAAATGCGCTTCGTGTGTCTACAAGGTGGTGTCCCATCCACATACATCCAACCTCGTTTTAGCCAAAATGTCCTTCTTTTCCGTGTCCATATTCGTGAAAAAATATCCTCTCTGGCTGTTTCTCGTAGATCTACCCTTCTGGCTGCTCGTGGTCTTCATGTCTTCTTCCTCTGCCTTCACCATGTACCTGATCCACGGCTCGTAGTCCAGATGAACTATAGATTGAAGCAAAACGGAGACAGCTTTTGGCACTCTTCTCCCAGGGCATTGCGCATCTGACTTCGATAGCGCTCATTAGTCGGCTGGGAAGACACCTCATCCATCAGGAAAGTGTAGTCGGCCTTGACGAATCCCCTAGCACTTCGAATGACCGCTTCGACCATCTCACTGTCTTGAATGTACGACTCCGGGTCTACCGGCAGGTCGTGATCCGAGACAGGTTCCAGTGTGAGAAACCCGACTTGACCATTGAGAACATCCTCAGAGACCTCCGCGCCGTACCGTTCCGGCAATGAGAAGTTTGCATCTAGCAACGACAGGGAATTCGTTACCCGCTGCAGTGAAAGTAAGCCGTCCAGGGACTCGTGAGATTTCATCTCGCCGGTTGCTTCGTTCAAATTGTCAGACGAACTGGGCGGTGCGGTGCCTCGGGATTCTTCGACGCTTGGATTTAGTATGCTGGATAGGAGGAATGGGTTTATTGTCGTGAACTGGCATTGGTTGATTGTTTGCCGCAGATCAAGTGGAAAAGCCATGCTGTCCTCAGATGATTTGTCCTCAGGGCGGTTTACGAGCAAGTCGCGGTGACTTGAAGGGTACCTTCCACTAGATGCTGCTAGACGCTCCAGGTAATCTTCACAGTCATTCTGACTTCTTTCCTTGAGACAGACACTCCGAAGGTAAGAAATGACTACAGAGGCAGGAGGCGGTGTAAAGTTTAAGATGTCCTGCAAAGGGAGATCCTCCGTTGGAATCGATGATGTTTCTAAGTGCTCATTAGATAAACCGCCCTTGAGGGATACCAAACGGACACCCACCATTACAAGTCATGACCACTGGCCGTTTACAATCCTTGATGAACTTGATGACAGCAGGCCAGAAACCGACATCGTCTTTGAAGAGTACATCTACCTCTTCGAACAAAACAACAGACTGGCGAAATGACTCATTTGTCTGGGGTACTTGTATTGTCGGGGTATTGGTGATTTTCGAAGGCAGTTCTTCATCATCCGTAAGCCCCCATCCAACGTCCACCGGGATAGCATCGCCTTGCGATGTCTTCCGCCGCAAGCGTCTAAGAGGAGGTTTCGCAGCTTCATCTGAATGTGATGTAAAGAAGTCTTGAATAGCTGATGTCGAGGGGTGTGGGTCAATGGGTGCCGAAGCTTTATCCTCCTCGGACCGAAAACGCGGTTGTTGGACTAGGTGATTTTTCCCAACATCGCCGATCAGATTTTCCAAGCTAGCAGGTCCACGTTTGCCAATTCCTGGATATACTTCGAACACTTCCCAACCCAACTCTTCCGCACAAGCATAGATGGCCGCGGTCTTTCCACTTCCCGACGGGCCTGAAAGCAGCAAGGTGTTATGAATCTTGCTTCCAAACGTGAAAGGCTTCGAAGAAATTGACCAGCCGTCATTAGGTTGCGTTGGAAGAAGTGATTCCTCATCGTTCCCGAGGGACAGAGAATCCAGATAGTCATCGTCGATCAGTAACTCATCCTCCGATACATCATCGTCCACGACCCAGTCTAATTCGCCGCGGCGTTGCCGTTTCTTCGAACGATTTACCTCTCGCAAGATCAGAGGACGTCCTGCAACCTTGCGCTTACGACGGGAAGTTGGCTGAGACCCTGCCTTCGATTTCTGGCTACTTTGGCTTCTTCTCTGCAAGCCTGAGGGCTGATCTGCATGCTCGTCAAAATGAAGTCGTAACGCATTCATCCAGTCTCGGAGATAGCAGGCGTTCCGCTCATTTCCTAGGACTTCTATCGCCCGCCGTGGCCGCCATTTCTCATTCCAGTAAAGCTGCGCGGGGTCTATATGTCTGGAAGCTGGTGATTGATCGTACGGCGGGGGATCGAAGAAACGCGAAATTGCTGGATACATGTCGCGGTGATGGTCCGGGATGATTTCCCGCTCTTGATCGCTGTCTCTGGCGGCCAAAGGGCCATCGTTTGTGGCGAAAGGTTCTAACCGAGTATGTAGATCTATACCAAGAAACTGCAATGATGAGGATTCGGTAGAATGCGCGCCTACATATTCTTGCCTTTGTCACGATGGCGCAACGGCATTGAACGAGCCGTATACAATGTTTGGGAGCCCTGACATGTTGAAACAGACGATCAGGGAATACACTTTGAGATAGACGATCCTCATGGGAAGGCGGTCGTCTGTGTTTTAGAGAAGGTGCGTCAGTTCGGGTAGAGCTGGGGAGGGGGTTGGTGGATTTTGAAGTATAGTGACGTCGCGGGCGAACTGGTGAATCTTCAATGGTGATGATAGAGGGTTCCTCCGCATCATCGCTTGATAGTTCGATAACAGAGGAGGAGACAGACGGGGTAGATAGGGTAGGAGCAGATGATGGTGGAAGGCGAATCTTATAAGACACGACTGTAGACTCGATGGGCGGTGCGGCGGTGCGTTTACGCTTTGGGTTTCGACGCACAAGGGTGCCGTCATGAATTTTTGTCTCGGGCGTGTCTAACGCCACATTGGCCCGTGTATCTTGAGACGTGGAATGTGGCTCGAATATGGAAAACAACTTCTTAGGCTGTTCTTCTGTCTTTCAGGAGTCAACAAACTAAGGCATACAACGAACTCGCGATGAAGCACGCACGGATCTCGAGCTTCACGGGAGTGGGAGATGAGCAATGAGATGTTGGATTGCTAGATGTAGGAAGTGAGGTTAACGGACTTGATGGAGGACTCGATGCTCCTGACGGAAGAGCCTCCGCGATGATAGCGGGGTCTGAGTGTTCAACGAAGGCTTGGGGCGCCAGGCTTGTAGGGGACTCAGTTGAAGGGAGAAGGGTCTTCTCTATTCCATCAAGCTTGTTCTGTGACATGAAGTGCGTCAAAAGAGTTTGGCCTCCTGTGACGCTCTGCAGGTTGCCAGCGGCCAAGAATTCAAGTGTGTGATCAGCCTAAACCTGACGGAGCACAAGTCTGAGCATAACGCACTGCGGAGTTCTTAGCCTTCCCGTTTCTATTCCTCTTCTTTATCTCTGTCATAGCCTCTGATTCCTGATGAAAAGTGGAGTAGGTGAAAGTACGCGACGCGTCGCGTCAACCAAACATGTTCCTCGTGATTCGCGAGCTATTTTACATAACCCCTTTCGTGTAAGTAGGTTATTTGACTGTTATTTGCCAATAATATTCCACGGTACTAGTCTTTACTTTGACAAGTCCACTGCGTTCCTCAGACTCGTGCAACGATGGCTGCGCTCTTGCAAAGGTCACAACCCCTCCTCGAGTGGATTTCAGATGAATACCATGGTATCACTCTTTCGCAATATGCACACTTAGTCTTACCGTATGGCCTTTGTGACTGCAAGACCAGGCATGAACGGTGTTCATCATGATATCCTAGAGGCACCTCCATCAGCCTTGGAGTTTTCGCGGCTGTGGCATATATCTCGACCTGTCGTGATCAGAGGTAAAGTCATGTATCCAGCTTCTCGACGTGCGCTACGGTGTCGATGATCGCGAAGGATGCAATATATCTGGCGACAAACAGTGGTCCAACCGACATCTCCTAGAATGCATGGGAGACAAATTGTTCACTGTCGCAGTAACTCCAAATGGGTCTGTCGTGTCTCTATCTAGATATTCTCTCTGTGGATCTGATGTTTGCAACGATACTACAAGATATGCAGATGCAGTCACTCCGGGCCCCGATGGATCTTTATATTTCGTTGAACCTCATACAGAACAGAAAACCATGAGCTCATTTTTATGCGAACTGGAATCAACGAATGGTAAGTCTCAGACCCGAATATCAGAAGTATATCTGCTAGCTTATTTTTCGTGATTTACAGCGACCGAAGCCTATTATCTGCAGTCTCAGAACGGAAATCTATATTCCAGTACTTTTTTCATCCAGACATGCAGGACTCGCCGACAGAATTCGAGTCTTTGCGTGCAAATGTTCCCTGTGAGCTAGATTGGTGCAGTCAAGCGTTCGGTCAGCTTCTCATCGGTTTCAAGTTTCATTTGCTCTTACCCCAAACAGATAGACATCCGGATGCGGTGAATCTATGGATTGGCAATAGCAAGAGCATTACCAGTATCCATAATGGTATTCACGATGTCACCACGCATCTAGATGCTAGCTCATTTTCGATAGACCCGTACGAAAACATTTATCACGTTGTCAGAGGCTGTAAGACTTTTCTTCTTCTTCCACCTACTGAAGCATGGTGTTTGCGAGGTTGGTAACACCTTGATCCTTGATGACAATCATCGGCGATATTGACCTTGACCTCTAGAACGTCTATATCCCCATGCTACTTATATTCGTCCCTCGGAGGGCTCACCTCTAATTCTGACGCCCTCTCCCTCTTCGACACCCATGGTTCGCTGGTCGTCAATCACGCACCCCGAGCGACCGGGTGCCCTGCCTGCCTCAGCGCATCCGATCACCATATCTTGCAAGAGGGTGAGACCTTATACCTACCCGCAGGATGGTGGCACCATGTTCGACAGTCGGACGAAATTACCGTCGCTTTGAACTGGTGGTATGACATTGAAGGTCGCGGAGCTACATGGGTATGGCTAAACTTGCTAAGGGGTATTGGGGATGTCCCTCTTGGGAATGGTGATGAAGAGGATCAGCTAGCTACATGAATGCATGTGTATTCTACACACACACGCACACTCGTAAGTTGGTTAACTTCGATGGCAAGCAAGATTAAAACGCAGGCGCAGTCACTTTGCACGAACGCGAACAAGTCAGATGATCGGTTAAGTCACAGTGACAAGGTTGTAATTCATAGTCACACACATTGTACTAGTCCATCTCGACACTTCAAAAGACCATCCATTTTTACGAGAAATGGCTAAGGACAAGTCAGAAAAGAGAAAGAGCGTTGCTTCTGAGCCTACAGCAGAGGTTGAAGATGTTGATATGGCTGATGCCCAGGTGCGTCCACGGTTATTCGCAATTTAAACTATGCTCATACAAACTCGGTGCAGAATGTAAGAAAAACGAAGAAGAACAAGGAAGAGATCTCAATACCTTTAGAGGACCTATCCCCGATAGCGCATCCCCTAGCGCAAAAGAAACTTCTCAAGAAGTTGCACAAAACGATCAAGAAAGGTCAGATTTATTTGCTCGCTTCACACGCTGCGCGTTCAAACCGTTCTACAGCATCAAAAGCACGGGAAGTTAAAAGAGGTGTCAAAGAAGTGGTGAAGGGAATACGCAAGGGCGAGAAGGGGTGCGCTTTCGTCTATGTCCTTCCATCCTGCTGTACTCAGAATAACCTTCACAGGCTTCTTGTGCTAGCCGCAGACATCACACCAATCGACATCATCTCTCATCTACCGATATTGAGCGAGGAGGCCCAAATTCCGTACGTTTTCGTGACCTCGAAGGAGGAGCTTGGAAATGCGAGTGCAACAAAGCGGCCTACGAGCTGCGTCATGGTGTGCCCCAACCAGAAAAAGAGCGGTAAACGGAAGGAGGGGGAGGTTACGAGCAAGGACGACGATTACCGGGAACTGTACGAGGAATGCTGTCGAGAAGTGGAGAAACTGGACCACAAGATTGTAGTCTGATTTACCATTCATGTAGCTTTCGTTTTCCTTGCCCATGATTTTGCATCAGCTGTTTATGTGAAGTCCAGTCGAGTGAGGTCCCCGCCGAAATGGACATACTGCAGTGACTTGCCGAAATAACAGGTGATCTGGCCAATAGTTCTCACGGCACCATACAGGTCCACAAGCGCCCTACGCACATTCCACGTCCTTACGCCTCAATTACTTTGACTTTTATCCATTAACTTTACTGCCCCCTCATCCTCGCTCCTTTGGTTATACAATGTCTTCCAAAGCCAAGTCTGCGCCGTCCAACAATGCCCCCAAGAAATCTAAAGGGGTTAACGGTGCTGCCGTCACCGTTGCGAGCACCGACGTGTCCAAACTTGCTCCCGCTCCCGCCTCTGGATCAGGCAAGCCTGAAAAGGGTGCCTATGATGCGGAACAGGAGCGCATCAAGACAGAGATAGATGCTCTCCAGGTCAAACTCGTGAGTGATTTGTTTCATTCGGGGATGTAGTGTCCCCTCAATTTACGCTTGCGCTTGTCAGGCTGCCGTGAAGGAAAAAATATCTCTGGTTTCTAAGTCTGGGCCAGGGAACGACAGACGGAACACGCTTCGTACTGAGCTGGACAGCCTCCGTGGCCAACAATCCAATAGCAAAGCTTCACGAGGTAAAGTCCTGGACCAGCTCAAGGCTCTCCAGGATGGCATTCAAAAAAAGGTGCGTCCCTTATGTCGCTCTCAAGGCCCGCAGTCTGTTCATCACGCTCTGCTGCAGGTCAAGGACCTTCAGGCCGCCAAGAGCAAGACGCAATTCAAAACAGTGGCAGAGGTGGAGGCTTACATCAAGTGTGTCGCTGCGCATCTATATGTCTCTTCTTGCGTTTGTTCATAATGTGTGCCGCAGGAACCTGGAGAAGCAGGTTGACTCAGGCAACCTGAAGTTGGCTGAAGAGAAGAGGGCTTTGCAAGAGATCAGCCAAGCCAAGCGAGCTCGTAAGAATGTAGAATCATTCCAGGCCGACGCCGACGCCATCGAGGCCGACCGAGCACGCGCCGACGAGCTCCGCCAGCAGCTCGACGACCCAGAGTCAAAGACCGTTTCCGAGAGGTACGACGCAATCAAAGCCGAACTGGACGAGCTGAAGAAGGAGAGCGACCAAGTCTATGCAAGCCGCAACAAGCTCTTCGACGAACGGACTGCGCTCCAAACAGAGCTCGACACCTTGTACAATCAGAAGCGCGATTCAGCTCAGCGATTCCGAGAAGCCAATGATCGGTACTGGGCAAAAGTCAACGAGGACAGGGCGAGGCGTGCGGAGCGTGCGCGTGCACAACGTGCGGCAGAAGAGGAACAGAAAAAGGAAGAGCTTGCGGAGCGCCTGCGCGACGAGGCTTCTCAGCCTGCGTTCCAGTTACAGATAGAGGATTGCCAAACGCTCATCGATTACTTCTCTAGCAAGTCTACCACTGCCCCAATCACGTCCATCTCGAGGGCCACCCCAGTCGATGAGCCTAAACTGGATATTCGGAAGGTGGAGACCGGACCTGAGGACGGCCTGCTTGTTCGCAAGAAAAAGGGCGACGAGGATGATGCGTATTTCGTGGGCGGCAAGGGCAAGAGGGGTAAGAAGAATGGGGCCAAAGTCAGCGGGAGCACGACACCCTCCGAGGCTGCCCCCAATGGATCCAGCACCAGCCTCAACATCCCCCTCCCGACGCTCTCGGCTCTCCTCACCCTTTCAATCCCACCGCCAGCCTCGTCGGCAGACCTTCCTCGTGTCGTGGAGGATCTCAAGACCAAGAAAGCATGGTTCGAGGCCAACCAAGCGCGTGTCACTGCCGAAGCCATCGCCAAGGCAGAGGCCGATATCAGACGCCTGACTGGCGCCAACGGGAAGGTCGAATCTAAGAGCGCACCAGAATCTCCTGCAGAAGTTTCGCCACCCAACGGCGCAGGAGAAGCCCCTCCCGAACCTACTTCCACACCGAAGGCGCAAGATCTACCAGAGGCCGCGGTCGCCAGCGAAGACGTTGTCGAGAAGCTCGAAGAAGTGAAGGAGCAAGTGGGAATGGAAGCATAGCGACAGGTCGAAGGAGGAGGGGATCTTGGATAGCTTGTTCATAATTATCGCATAAATCTCTCGGAATCACCATTTTCAGCATATAGTTCCATCGTTGTCCACAATTGAGCGCTCAGTCAACAATCCATTCCTCTTGCTAAAAACATATACTCAGGAAGTACAAAATTTACTGTCCGGACATCGTAAGTGCTACTCGACGAAAACAATGTCTTACATTTGGGATACGCAGATAAATGACAGCGGTGAAGGCGAATTCGATACAGGACTACGGACGAAGGGATATATAAATAGGCGATAGATGCTCGCGAGAAACAACCGAAGGATAGTAGTAAAAGACTAATGCGTAGCGCACGCACTGATTATACGGTAAGTCCAAAAGATAAAGTGCCCATGAAAAAGGAGAGGGGAAAAAAGCTTGTCCTTGCTCGAAGAAACGCCCTTCAGGCTACGGCTTCGGATTTCACCCCCTCTGCTTCATGCTCCGATTCATTAGTTGAAGACGCTGACGGGGGCATGCCGAGATCCTGAGGGGTGAAGGCCGTCACGTCGAAGGAGCTCCCAGGACCCGACACGTAATCCGGGAAGGCGAGGCCGCTTTGGTGCACCGCAGACAAAGGGTCATCATGAGGTGCAGAGGTATCCATGTAAGAGGGGAGTCCATATGTATCCGTGTGGTAAGCGGTCGATGTAGGGTCCAGGTGCCCTGAGGGGTAAGAATCGTGTTGAAGGGCAGCAAGCATGCTCGATGTCGTCGGGGTATGACTCAGAACATGGGAAGGTCTTGCGTCAAGATGGGAGCCAAATGCTTCCTGCCCCACCATCGGCTCCAAGGTGAAGAACTGTTGTTGCATGACCGGCTCGACAGATGCCGCCACCGAAGTAGTCGAAAGTGCGACATTTCGCAGGACATTGAGAGCGATCCAGTCGCTACGAGGGCAGCATCAGCATGGCCGTTAACTCGTCAAAGAAGTATGGACGCACTCCAAAAACAACTTGAGGATTTGGAAAGCGCCGAATGTAGGGTCGCTGCGGATGGTCTGGGGATAGATAACGATTAGTGTGACCATAAACCGACGCACACGCAGGCCGACGCACCAAGTCCCTCATGACCTGACTGGTCACGTACCCCCAGCGGATCAAAACACTTCGGGAACTCAGAGTGCTTCGATCGTCCGCTCCTGTCGATCCCCCCATTAGCCTCTCGCAGCATTTATCTGCCCAGGCCATGACGTCCCGGACGGGCTCGGCGCTCTTCGACAAGCTGTCCATCAGAGACCGAAATTCCACCTCCAATAGCTGCACCAGATCCTCATGCCGGCAGTTGCATACAAGCGCCGACTGGTTGCGAACGGACTCGAAATCAATCTTCTCCCATGATCGACGCATCTCGGCAAGCTGTTTCTGGTTCGTCAGGACGGTGTTGAGCGCCTGAGTAACTTGGTATATGTCCAAAAACCGTACTGTCGGAGAACAATGAGAACGCTCTCGCGGAGGGTGCGCAAGTGATCACTCACAAACAAGATGACCAAAGCGCGCGCCTAGTTCAACCTTTGGCTCCACGAACGTAGTGCCATAGTTCTCAAGGGAAAACAGGAGAATCTTCTCCATTTTATCGGCCAACTGGCGTAAACTCGCGAGAGAGGCTGCAGGGATCGAAGAAAGCAGCTGCGATCGAAGTACTTCCAAAATTTCCTAAGACATAATTGATGACCGTCAGAACGGGGATTCCGGCGAATTCAGAAGGACGACAAAACGTACATCGTACACAATCGCATCGCCTTTCGCCATCAAGCCCGCGATGGCAGGGGCATGGACGATCTCACGATGGTTGCCACTAAGGCTCGTCCAGAATGACCGAACGTGCATCTCGAACTGATCGAATCGCAGATACTTCACGCTCTCCAGCAGTGCATCAAGATGATCCAAAAACCACCCCCAAACATCGCGCGCAGCCATGCTGTGAGACGAGGCTGATGGATTCGAACCAATCGCCTCATCGATGGACGGGAAATGCGGAAGATGGCGCACGGACGTCGGCTGCTGAGAGGTGATATATGACCCTGGTGCCCCGTTCGATGCAGAGGGAGACTGAGCGGCGAGCGTGCCTTCTTGGCCCGGGTGGCGGCGGATGGGCGCGTGGGTGTTGTATGCTGCGGGACCGGTCCTCGGAGCAGCTTGCGCGTGTGCAAGAAGCGTCGCAGCGGTAGGGGTCTTGTCCGCTAGGTCCTCTGCGAACAATGCCGGGCTCTTCACTCCGTTGTTGAGCGTGAGCGAGTTGCGCTTTGAAACGTTTCCGGAGCTCGCGCCCTCCGAGTCCTCCTCATCATCTTCACCCGAGCCGTCCTCACCCCGATTCGCGGCTCGGCCTGCTCACTGGCGAGTCGAGCGGCGTTGACGGACTGCTGTGCGGCGGTGTTATTGGATTTGCGAATATAATCTTGCAGCCACTCGGCCTCCGCTGATGTTGCCGGCCTTATACCGCAATCTGTTTGAAGACCAATCAGCGCCAGGAACAGAGTGGGCGGAACGCAGCGAATGTTGCTCACAATGATATTTGCTGTTGCCTCTCACGCCGAGACGTCTGGTTTTGATCGTGGGAAAACAGAGCCTGATGGCTTTGCCTAGCGTGGCAGTGTTGATGTGAGGAATGCCATACTGATCGCAAACCTTCCTGTATGAGAAATACAAGCCCTGTCGCGGAACATTCCCGTCAGGGTATGGTGCATAGTTGGCGGTCAACCTGATTGATACACGTTTGAGAACTGGACGTGGCACAAGAGAGGCAAAGGAAGGGGGGAAACGTACCACGCCTGAACAAAGATCTGTTTCGCCCTGTCTGATGCGCTGGTCGTTGTCGCCGCACGGACGTTGGCGGCGAGCTTTTCGAGGGTGTGATCTGGACTGAGCGTCATACGGCCAAATGCGCCTGTAGCGTGGACTGAATCCTGGGTGGGAAGGATGGAGTGAGCGCCGGTGAACATGTGCTGGTAGTCTGCGGGAGAGTTTGCAGCGAGGAAAAGAGATATGTCCTCTGTCTCGCTCGAAGACGAATGAACGCTCTCGGCATCCCGTGGGTAGGGGGAGGCGGCCGCGCGGGCACGGATGTGTGAGGAACGGATGTGAGCTTTCAGGGCTGGATTTGAGATGTTGTGGTTTGGAGGAGAGTCAGCGGGAGAGACGAGGTCAGTGGAGGGGAGGGAGTAAGCCGAGGAGTGAGAGGACGTGCGAGCGTGATCGTTGACGATGGAGGTGGGACGACCGAGCTGGTAAGAGGCCCGATAGAGGTCCTCGGCAGATAGCGGGCCCCCCATTGCTGACGCGCGCAAACCGCCACCCTGGGAAGACTGTGGGCGAGAACTGGGGGACGAGGAGGAGACGGAATTGGAGCGAGAGTGGGGGTGCATGGGCATGTAGTCCATGGGGAGGTTGGCCATGGTGTGGAGGTTGACTGCAGCCATGGAAGGGGGCAGGGGGGCGATTAGGGTGTTTGTGTAGGGTGAGTTGGGACGGGATGGGACAAGACTATGTCAAGGACAGTGTGGTCTAGTGCGGGCCAGCCGATCGACGAGGAGAAGAGAGCAGAGGGAGAGGAAGGAGCGTGAATAAGAGCAAGGAGGAATGGATCAGATTTGTCAAAGACGCGGCGAACGAAAAAAAGATGGATGATGACCGTGAGCGGACGGAAGAAGGAAAAAGGAACAGGAAGGGGAGATAGTAGTGATAGTATAAGTAAAGCCTCGCCGTACCGGCGGGAATGTACTGGCGAGGAGGGCGGTGGAAAGCGAACAACGAGGGCCTCTGTGGGAGGATGGTGGAGGAGAGATGAGCGGTGTGTCTGGATCTCGGCCGGGGCGTGGTCAAGGCAACACGGGATCGCTTCTCTCGACGGATGCCGTTCTGGGGGCTGCTGATGCTGCTGATGTCGACGCCCATTCCTCCGATGGAGAGGCTTATACCTCCAACACCGCGCCGCTCACCGGGGCCGCACGGGCCCCCTCTCCTCGTGTCCACACAGCTCTGTCCAGTATCTATTCGTCCTCCCTCTCCTAAGGCACCCTGCCCATGTACATGTACTTTCTAAACCGCTTTCTCAGCTTCGTCCCACCCGTTCCCGTTCCCGTTCCCGTTCCCGTTCCCCAGCCTCTGTCCAAGTCCGATCCACGTCCCTATCGTCAGGTCCTTCATCCGGTACGGCGCGTACTTCGACCTCCCCTCCTTTCCCCCCTCCCGCAGCGACCGAGGCAGGTGACGCACCGGGACGGGGTAGTCGAACCTCGCTTCGTCCGTCTCCCTCGCCGGATGCAGCGCGTCCTCCCGGTACGTCAGGTACTCCAGCTTGAACTTCGGCTTCCTCGTCCTGTTCACGATCTCATCCTCCCCGAGGTAATACTATCCCGACTCGTCAGCCCGTCCTCAAACACATTCGTAGAACCAACACCACGTACCTGTGCGTAACCCAGTGGCGTCCACAAGGTGTTTCGTCGACTAGGCGAGTCTGGGTCAGAATTCCATGGGTCTCTCAATTTGCATCGCCAAGAGTCCCGATACCCTGCTTTCTTGCAAAGCGCCTCTCGGTTCCCGCCTCCATGGTGGTGCCCGTGTTTTCTTTTCGCCCCCTTTTCGGCCCTGGTCTTCTTAAGCTCCACCTCACCCCACGTGGCTGTTTCAGCGTGCGACACATTGTACGAGTAGATTCGGAACGAAGGGAGGTAAGGATTAGGTACCACCGACGGCGACACATTGATCACCGCGTAGTTGTCCAAATCGACCTTCTTTGCCGTTCGCGGCAGCTCGCTGAAGTCCTTCAGTAACGTCTCGTAGAGCTCCGCGTGCGCAGAAGACTCGAGCTGGCCACCAATTGCTTCCGTCTCATTGGCATCAGCCCCAGGCTCGGGAGGGAACTGCAAATCATCCGCTTCCACGAAGAAAAACTAGATATCTCCATCAAGCATGCGAAACAGGAGGGGCAACATGCGCTTACGTGATCGTTATTCATGTGCTATATCCCCTCGTTCCATTCAGTTGTTTCGAGGTACAAAATCCAATCAAGGACCTACCCCAAATATATGACCCAGAATTGTGTCCTGAAACCGCAGCGATAGTTCGACATATCGCACATACTGCATACCCGGTGGTCAGATGGAGACGAATAGCCAAATCGTTCATACGTACGCATTCAGGAAAGTAATTTCCAGGCGATGGGGGAACATGGCCCGATATCCAGACCTGTGTCGTGCACGATGAGTCCGCAGATCATTTCTGCACGAAGAGGACTGCAGACCTGCATCCCCCGCTCTCTGAACAATTGAAGCTGTACCTCCAACCAATCGAACTGTAAATTTCCAGGATCGTTACGTTCGCTATATTCACAGCCACCCACGGCTGTGGATCCAAACCGTGTCATATATTGAAATCACGATTGAGCTGCGATACCACTTACCCTTGTTGGAATCATAAAAATACATCGTATTCAAACTGATCGCCGCCACTGCGTTTGGAATTACCTCCACAGAGTAGTACGCCCCCCGCTGAAACACCTGGTAGGATGAGAATGGGACGAAGGCCTTCCATAGCCTGGGAGGATAGAATCAGACCATTGGCAAACAAGACAGATAGCTTAAACGCACGAAGAAAATTGGCTGATGATGTTGTTGGGGCCTGGAAAGAGCGCATCATGATACGCAGGGTCGAGCAGGCAAGGGAAGGCGCCCACCTGCGCTCAGAATGTTCTTCGCCAACAAGTGTTAGTCAAATTGATGGACTGACGCAGCGAAACGGATTTACATGTGCTGTACAGATTGGGGATGGGAAGGTTGGTAAACTGTGATCATTTAGAAGGTAAGCACTCACGCCAGACGTCGTTGTTTCCTTATCATATAATGCATGTGAGCGCCGCGGACCATGGAGCTGCATTGATCTGCCATATGATCACGTACCGAGACTCGGAACGACTGGAATTCCCTTGCTCAGAAATGCAGCTTCCATCCTGCTAGCTACTGCTCTGTTCAGGTCGTAGATCTCGTTGAGCGTCCGCGGCAGCTTGCGATCATTATCATGTCTGCTTTGAGAATGAGCACGTTCATTGCACAATCGGAAATGTAAGACTGACCGTGCGTTATCCCCAGTCCCTGTATATGCGCAATCAGTTCATAAACCACTTGCCTTAGGCCTTAGATGTGGGGATCGGTATCACGTACATAGAATGAAATCGATGTCCGATGCCCAGTTCTTCTCCAAGAAGTCGAGCGTGAGGTTTGTTAGCCGAAAGGGCGAATCGCAGTCGCTGCGAGTGGTACGTGTGGGTAAACCCCACGGAATCGGATGATCTCATGACGTGCATATAGCTACCTGTATGGTGTCCCATAATAGCCCGAACGTTCCTCCTCCTTTTTTGGTTTCTTGCTATGACACGCGGACGATTGTGAGGCACCCGGACGATAGTGCGGATCTGGGTGCATGTCGGTAATGTGCAGAAACCGGCCATGAAGCTTTCGTTCAACCCCTTCCCGCCCGACTACATTTAGCCAGCGAAGAGAGACTGCCAAGAAGGTCAAATGGGAATCTACTCACGACTTGGAACTTCCATGGGAACCTGCGATGGTGCCGACCATCCTGCACGGATGCAAAGGGACAGAATGAATAGAGAGTGCAAACAGATCATGGAGGCAGCATTCAAGGCAAGCCAGAGACACTAATGAAAGGACGGTGAATGCCAAAATTATTCGCGTTAAGCATATCACCAGGCGGGTCCTCAACGGGATGCCACGCACGTTCGTCGCAGAGGCATATGTGGTAAGCGGTAAGCTATTCGGTACGAGGAGAGCTCTTAATCTGGGTGCCCTTGGTTTCACTAACGCCGCACTTCTTAGTCTACGATACCAGAAGCTGATTGGATGTCTTCCAGGGCTTGGAGGCGACCGTCATTGTTGGAGTTAGATATTTATTTTCTGGGGCTGAGACGCAATCTGATTGGAGCGCTGGCGCCATCCCTATCTCATCTGAGGCCTCTTATCAGCCAAAAAGAAGATCTCCAAATTAGATAAGCGTGCCACCAAGAGATGCTAAGACCGCTAAGACGGCACAAGCCGACAAATTCGACAAGTGAGTCATCGAAGATCTCGTACGAGGGCTCGGACAAACGTGCGGGACGCGAACTTATAAGGACTGCCACCACCTCTACTCGGGACATCCACGTTCGTCGCACTTATCATCATAGCCTCTGCTAGTCAGCTGCTTTGAAGAAGCTTGGTCTTCATCAAATCTGTATCTGCCGTCACTTCACTGGAAAGTAAACTTTCCCGCCCGTATAAATCACTTGCCCGCGCGCATCCACCCATCAACCTTCACTACACACCTGCACTCCCACCATCCTTTTACCGCCCCTTCAAACTGTCTAATAGCATGGACCGTTTCTTGGCCCCTCATACCCCCGAAGCTCTTGCCCACTACCACGTAACGTAAGTGGCTCCCGCCGACACTGACGTCTTTCCATCTGAAATTGGTGGCACAGGGAAAATTACTGTTCATGGGATATCGACCAGGCGTCGTTGAACGAGAACGTCATTGCGGGATGTGCTTCTTACCAGGCCTTCAGCCGGTACCTGTCAGGTGCAGACTTATTCATTGTGCCAGGATCAAGAAAGGAGTTGGAGAGCGTCTTGTAAGTACCCCAGCCCCAACGTGTTGCGAGTGGACGAAATGCCATTAACCTTCAAATAGGAGAAGATATTCATACGACGCCATCCACAATATCATTTCTCGCGCAAGGAGTACCCTTGAGCCCGGAGGGTATAGCAGAGTGAGTACAATGATCATGGTGCAGTGGCAACAAACTGATTGTCCTGCACAGATCTGTCACATCACTGAGAACTCCGTCAGAAATGTGCTGGATACCAGTGACAACAGTGCCACCCTCCTCTCTCTTCATCGTCCCTCTGCCCCCGAGCACAACATCTCTGATATCGGACGTTCGGCATCGAGACCCATTCGGAGCAACTAAGTGGCGCTGCCACTTCGTCTCATTATCATTATTTCCCGTCGTGCTCTGTCCTTCGTCTCAACGTCACCGTTTGTCCAGTTGTGTCTCCGTCGCAGTCCCCCACATGTGTATCATCATCAGCCTCATTCATGTTATAAGAGCCATCCCATATTCCTTCCTGTGTCCTACTTTTACGTATCCGGCGCCCAGTCTGCAGACGCACAGTTCATAATCTTCTAGCGGTCTTTTGTAGATGAAGACATTGTCTACAGGAGTCAATAACAATCGTGTACTACTTGCTATTTTATCATCTATGACGATGTCTAGTAAAAAAATTTGAAAGGAGATTGAACTAGAAATCGACTGCTTTTTTTTCTTGCATGTGGGGAAACAGCAAAACATATCAGTGGTCGATAACCCCGAGAGCGCTTGATTTATAATAATCGGTTTCTCATTGTTCGGCATAATGCCGGCATCGGGGCGTTAACACTTTGATCTACCTGTCAGCAAACTGAGCGCTGAACTGTTCTGAGCTGTCCTGCCTAAAGTTTCCAAGCAAAGTATGTCTTCCATTGTCTCTCGGATCGTCTGTGCTACTCGCCACATTTCCTTGTCTGCCACTACTAACACGGTTCAGGCCGTGGCGGCCTCTTTCCATTGTCCACGAGACCGGTGATGTGGCGCGTGCCTATGCGAAGTCAAAGCCAAAGCCTCGAGGTGGTATTGCGATCGCCTTGAGGCCCGTGGAAGATGTCCCGTTCTTGTGCCAAAGCCATAAACGGACCGGAGCTGTTCCCTGAAGTTTTCCATGCTTTAAATACACACCTCTGTTCCCTCCACGAGGGTTGCGTCTGCCTCCCCCGCCGCCACCCTTTCAACCTACAGCTGCGTACAGCTGCGTACTACCACACGTTCTTCACGCCCCTCCACACGAACTAGCCTTCCTCTTCGCCCTTTATCATGCAGTCTCAGGGTCAGACTCGCGGCCATCGTACACCACCCCAACCTGTCAGACGCACTTTGTTTTCCAGATTATCATCTAGCATGCCATCTGTATTCAACGTTATCCGTGCTTGTGTATATTGTGAGTGACATGCCACTGCCATGGACGCGGGCGCTGATCGGTTTCTAGCCATTGTAATCTTATGGAGCATCATCTGCCTCGCTATCGCGGTACACTTTCAAAGCATCTTGAGCTCTTCTGACCTCAGTGAGTCTTCCGTCGCGTAACTCGTCTGCTCGAGCCTCATCGGTCCTCAGCACGTTTTGTCCCATTTGCGATCTTCGTCTCGAGCGCCAGTCTTGCCATCATGCTTGCCATGTAAGCTTTTTGCATTCATTCATCCGTAGTCAACCTCACATCTACTTCCAGTTCGGCGCTTAGTTTTAGGAAGAACATGAATCCCGTATCCACTAGAATTGAGCTAGCTTGTCTGGGTCTTGCGGGGACTTTTTGGCTTGGTACGTTCTGTGCTTCATGGTCTCGTTCATACCGCTCAATCCATGACAGCTCTTGGGGCGTTCTTGGCCTCTTCGGATTCCGAGAATGCGAGCGTCGAATGCTTCGCATCCGAAACGGATACAGATCCCATTGACGTGGAAGGCTGTGAGTGCCACTCCGCTATTCTCAGGAAATTGGCTCATTATTCCGTGACTGCTACAGTTTCGACGGATACCTACCAAGCACAGTACCGAGTCCTGGAAGCATTCTCGCTCTTCAACGTTGCTCTCGGTGAGCGTGGCTTGCAATGTATCTCGACTGTCATTCTCACCAACTTCGCAGTCTGGGGCTTCCTGCTTCTCCTCTTCGGTTTGGCTCTCAGGCAGTATCTGCTCGGGAACAGGCACGTCTGGCTGACACCTGTCACGACTTACAACTGGTTTGGCAAGGCTGCGAAGCAGTCGAGGACGCAACAACTCCCTCTCCCCGTCACTGCTCGGACAGGCAGATCCGCCTCCAGATCGAAGCCTGCAGCGCCGTCTCCTCCGAGACCGCATCGGAGCGAGAAACCTGCGCCTGTAGCGCATGCTTCCCGGAAGAATCAGACCTACCACGTTTCGACAATGAGGCCTGAACAGGCACGGCATACATCTGACCGGAATAAGTACGATTATTATCGCAGGGATGCTTCCCCTCGGAGATGATCGATGTACTATCTTTATCCCTGTTAGGTGCAGGGGACACTGTAGGGAATGTGTACGATTACGCATAAGCATTGAATCTCGAAGGATTGGTTAGAGCAGTGTTATTTTATGAGTACTTACACATACTGCCTTTGCTATCCGGCAATATAGGCATATCAGAGATCAGATTTCTGGACAGGATCTAGACATCATATTGCAATAACCGACAACGACATGCTCCACATCGTCACGTGGAGTGTTTCGAAAGCGTACCATATAATTAGCGTGCTTGCATCGCGAACAAGTTTGCTGCGCTGCAGGCCGTTACAGACCCGACATTGACCAACACCTCACGACCTCCCTACGACTTTTGAAACGAAGCCAAAGCCTGATTCTAGAACGTGAACTCCACCATGACATATCTTTTCACTAACATTCGATTGTCGACCTACGGTGAGGTCCCTTGACATAGATCCACGCGATGAAGTCGGCTAAATTGCTGTGAATAAGCCTTCGTCCTCGTCTTGACTGGCACAGTACTTGGGATCTCGGCATATTTTGCCAGCATCTTCCTTCCGAACTTACATCGTTAGTTCCGTCGCCCTGGGTCCGCTTGCGCTACACGGACTCAAAATTTGGTTCCGCCCCTAGACGACTTCACGATCTTCTCCCTAGTGGTCCCAGCCTGGACCATATTCATACTCATTGTATTGTAAGCTTCTTTCTCCTGAATGCACGTCTGACTCAATGTGCCGACGATCGCTTGACAGACTAATAAGATCGCAACCGCGGTTTGAGGCGTTTTTCTTGTTTATCACGGCTGTCCTATGGCTAAGTGAGTGTTCAAGTGACTTTCATGTGAACCCTCTCGCTGACCTTGTATATAGCTATGGGTGCATGGTCATCGTAGGTCGCTGTTATGCATACTGTGCATGTCGAGGCTGACGGCCCGTGAAGCGACATGATCGGTGCAGTGGAGTGTTTTTCCATGGGTAATCAGATGACACCGACGAAGAATGGACAGGGTCAGTCTGTTGTACGCGAATCATCTTTCTGATCGTTGAAGATAAAATCGTTTGCCAGTCTCGGCGCGTGCTTATTGTTACGAGTCGAAAGTCGTGGAGGCCTTTTCGTGGGCGATCTTCATTTGCCGTACGTTCCTTACATCATTTGAATATCGACAATTCTTCTGAGCCGCTTGACAGTGGCCTTCTCCCTGATCTTTATCATCGCACTGGCGAACAGATCTCAAGTGATGGGGTATCCTTACATCTGGCAGGAATCAACGGATCTCCTACCGTGGTTCGGACAGGCCCCTGGTTATCCTGGCGTTCCTTACTCTTCCTACCCCCAAATGTACGGAGGATATCCTATGGGCGGTGCTGGTGTGCCAGGCATGGTCTATGCGGGTGGGAATGCGATTCAACAGCGGCCTGGCCACTCCGTAGTCATTCAACCGGGTGTTAATGGTCAACCTGCCACGGTCACTCAATACCCAGGCATAGTGCAGAGCGTTTGAGTCCATGGGCTATGGTGTCGGCATATGTTGAAAGCGGAAAAAAGGACGGTTCTCCTGACTAACCTATGTGCGAGCACACACTTTGGATACGTGCGGCCTTGCTTCAAGTGTACATACTGATGATTCATGTTCCACCATGTATGTGGACGAGTTACGTCTAGACGGATATATTTATCGGTCGCTGGTCATTGGTCCAACACATGTAGTCCTCGTGTTGCGCATTCTGTGTTCGAGGAGCACTTGATAAAGCGCGAGGCTGGGAGAATGTGACCAGCAACTGCGACCAACCTTTCGACCTTTCCAACTCTTGAGACGATTCACGACTTCCCCCTTCCACATCACTGCTGATATGCCGTTATTCAAAGAACACCTAGGTCGTTCCATCGCAGCAGGTGACCTTGACCTTCGTCACCTTCCCAAAGCATAACTTATTGTGAATTCTGTAGCGATCGCTGCAATAATCGCCGGGCATGCCGTCCTACAGGCCATCCCACACACTCTCCGTATGCGTCTCGCACCGCTATGCAGACTGTTCTTCGGACGCTGAGATATCGCTCGCGCAGATGCATTGACGTTGTCGCAGACCTCGGTGGCCATGTTGGCAATCTCATGCTTACTGGTCTTGTGCGTGCCCCCTCTCTGTCGCACGTTCGTACGGTCGACTGATAATCGCCCCTCAGCGTTGTGCTCCACCACAGAAGAAGCGGCAATGTGCTCACCGAGTCGCAGGAAGAGATGATCCTGATAGGTGCACTGGGCCTGTTCTGGTTCGGTGCGTCCTCTTTTACGTCTTCACCTCCAGTCTTGCGCGCGCACACCCCCTCACACAAGATACGTGTGTGTGTGCGCGCGCGGGCTTTGGAAACGCGTTCTGAGACCGATTATGCTCTAGCGGCCCTGGTGGCCTGGCGCGCGATCAGTCAGCAGGGGAGCGTTGGCATCACGGATGAGGTGCGCCTTCCTGCGCCCGCTGCCACGACTCCAGTGCGAGGAGGTGCCCGTCGGCCGTCTGGAATGACCGGGAGGCGCAGGCCGTGGCCGTGCTCGCCAGATGATGTGTACTGCGTCGTGGAGGAGTGGTCCTACTTCTGAGGGCACTCTTCGCTCCATGACACGATGTCGATAAAGACCGAGGTATAGACAAGCGGGTGACGCGAAGCGCGAAGCGGGCGTGGATGCTGAGCCGGTACCAGCATGGAGGCCTCCGACTCCTGGAATTGGAGTTATTTTATTCTGCATAGCGTTGATACACGTGTCGAGGGTGCACGCAACGGCCACGATACGAGCAGGCGAGCAAATCATACCTCTAGCAGATGATGCTATCGCCGGGCAAAGGATGCCAGCATGTAACCTCGTGTATTCCTGGAGCGCGCGCTAAAAACAAAGTGTCGAGAAGATCTTGTGCTTTTCCTGTTTTTGGTGGCCGGTATGATCGATATGAGGGTGTTCATTTGCCGAGCGCAGGTGACGTTGTTCGGCTTGGTGGATATCCCATAAATAGCGCCAGCAGCTTATCATGGATGTCGGATAAGAGATATCTGCAGCTGGTTAAATACTAAGGCTTGTCAACGTAAAAATAAAGAAACCCGAGAATCTAGATCGGCACGGGATTTCCGGAGTCCAGGCCATGGACCCCAAATTCAAGCGGTATTCGAGTCGGCACTGTTGTACGAGTACAGCTCTAACTGTCTATCTCCCCTTCATCACCTTTGCCATCCCCTATCCAAGACTCCTCTGGTCCTGTACAAGCACCTGCGCACAAGCTAATACCATGATGAGTCTTTCTCTTCGAAACCGCACGCCCATGGACTAATGCCCATTCTGTCCGTCTCCACAACACGACTCCTAAACGCCGCATCGAGACGGATGTTATGAAGATGTGCGTACGGGTCCCGTTCTGTGCTCTCTACTGCGAACGCATCGGAGCTACCAGGTTGACCTGATGCCTTCGTGTTGTTTGATGTCTCGGCGTTCAGGTTAATGTCGGACTATGAAGTCAACTTGGTGAACGATAGCATGCAGGAGTTCTACGTCCGCTTCCACGGCCCTACGGAGAGTATGTCTATGTCTTTCATATTTGTCTCATATCCGCCTCGATACAGTTCTTCACTGACTGCATGCGCGTGCGTGTCATTAGCTCCGTTCGCGGGCGGTGTCTGGAAGATCCACGTAGAGCTCCCAGATCAGTATCCATACAAGTCGCCCAGCATCGGATTTATGAACAAGATCTTTCACCCCAATATCGATGAACTGTAAGCCCAGTTCATCTCCGTCGTGGCCCCCGTTTCATGGCTTACGCGATACCAGGAGTGGTTCCGTGTGTCTGGACGTCATTAATCAGACATGGTCACCTATGTTCGGTATGGCTCATCGCTCGAGAGCGAGGTCGTGTACTGATATGCGTATCAGAGATGATCAACATATTTGAAGTTTTCCTCCCCCAGCTCCTGCGGTACCCAAACCCCAATGATCCGTTGAACGGCGAGGCCGCCGCATTGCTCATGCGACACCCGAAGGAGTACGATGCGAAGGTCAAGGGTGAGTGTCGCGTGCCCTCGGCTGTGTGCCCGATCGCTTACTCACCGACGCACAGAGTATGTCCAGCGATTCGCGACCAAGGAGGCGGCAGACCATGCCGCGCCAGGTGAGGAGGAAGAGACCGATGAAGAAATGTCCGAAATCGGGAGCATCAGTGGTGACGAGGCCTGATGACTGCGTGGCACCTGGCATTCCATCTCTCTCTCGTCGGTTTGCTGTCTTTAGTTCTTGCATTGTCCTATTCCGTCTGCACGCCTGATATGCTCCTCACCTGGTCTCCCAGCCATCCTACTCATTATTTAGTAGATTCGACCCTCGCGGATTGCCGATACCCCGGTGATTCTTTTCGTCCTCTTTGCCCCATGTCTGTTCCGTCGGACATCCTTGGAAGTCACTGTACAGCGTCTCTGATCTATCGCGTCTCCTTCGGTTTACTGCTTGTCAGATATATCCACCTTTCTGTTCTTTGTACCCTTATGTCTGTTCTTTTGTACTCTTATGTCCGGTTTCTTGTAGTCTTTGCATGATAATAAATATATGGACTAGGCGATTCTGCGCGCAACAAGAAAAATGTGGACTGATACACGGGCCTCTGAGATAATAATGATACACAAAATGCGAGCGGTGATTGCGGTGGATGCGAGGGCAAGGATGTCATGTTTCAGGTCTGTAAAGGCGTGCCCACGGGTGATACTGTGGATGGCACAAGCTCGTCGACCTTTTTTCGAATTTCGGATGCGGTCTGGAACAAGGACACGTTGAGGCATGCAGGTCGGCTGATGTCAAGCAGCAATAGATGACTGACCTTGACGAGGGTATCTATCTGGACTTTTACGCTCTCCATTGTGACGAGCTTCGATTTGCTGTCTCTGAGAAGCTCTTCCTTTTGTTGAGTGAGCTCCTTCACCCTTTGGTCCAATCTATGACGCGGTGGCTGTTTAGATTTCAGAAGGCCTCGTTTGTGCTATGGAGCGCACTTGCCTCTGTCGCTCGACCAGCTCGAAGCTGAGCCTGTTGAGCATGAGCTGGTGTTCGTTGGACATGACGTCCTCTGCGTGGGCCTCCGGAGGAGCCAGCTCGACGAATTGGTCGACCGTGTACATGGGGATGTCCTGATATATGGACCTGGTTGAGAGGTGAGCGGCGAGCGCGGCGGGAAGGGGACGCGACATACGCGAACTGGCGGCACTTGTCGATTTCGCGCTCGAGATGCCTCTTCTCGTAGAGGAGGTTCTGAAGCTCTAGGTGAGTCTGGTCCATGTGGTGGCGCGCGTCGGCGGTAGCCTGCTTGTGGGCCTTTGTGGCGACATTGGCGGCGCGGTTGAGGGCCTTGAGGCGGGCGAAGAGAGCGCCGGCGCGGATGTGTACGGTGGAGGTGTCTTTGTGCTGGGACGCGGGGTCCGTGAGATGACGGAGAGCGTCTATGACATTGTCCGGTGAGGGAGGGAGATCCATGAGGGGACGTGTGTGTCAGGGAGGAGGTCGAGTCGGGGACGGAGGAGGGTGGGCCCGGACCGCGATTCGCACGTGCGGACCGGTGAATTGGGTGAGTATGACGCATCCGCGAGACATCCAGCGGCCTCCAAAGACAGTAACGGGTGCTCACCAATCCTCTCTCGCTCGCAGGCATCCACATCCATCCAGCACATCCATTTATACTTCGACGTGAGTACGGCGCCTTTCCTTTCTCGTCCGTTCCCAGCGTCGTCACCCCCACCATCCACACACTCACAATGTCCTCCTCAGCCTCTGGAACGATCCCCTCGATGGAAAGCCACAGCCAGGAGCTCAAGGACGACACCCTCATCATCGGTGACGCCCCCTTCGATCCCCGCGTGCGGTCCTGGAACTAACTCGCTCGCAGTGCTCGGCGCCTCTGGCGATCTCGCAAAGAAGAAGGTAAGCGCCCAGCCCGCTGCACTCGCTCAACACATACAAATACACATGCGCCCTCCAGACATTCCCCGCTCTCTTCGGCCTCTATCGCGATGGCTTCCTCCCGCGCGACGTGCACATCGTCGGCTATGCGCGCACAAAGATGGACGAGGCCGAGTTCCACAAACGCTCCACCTCCTACATCAAGAACCCCAACAACGACGAGACCATCTCCGCAAAGATCGACGAGTTCAAGAAGCTCAGCAGCTACGTCTCGGGCGGCTACGAGGACGCCCCTTCCTTCCAAAACCTCGAGAAACATCTCCAGCAGATCGAGTCCTCTTATCAGTCCAAGGACCGCAATCGCGTCTTCTATCTCGCTCTTCCCCCCTCCGTCTTCATCCCTGTCGCTGCTAACCTCAAGGCCAGCTGCTACAGCCAGCATGGCGTCAATCGCATCATCGTAGAGAAGCCCTTCGGCAAGGACCTCCAGTCCTCCCGCGAGCTTCTCACCGCGCTCAAGCAGCACTGGACCGAGGACGAGACCTTCCGGATCGACCACTATCTCGGAAAGGAGATGGTCAAGAACATCCTCGTCCTCCGCTTCGCCAACATCGCCTTGAACGCCGCCTGGGACAAGAACTCGATCAGCAACGTCCAGATCACCTTCAAGGAGCCGTTTGGCACGGAGGGTCGGGGTGGATACTTTGATGAGTTTGGCATCATTCGTGATGTCTTACAAAACCGTGCGTCAGCGTTACCCTATCGCACCTGCCTCATCTAACCTGTGCTGTCAGATCTTCTCCAGGTGCTCAGCATCTTGACGATGGAGCGGCCAGTCTCCTTCGCCGCTGAGGATATCCGGGATGAAAAGGTACAATGCACCTTATCCCTCCGCGCTGCGATGTTCATCTCTGTCAGGTGAAAGTCCTCCGCGCCATTCCGCCTATCGAGCGTAGCGACACGCTGCTCGGCCAGTACGTCGCCGCGAACGGCAAACCCGGTTACCTCGACGACGACACGGTCCCACACAACTCCGTCTGCCCCACATACGCCGCGACAACCCTCTGGATCAACAACCCCAGGTGGGAGGGTGTGCCTTTCATTCTCAAGGCTGGCAAGGGTGCGTTCCCATCTTATCGATCCGGGTTTTCTCATCCTCCTAACCGTTGCACGCGCCGCCGTCTCAGCCTTGAACGAGGCCAAGGTCGAGGTGCGCATCCAGTTCAAGGATGTCACCCAGGGCATCTTCAAGGACATCTCGCGCAACGAGCTCGTGCTGCGCATCCAGCCGTCCGAGGCCGTCTACCTGAAGCTCAACACGAAGACGCCTGGGCTGTACACGCGCGCGCTGCCAACGGAGATGGACCTCACCTACAAGCGCCGCTTCTCCGAGTCGAAGATCCCCGAGGCGTACGAGGCGCTCATCCTCGACGCGCTCAAGGGTGACCACTCCAACTTTGTGCGCGACGACGAGCTCGACGTCGCGTGGAAGGTCCGCGCATCCCTGCCATCGTTTCGGCTTTAGTTTTTTACTTCTCCTCACGCGCGTTCTGCGTCCCCGTACACAGATTTTCACGCCCATCTTGCACTGGATCGACGGCCAGAGCGGCCCCCGCCCCAAGCCCGTCCCGTACCCGTACGGCTCGCGGGGCCCGAAAGAGCTCGAGCCGTTCATCGGCAAATACGGCTTCAAGCGGGCGACCGAGGGATAGTCAGTGCCGCGCCCCGTTCTGCTCCGCTCTCGCCCGTGAACTGACCGCTTGACCCCCTCTCGCGCCTCGCGCTGCTTTTTCTCACCCTCTCCGCGTTTGCTGTTTCGTTTCACACAAAAAATCGACGACACGCTTCCTTCCTTTTTCTCTCTCTCTCTTGCAGCTCGTGGCCCGTCACGAACCTCGCCCTCCTCTGATCCGGCCCCGCCATGCGCGCAAACAGACGATGCAAGCGCGAATTTTTGCAAGGCAGCAGACAGGTCTCTCCGCCTGTCGTCATCATAAGTAGTAGTAGCCGCCGCTGTAGCCGTACCCGGAGCGTACGAAATGCCCCCCTGACACCACCGATATCAGCCTTTCCAACCCTCTCCCCCTCCCCCACCTCCCCACCTACCCCCTTTCACTTCATTCCACCCTGCGTTTTTCTAGAAATCATCGCAAGCCGAGCCGCGAACGTGTACCAGTGCTTCCCCTGCCGTCGTCGTCGTCGAACGTGTCGACCGTGTCCGCAATGAAACAAAATGTATCTCTTTTTGCTCTTGCCCTCCCCCTCGATCGTTGGCTTTTGCGTGATACGATTTCAACGCGCGTCACCGAACGATTCGAAAGAGGGCACGATCACCGTGGCGCTGCCCGCCGCCCGCGCGTCGTCAGAGTCGTCAGAGTCGTCACCAGCCTCACCGTCCGACGAACCATGCCATACCAACCCACGACCTAAAATCGAAAAAAAGGAAAACAAAAAACAAAAAACAAAAAACAAAACTGACAAGACAAAGAAAGCGATCGCAGCAACTTATAACACATGAGAACGCGCGCCGGACCGGCTCCGTAACATTCTGCCGCCAAGTAGGATGTTATTGTGTGATGTGAACGGACAAGTAGACCGAGTTAAAGACACTTCGCAGCAGCACAGCAGCGCTACTGCAGCAGCTCGTCTCAGCGGCCGCAAAACTGCGACCGACCCGTTTCGTACGTACGTACGTACGTGGTGGCAGTAGCAGCAGTAGACGTACTGACCGCTGTCATACCAAGGAAGGGACAGGCTGCTCTGTATGTATGTATGTATGTATGTATGTATGTAGATGGGGCGCATGGCTGGACGTGGTATGGAAGCGCGGACGCGGTCGTAGTGACAGACACACTACGAGAGTACGCGTGCCGCGCGGGCAGGGCGCCAGTTGAATATTGTGAATACGGGCGGGATTAATAGGAGGCACGAAAAGATCAGGCGCGTAACATAGATAGAGATGCGTAAACCGCCCGCAAGCCCGCCGCCGCCGCCGCTGCCGCCACTGATATACAAAACTACACGACGGGAAGGAAACGAGGAAGAGAAGATGAGACGGAAGAGGAGGAGAAAGGAGAAGGAGAGAAGACAAACCGAGAAGCGTCTAATACTGCTGGGCGGATGCAAGGTAAGCAGCTTACAGACGTGCGGCGGATCACATACTGGACGAGCAAAATAGATAGATATTACCACCCCACCCCCCCTTCCGCGCGGATCTCTCTCACGCGTCTAAGATCCCGCTGGCACACCTTGCAACGCCCCCGCCCGAAGCGGCCCACATCGCCCTCGACCGCCGGCCGCCGTCGCCTGCCACCCTCCACCGCCTCGCGCCGTTCAAGAGATAACGCACCCGCTCGTGAACCACCTGTGTGCGCGCGCGCAAAACACGTAGACGACGCAGCGCGGCGAAACACGTCCACACGTCCACACGTCGACGCGTCGGCCAAAGGGTTTCCATGGATCGCAGCCGGTCAGCCACCGCGTGAAGAGAAGAAAGCACAAGTGCGGCCGCGCACCAGTTGCTCTTGAGCTGCTCGATCCAGTACACGACCAGGCGCAGGCGCAGGCGCGGCGACTTGATAGGCAGCAGCTTCGACTTCTCGACCTCGTTGATCGGGAGCACCTGCCGACCCCAACACACACACACACACACATAAAAAATAACGGCGAGCAAAGACGTCAGTGAAGAGTAACGCCCCGAGTTGGGCGGCCGCGATGATTCGGTGCGTCCCTCGCACGGGCGAGACAGGGCGCAGGGAAGCGAACGCGCGGCCGGTGAGCACTCACCAGCGCCATCCAGAAGCAGAAGCTGCGCGGGTCCGCGGGCATCGGCCCGTACGTGTGGTTCAGCCGCTGCACGACCCACGGCGCCGCGCCGCGCTGGAGCTGCTCGACGAAGCTCCGGCAGAACATCATCAGCGTCTCGTTGCTCGGCACGAGTGGCGGCGGCGGGCGCGCGGGAGACGGCACGCGCCTCGAGGCGGCGGCGGCGGCGGCGGCGAGTGCGGGCGCAGAGGTTGACGGGAAGGGGGAAGATGCGCGCGAGGACGTGGCTTGAAGCGCCGAGGCGCTGACGGGCGAGGCAACGACGATCGAGGGCATGGGTTGCGTGGGGTGCAGCGCTGCGGCCAAGCTCTCGTCCGAGTCCTCGAGCTCCTCCGGAAAGTCGTCTATCCTGTTCTCCCCCGCGCGCGAACCGACAGAACCAAACCGTCAGTGGTGTCAAAACCGCCGGAGACGACCGAGCTGAGCGATCTCGAGCACCGCCCAGCCCAAGCTCACACTCGAAGGAGAGCCACCTACCGCTCGATCCTGCCGACCATGTACCCGTCGAGCGTGCCGCGCTCCATGACCCTGAACCGGTGCGAACCCCAGGTCTCGATCACGCTCCGCCCGTCCGGCAGCATCCTGACGCTCCTGATCTCGAGCATGGTGCCAAAGTCGTTCCCGGCCGCGCCTGCGCTCCCCACCCCGGCGCGGGGAGGCATGATCATCCCGAAGCGCGGCGTCGGCGACTCGAGGCACCGCCGAAGCATCAGACGGTAGCTGGGCGTGGAAAAGTCAGCACGAGCACGGCGATCCTAGCACATGATGAATGCTTCTAGAGGAAGAGGGGAGGGGACACTTGCCGGGGTTCGAAGAAGTGCAGCACCGTAGGCATGCCGGGGAACGAGAGCTGCCCGATGAAAATGGGCGTGTCGAGGCGCGCGTCGCGTTCCTCCTCCTCCACCAACCTCCCGCGTTCGGCGTACGTCTCTGGGAATTCCTTCAAAACTGCCCGCGGCGAACCCACCCGCATGAAACGTCAGAGCCAAGCGCGAACGACCGGCAAGGCAAGATTAATATGAGAGGAATACAAATTACGGGGGAGAAACGTCAGTCGAGCGGCGCGAAGGGTCCGAGAGACGGGACACGCAACTGATAGTATATATTGTCTGATTATAAGGGTGGTCCTGGAAGTAGGCGAAACCGGTAAGGTCCTGTCTGCACAGGGGGCACTGGTTGTTGTGGTCCAACGAGCGCTGCAGACATTTCGCGCAGAATGTCTGATGCCACATGTGTCATGGACGTCACGGCCGCGATAACGACAAGGTTAGTGGCGGTGACAGGCGGAGTGTGGGCGTATGTATTATGTGCGTGGGCGTGTGTTTGATGAGGGCGGGAAAGGAGACACGGGGAAGGGGATGAGCATAATGGAAGCGCGGTGGGGAGGGAGGGCACGCACATGTTGGCAAGGCGTGGTGACGGGCTGGTAGAGCAGCGTGAAGCAGATCTCGCATGTGAGCTCGGCGAGCAGCTCTTTTTCCAAGCGCGTGGGGTCGTCGTCGTGGTTGTGGTTGTGGTCGCGTGAGCCCAAGTCTAATGGGCGTCCTACGGTGCTAGGGCCCGCGCCGGCGTGAGGGCCCGGCAAGTGTGGGATCTGTCGCCGACGGCGCTTGCGGGGACGAGCGTTGGGACTAGCGGACGGCTCGTTGGCGGGGTGTGTCGCGGTGGAGAGCGCGGGGGGACTGAGCGAAGAGGAGGGAATGAGGGTGGGAGTGTGTGAGCGGACGCTGGGAGCGCGCAGGGAGGTCGTCGATCGAGACGGGCCTGGTGAAGGATGTGCGTCCATGCCGTCGTCGGCATCGTCTCGGTCATCGTCGTCGGTGTGCTCGTCAGAGTCAGCGGCGAGCGCCGAGACGGACTGGAGAGGCCAGTGGCGTTGGCGGAGAGCGTTGAGGACGAGGAGCAAGAGCTTGCTGACGGTCACGTCTGTCTTTGCGTGAGAGACGCGGGCAAAGGCATCGACGAGGGGATCTGTGGACGAGGAGGGTGCGGTGGGAGGGTAGAAGACGACGTTTGAGGCGGGGTGGATGGTCGGGTGGAGATGGGCTGCGTGGGGAGCGGTGCACGCAGGGACAGGGCACAGAGGGTTGGGGGGAGCGGGGGAGGAGGAGGAGGAGGCGGGATCGGAGGAATGAGGGAGGGAACCGGGCATGTGATTCGGGGACGAGGCGGGGTCTGAGTGAGGGTGGAGGGTGGCATTGTGGTCGGGGAGGTGGTGGGCGCAGACGGTGTGGCCGCAGAGGAGGGTGACGGGTGCGGCGAGGATGTGGGGCGGGTCGGAGGCGGGACAGTGGAGGAGGGGGACGAGTCTGGCGTGCATGGGCGGGGGAGAGGACGAGAGCGAGGGCGAGGGCGAGGGTGTTCTGAGAGGGAGGGTAACGGGGAGAGTGATGGTACTAGTAGGGAGGGCAGTATCGGGAGGGGGGAGGGAGAGGCCCAGCATCGAGCGAGTGTCCGATCGGGCGACGCTGGGGCTCTGTGATCGTCCGCTGGCCTGCTGCCCCCGGCCCCGCGAGCCAGAGCAGGCCCCGCCCCCTCTTGCGCCCCGCTGCCCCCGCTCGCTCTCCCCACGATCCTCCCCTGCCCGTCCAAGTCCACCGCCCGTTGCGGACGACGCCATGTCCACACGCACGTCCCGGTCACCACCTCCATCGCTCCTCGATCCCCGATCAGCACAGGCGCTCCGCCCCCGATCGCCGTCCTCCTTTTCCGGCACCGACTCGCTCCCCCCTCCCCTCGACTCCTCCCCCCGCCGCCCGTCCTCGTCGCTCGAGTCCCAGCGCTCTGCCGTGCGGTGCGGCATCCAGCCCGAGCTCACGTCGTCGGGGCGTGTGTGCATCGAACACGAGACCAACCTTGCTCGCCCCTACTTACTCGGGCAGACCTAACGCCAAACTGAGCTCACCGCTCGTTCCACCGCACCCGATTCGCCCCCTTTCATCTTATCGGCATTTGGCCTTGTTTGCCCCCCCCTCCCAAGATCTCACCTGATCTCACTCCTCATTAGCCTCTTCGAATCCCGCATCTCACCTGCCTCTCCTCCATTACTTGCTTCAACCAATCTACTAGCAGAGCCTCTCACGGCCCTCAAGCGCGCGTCCTCTCCATCGCGCCCATACCTGTGCTTCACTCCCATTGATCCTCCGCACCGCGTCACGCAATATGCCCATCGGAAGCCTAATATCTCCAATTGGCACTCCCTCTGCCGCTCCCTCCAAGACGTGACATCATCCGCCCGTTCCTCAACCTTTCTCTCCTTCCACCCCACGCGCGACGGATCCCCCATCGCCCCCGCGGAAACAACACAGATTTCCACCATCCCATCTTCCCTGCTCGCCTCGACGACGTTCGACGTGCCCCGATGCGCCGCGCTCTCCCTTCGTAGCCTAGCACCACCCCTCAGCTCTTCGCTAATAAAATATCATATCATCCTCATAGCGTTGGCATCCTCGCAGATCCTTCTCCTATTAGTCTGACATCTCACGGCCCCATCCACATGCAGCCGCGACAGCTTCGCGCCAGGCCGCGTGCGGCCCTCCCGCCAAGTCAAATCAAGTCACCTTAGCTCACGCCGTCCTGCCTCGTCCGCGTCCTCCTCGTCGCTACCGTCGGCATCGTCGTCCAGCGATTGACATCTACTACTCCTACGCGCCTGACGCCGTCGGCCCCCAACGCCGAATTCGCAATTAAAAGAACCCAAATTAAACAAAAAAAACCGAGTCGCAAAGGGGCATTGTAATAAGTGCGTTCCACCGACGTCGAGCGTCGGATCGTCAAGCTCGAACCGAATTGACGCCGCAAGGGCCCTTCATCTCCTCGGCGTCCCAGGGCCAGGCCTGGCCCACCGTGGCCCGTTGCGCGATGGGCCTCCCGCGCAGCGTGGCCACTTGCCGCCGACCCGAGCCTTTTCCACTGGCTCAGCGCAGCGCAGCTCACTCGGCTCGGCTCGAGACGGCTCGTTCGCGGGACAAGACTCACGCTCCAGCGCCGAGCGGCACCTCCTCGCCCTTCGCCGTTGGTGCTTACTAGTAGAACAGAGTATCAGAGCTCGAGAGCTAGCGGTACAGACGCCACCGCCAGAACCGCCCAGAACGGAAGCGGAAGCGCGATTGATGCCATCGAGATCGCGCGGCGGACCTTCGAGGGCCGATGGATCGCTCGGGATCGCGCATCCTCATCGCGCGCTATTCCTTCGCTGACCCAATCGCGGTGTGTCCCCCCCTCCCGCGTCCTCGGCCGTGGCGCTGGTGATCCGACGCCGACGTCGCGCCCGGAGAGGGGACGTCGGGACGGACGGACGGCTACGGACGGACGGACGGACGGACGTGTTTTTCGTATGGCAGACGCAGACGCGGGCGACAGGCAGGCGTGTGCCGATCGAGGCTTTCTGCGCGCACCACGTCCCGATCGTCGGCCGCCCCGGTGCGCTGTAGCAACCGTCTAATACTTATGAGCGAGCGAGCGACGGACGGACGGATTTATTGTCTCGATCGGAGGGAAATGAAGCGGGTCGGCGCGGGTCGGCGCTTTGTCGTTAGGCATCGGCATCGGCGTCGGAGTCGTTGTCGTCGTTGTCGTTGTCGTTGTCGTGTCCGATGCGTGTCCTAGCGTGACGGGGCGCGTTGCCTTTCGGGTCGTGGATCGTACCGACGGTCGGTGGCGGCGGCGGCTGCGGCGGTTGTTTACCCTCGCAGGCCTGTTGCAGGCGCGGACGACGACAGCGGGTCGGAAGCCTGCATGCGGGATCGAAGCTCGCGGAGCGTCAATGCGCGTTTCCGGCCTTCGTTGGTTTAGTCAGTGGCAGGAGTGGCAGGACGGTCGTTGGCGCCTGCGGGGGGTGGCTCGATGGCTCTGCGTGACACGGTGCGCTCTGGCGCGTGATGGTTGTGTGTGAGTATGTACGGGACTAGCGTGAGTTTGGGTGGTGCGGTTTCAGGCCGCTGTAGGGCTTGTATGTGACTTGGCCGTCGTCGAAGGCAAAGAGGGAGGCGGAGAGACTGGTCTGTAGGATGTCATCGGTGTGCCATGGGCGTTGGTATCGTTCGCCGCCTCCTGGTGACGGCTCGGAGCCCACTAGGATATACCAGAGGTCGTCATCTCGTCCACGTTTGCTCTCGAGAGACATGTCAAGCAAGGCGAGTGAAAGAAAACGGCACGCGGCCCACGGGAGGCACTTGGAGCCCCGCGGCTCACCTTCGAGCCTCGTCGTCCAACGAGCCGAAGTGCGAGTCTATTGGGAAGGACGCAGGCTCCAACAAAGTCGAACCCATTGCCATCTTGCGAAATGCGCAGAGGCTGTAGCAACAGCCCGATCGTCACGCCGTTCACATCTGTTCATGTTATCCTCTCGATGTGAATTTCACGAAGCTCGTGGCGGTAGTCACGGCGATACCGCCGCATGATGTATTAGCGTCTTGGAGCGATGAAACTGTTCGTTTGTTGCGGTCACGGGCTCCCCACGATGAGCCGCCGTGGCCAGGGCGAGGAGCGATGTCGGGAAGATGAAGGGGCACTCCCTGATGTTCGCAGCTGAGGCTGATCACAACGCAGCGGTAAGCACGAGGAGACTCGCCACTCGGTGGTCGGAAAAAGTCAGAGGCCCTGTGCGAGAGAGCGACAAGTGGGCCTGGGTGATGTCTGCAACAATGGAAGCGGCGGCGTCGAGTTGGCGAAATCCAACGATGTGCTGCTATTCGCGGAGTGCGAACTCGGACTGTGCCGCGAGATGCCGCCGAGCGAGTGACCTCACTGCGACCGTCGACCGTCCAGCCCGCGTCTCCGCACGCGCACGCACCAGCGCCTCGCCTGACCTCACCAGCCCCCACCCCGCAGCGAGCGCACCGCACCCTCGCCCCGACATCCGCGCAGATGGCCCACCCGGGCAACAAGTCGCGCTCCAACTCCTTCCTCTCCATGTCTGCCCTCTCGCCCCCGTCCTCCACCGCACCGAGCACGCCCTTCCTGCTCTCCTCCCCGGCCTCCAACGCGGCATCCAGCTCGCTCCCACCCAGCACCGGCCCGAGCGGTGCCCTCGCGCGGTACTCCGTCCCCTCCACTCCGCTGCTCTCCATCCCGAACACGAACCCGAGCCCGAGCCCAAGCCCGTCCTTCTTCCCGTCCCCCGCCCGCAAGCTCCTCATGCCCACTGTGCGCCCCCCGCGCTGCTCCCCGCCCTCCGCGTCCAACAGCCCCGTCGGCCCCTCCCCCCTCTCGCCCAAGTCCCCCCGCCCGCGCCCCGCAGCCGCCGCCACGAAGCTCATGCGCGCCCGCTCCGCCTCCGTCAACACCCCGCTCCTCCCCGACCCCGCCCTGCCGCCCCCGCCCCCGCGCGACGCGGGAAAGGACTGGCTCGGCAAGCGCTGCAGATTCGAGGTCGTGCAGGACCTGCTGGAGCTCGAGGGGTACCAGATCTACGCGGTCGAGAAGTGGTGAGTGCACGTCCGTTTCGGTGCTCCGCTCGCGTGCTCCAGACGAGGTACGGTGCTGACGCGGCATGGCGCGCCGGGTGCAGGGTCACGGAACGCGCGCGCTCGGTCATCACGCTCGCGGTGTACACGGGCGACCCTCTGCATAAAGTGTGGTATTTGCGCTCCTCTTTTCTGCACCTCCGGTCTCATGCTTTGTCTATTGCTGTAGATTACGGTCACCGCGCTAGCTCCGTCCCCCACCCTCTCGCCACAAGAAGCTCAGGCGGAGTGGGACCGTGCCATACGCGATCTTCGCCAGGCAGGCGCGCGCCCAAAGGAGGTACGCGTCGTGTCACATTCCCCATTCGAGTACATCTTTCTTACGCCCGACACGCTTTCTCGGCCTTGCATTGGAACGACGAATGAATATACAAAATTCACGGCCAACTCCCCCAAGACGGAGCATGGCACGCTGATGGTCACCTCGCTCGCCAATTTCCGGTCAGACTTTACGATCGTCCACATTCCGAGCGGGTTTTTCCTCGAGGCCCGCGAGCACCTCTACACGAACATCAACCTCCTTCGCATGGGCTGCTCCGGACGCAGCGCGCTCACGCTCGAGGAACCTAGGTGAGTCTTACCCGTGCGCCTTGGTGTTTCAGACTCACGGTCGACGGGGCGCAGCGACACGACCAAGGATCGCTTCCTCACCATGTACCACGTGCCAGATCGCGCGCGCGCGCCGGAGTCGTTCGGCCGCACCACGCTCGAGCTCGTCATGCTCCTCCAAGCGGGGCTCGCCATCTTTGGAATGTTCGACCCTGCGCCCGAGGAGCGGAACGGCTTGCTGTGCGACGCGACGGTCGACGGGATCCAGCGTTGGGTCGCGGAGATTGGAGAGCCGTGGTTGGGCGTCGAGGTAAGCGTGGGTGGGCCCACGGCCACTGTTTGTATCATCCTGACTCTGGTGTGGCCTTGTGCTCTTGTTGTAGCCGACGGAGCGCGTCGCGGATCCGATGATCGTTTCTGCCTTGCTGAGCCTGGTCACGAGCATGCGGAGCAAGCTGTACGTACTTGGGTTCGGTCAGGTAACACAGTCTCTCCTGCACCACGGCCGCGCCCTGAAACGTCCCCTTTTATCGAACGCAGATCGTGCCGAAAGACCCGTTCCTCGAGCCGCACACGTTCGTCCAGGTGCTGTACTCGCTCCACACCTCGCGGCTGTTCTCCTCGTTCCCTCCGCCGCCCTCGCCGCCCTACTTCACGTACGAGGCCGTCCGCCTGATCGACCGCGCGTACGGCAAATACCGGCAGTCCGAGGCGTACAAGCCGCACCGCGTGCTCCTGAACAAGCTCGACGACCTCACGACCGACCTGCGCACCAGCGCGAGCAGCGGGGGAGGCGGCGGCGGCGACGCTGGCGGGGCTGCGGGAGCCATGGGGGGCGGGCATGCCACCTCGCACGCGCACACGGCGGAGGCGACGTCGGACCTGAGCGCGTTTGTGCGGCTCGTGGTGGCGGCGGGCGGGAAGGAGGGCGCGGCGAGCTTGCGGTATTTGTGGACGGGTCGGTTGGTGCAGTTGGTGGAGAAGCGGCGGGAGAAGGTCGGGAGCGACGGGGAGTGGGATTGGGAGCGGGAGCGGGAGAGGGGGAGGGACAAGGAGCGGGAGCGGGAGAGGGACAAGGACGAGGTGAGGAACGAGGGGACGGACGGCAAGTCGACGGAGGACGAGGGGGAAGCGAAGCGGTGGAGGAACGGGCGGAGGGTGCAGCGCAAGATCGAGTCGTGGACGAGCGGGTGAGCGCTGCGATGGGCTCGCCCCCTTGGCCGCCATCGTCGATGCGACCGCCCACTGACTCCCGATCGGGATTGACAGGCTCAACAGATCGAAGAAGCAGAGCGTCGACTTTTCCGTCCGGATCGGCAGCGGGAACGCGTCTGGGGCCGGCACCGCTCGGCCTGGGCACGCCCTCGACGCCGCACGTCTGCACGACCGCTCGCCTTCCCTGCCGCAGGTCATCGTCTCACGGTGCGCGGCCTCTCCGTCTCCCCCTTTTCTCGTCTGACGGCTCACATCGCGTCCTGCAGGGAAGCAGGCGAGGACGAGGAGATCCTCAGCAGCGGCCAGGTCTCACCCGCCTGTGAGTTGGGATCGTTCCCACGTCTCCTCCATCCGTCCTGCATGCTCCATCAGTCTTTCTGACCTCTTCACCACGCAACAGCGCAGACACGCTATTTCCTCAGCAGCAGGGCGCTGCTTCCCGACCCTGCGCTGCTGCCGCAGAGCCAGCCATACCCCCATCACTTGTCCGAGTATGATCGCCGCCTGTCCGAGTTTAACCTCAAGCGCCCTGTGCGCCCGTCGTACCAGAATAGGGTCACCAGCTGGTCTGACCCCGTCAGTGCACGAGGTCTCGTGGACCCTGCCCCGCAATCGCGCAGAGGGAGCGGGGCGGGCGTCGAAGGCGCCGACGAGCCACAGAACATGTCGCTGAGGGGCGTCGGCGAAGGAGCCGCCAAGGATGACATGTCAATCATGAGCGTACGGAGGCGGGACTTGGAGGAGGGCCCTATGCTCGTCAGGTGCGGTTCGACTTGGGCTGTGAGAATGTTGGTGACTCATGGTGGCCGTGCATCCTTAGGCGTCGTAGCTTCGACCACGCGTCGGGGGTGGCGGGCGGCCGGATTCTACCCCTCGAAAGGATGAAGATAGACGTGGATCTGTGCGGGCAGTTGCTCATCATGCGACGGCGCGAACGGCATCTCGAAGGCGTCGTCGCAACATTGCATGTCTGTGCTACTTTCTTCCGCCCTTTTCTCCTCGTCCTCGCTCACGGCACCCTTCCCGTTCTCAGGTCCTCACGCGCATGCTCTCCAAGACAAACGCGCAACTGCGCGAGGACTACCAGGTGCACCAGCACCTGCTCGCCGCCGTCGACGCGCGCACGAAGCTCATCGCCGACATCGCGGAGGCGCGGCTCGCCGCAGACGCGATGCTGCAGGACACGCGCGCGCGCGCGTACGAGACGGGTCATTTCCGGCCGCAGGCGCTCTGGGACAGCGTCGCGCCGCAGCGCGCGCAGGTGTTCGCGCTGCGCGAGCGCGTGTTCGGCACTGGGCGCCGGGTCGTGGTGCGTGCCCGTTCGGGTGCAGATACGGCAAGAGGAGTGGCGTCAGGCGTCAGGTCCGGCGCGGGGGGGAGGTTTGACAGGCTCCAGTGGACGCTGGACGGTCGGGCGCGGATGGTGGACGCCCTAGGACGGACAGAGGAGGAGGCAGAGGAGGAGCGGGGCCTGGAGGAGGAGGACGTGTTGGAGGAGGAGGGGGAGGGGGTGGTGGAGAGCCAGCCGATGGGGCCGGCGTGGTTGCTGAAGTTTTTCGAGAGCTGGGGGCTGCGTTGGGGCGGCAAGGCGAAGAAGGCAAAGGAAATGCAGGGCCAGCAGGCTGCGGGCGTGGGTGCGGCTGAATGGAGTGACACGCCTGTGCCCGGAAGCAGTGGGAGTGGGAACGCTTCGGAAATTGGGCCCGCATCGCCCCAGGAGATGGACATAGACGCGGACGCGAAGAAGGAAACGCGAGCGCGAGATAACGTCGACGCCGCAGCCCCTGCCGGACCTCCGCCCGCCGCCTCCCCCACGCCATTGGTCGAAGCCGCCGGGGCCAATGAATCGGACGAGAACGACTGACCGACTGACCGCCTGACCCGACCCTCCGTGGCCCGTATACTTCCTTTCATTCCTGCGCTTACTCTACATGGCATCGGCGTCGTCCTCCGAGCTGGCTTTGGTTTAATTACTAGTGACTCCGAGCGAGGGAGCGGATATATCTGGATCTCATCAACGGCCCATCGACACGGGTGCAGGGCGGCGGTGCTATCTCATAATTCGGACAAGTACGTATCGTTGCCTCTTGGGACGTTGGGACGCTAGGCCGCTAGGCCTTAAGCCTCGTCCATCCGTTGCTCATCATCGATCTATCAAGAGCTACTGACAGTGTGGCTTCTCACACTTGCCACAGGACCGTGCGGACGGGGTCGGTGGGAAGCTACCGACGCGACGTTCGGTCGCCTCCACTATTTCAATCTGCGATATCCTGGTAACCATTTTTGACAAAAAGCATTGCACACGAGATCGATTGGTGCATCCACCAGCGTGTGGGGAAAGTATGGCCGATGTACGTTAAACCAGAAGCGCGATCATCACATGAGGCCAGAGCCTCGCTCTGCTCCAAACCGGCCTTTATCGCGAAATCGGAGGCGGTGCCATCGTCGTCGTCATCGCCGCAGGCTGCATTATCGTGCATATTGATCTGCCTTGCGAATCTGTGGACACACAATCGTTTTCTTCACGCACGATTTTCACAGGAGGACAGAGCTGGTGCGGTTGGAGGGGCGCTGCTCGTGAGTCATCCCCTAAGGCTTTCAAAGCGCCCCAGCAAACGGGATAGCGCGACTAGCTGTCGCCGAGATGTAGGTCGTGTTCCATTCCGTGGTCAGATACGCTTCATCAGGCGGTATCGTAAGGTCAGATAAGGTTTTCTGTATATCCAGAATTTGAATACGTTAAGAGTACTTAAGATAAGCGATTCTTGAACACTTGTTTTGCCAAGCTAGATGATTTCCTATCGGGGAGAGTTCATTTTATGGCAAGGGCCCACTCGAGGTCCAGTGATATCTGCCTCGCCGAGGCAAGGCTCGGTTATGGTCAGGTGCGCTATGCGGGGTTACTTCTCTGGTATTTGAATTTCGCCCTTCGTTATGTTTAAACTTTTCAAGTTGAGTAGCTCTGACGTCATGTAAGATCAAAACCACCAGGGCCCCGAAGGCGTTAGGACACAGTCGTCGACGGGGACGATGGGTGGTCAGTCTATGATGAGCCGACAGAGACATGGCCGACTGCGGCGACGGTGTTTGCGTCGACGATGAGGCCGGGGTGTGGACGCAGGTGGACGGATTCCCACACACACTTATTTGCACTTTAGCACCCTATCCTGCCATATTCATCTCAATCCGATGCGCCCATGTAGATCGAAATGACTCCCACATGCCGCCTGCGCAAATATCCAAGTACGCTAGTTCCTTCGTTTGCTCTTCTCTCGCACGAGCTCACACCTTTGATTAAGTACGTGCATCCTTGCGCGTCACGAGTGCTACAGAACGAGAACCCCCTGCACACAGCACAGCTCACAGCACCCCACAGATCAGCCAGATACCACAGATCAAGCTCGATAGCCCGGACACGTGCGCGCCGTTTCGACTCCCCGAAGCTCTCCGACGTCCACAATTCCATCCCCGCGGCCCCCTTTCAAACGCAAAAATCAAATAAAAAAACCGCTGTTATCTAGCACCGCGCCGTCAACATATTATACTCCAATATATCGCGCACGCGCGTCCCCCCCCCCAAATTAACGATCCCCCTCGTGCACGGCTCGGTCCTCGGTGCTTTTTCGGGCTCGAGATCGCGCAACGCAGATGCGCGTGGCCACCGTGCGCGCGCGATCGAGAGCACTGACAGCTTATTTCCGCGCCTGGACCTTGGACTGCGTCTTGCGCATGCTGCGCTTGCGATCGCGCTCCAAGATCTGTTAGCGCGTGCCCAAGGCCGTGCGAGGCGGGAGGTCCGAGGGCAATGCGGGGTCGAGGACGGGGCAGAGACGGAACGCAGGCGCGCGGGGCCGGAGGGCATCGAGGTACGGACGAAGAAGGACATATCGAAAGAAGAACGGGAGCACCAGTCAGTCAGTCTGTCGGTCAGGACATTTCATCAGTGCGCCAGCGTGACCTCGATGCGCGGCGCACATCGCGTGAAGATCGGATGGCACGGTGGGTGTGGGTGTGGGGAAAGGGCAGGGGACTCGATGGGGTCGATAGGGCCAGATTGGCAAGAGGACGAAAAGGGGGGAGGCAGTGTTGTGGGGACGCGCACGCACCTTCTGCTGTTCGGCCGCACTCAGTTTCGCGATCCGGTCCTCTTCCGCCTTCTTCTTCGCCGCCTGCTTGGCGTCCAGGGCCTGGGAAATGAAAGATGAGTTGGAGATGGATCGAACGAATGAAGGAAGAGTGACAGAAATGCGGGGAAACAAGAAGAAGAATCCAGAGATGAAAGACGGGAGCAGATTGGATAAGAGATAGGCCCTTGCTCTCGTCCGCGCAGTCCCCATCGAACGCAGCCCGCGTTCATGTCGTGGTCAAGACACGCAAGCACGACTGACCTCCTCACGGCGCTCCTTCTCTGCGGCCTCCTTCTGGGCGCGCGCAAAGTCTTCGCGAACCTTCCGAAGCTTCGCCTTGGTCTCGGGGCGTAGTGTGACGCGCTCGAGGGCATCGACCAGTGCAAAGATGGCGGTGACGAGCGGGAGCGTGCGCGCGGCGGCGCTCGCGGGCGGAGAGGCGAGGGTGAGGATGACGTGTTTTTCGCGCGAGGTCTCCGCAATATCCGGGTGCTCGCGAGGCTGGTCGGTGATCTGAAAGTTCGATGGAAAAGACACGGTCACAAGGGGCGCCTCGTGTGGGAAACGAAATGAAAAGGGGAGGGGAGGGGGACATACGGAAAGCGAGCGGAAGTAAGGAAGAACTTGCGGGTCGTTCAGCGCGGCGATGACGGGGCCGGCAACTTTGAGGACTCCGTCGGTGACGTCGGCGAATTCTAGACCCTCCGACGTGAGCACAAGAGCAGGGTCTGTATTTAGAACGAAAGGGCGGACCGCTCATGATGGTCAGCGAGTTGGGCACGGCCGGGTTGTCGGTGGTCCTAGTAAACGACTGCGCACGCGCTGATGAGCCCACAGACGCGCGGAGGGAGGGAAAGACGCGCTTACCAAGTCCCAGCGGGCGTCCTTGATGGACTTGAGCTCGTCCTTGTTGACAAGCGCCCATACAAAGTCGGGGACGTTGACGCCGGGGTGGAGCTTGAAGTCGAGCTGAACGTCGTCGGCGGGGTTGTACTGGAGGTCGTAGACGTTGCGGTAGGCGAACTGATAGGCTAGCTGGAAGAGGTCGTGACGGGGACGGAGGGTGAAGACGGTGTGGAGGACGGCGACTGCGCGGCGGCCGGTGGAGAAGGTGAAAAAGTCAGAGTAGCCATCGGCAGTGAGGCCCGCGTTTGTGGGGCGGGAGAATTGCTGGGCGTAGAGAGGAGCGTGAGCGTCGATCCTGGAGAGAGCCAAGGGGTGGGGTGAGTGCTTGATTGGGCAGAGAGGGCGTGACGGGGACAATCTGACCAGGCGTTTGCCCTGTTTGCGTTGATGCGGTTTCCGAGGTAGAAGCAGAGGACGTAAAAGAGCACGCCTGCGAGGAGCAGGGCCTCGTTTTTGAAGACTGGGGGACGAAGGAGGGGGAGGTGAGCGAGGGGATGGCAAGAGAGCAAGGGACGGCAGACGTGCGTGCGGGGCGAAAGACGAAGAAGCGCCAGGTGAGCTCGAAGCCGTCGTAGGCCGCCTCCTGCACGGGAGGGGGTGGCGGGGTGAGGAAGGCGAGGATGTTGTTGAGAGGGGACAGCAGGGCGGAGGCCATGGTGGGCGGGAGTGGAGAGTGGAGCTGAGCGCTGAGCGCTGAGAGCGGACTCGGTGGCTGGGGTGGCTACTGGGTGGCTGCGGCCGGGGGACGGTTCTGTTCGGCTGCGCGGCGAGGCACGCGATCGGCCGTGAAGGGACTGACGGTCGATGGCGCGCGCCGCCTCGCCAGCGGGCAACGCGATCGCAGACCCATCCCATGCCTCCCATCCCCCGAACCGTCCATCCCGGTATTTTTGGCGGAACACGCCTCGCCCCATAAAGGCTCCATCCCGTCCGTGCATGCATCCCATCGCACTCCCCCTCTTCCGAGTCTCCAGGTTCGCCTTTCCTTGTCCGTTCTCGCTCGCCTCTCACGCACGCGTTCCAGCACCGCTCTCCCGTACTCCTCCTACCCGACCTCATACATGGTGACCCCGACGTGATGGACCCAGACCCAGAGGTACGCGTCCTGCCCACCCACGCCCCCCGCTTCGCCCCCGCTCCGACTCACGCACGTCACGCCCCCCACCTCCCCCTCCCCGCCCCATCAGTCTGCAGAGACATCCATGCGCCCCCCGACCAACTACGCCGCCTTCGTCACCGGCGTCCTTGGCGACATGACCCACCAGTCCACCGTCATCGACCAGCGCGTCCTCCGCCACTGCCTCGAGCTCGCCTCCTCCTACCTCGTCACAGATGCCACCATGAACTCCGCCAACGGCATCTCCACATGGATCACTGGTTTCAACCGCCTTGTCAGCATCCTCGAAGCCCTCCACGCCCGCGGCGAGCTCGAGCTCGACACGGTCAACGCCGCCTCCAAGGCCTGCTCCGAGTGCTGGACCGTCGCCGGCAGTTGGAGAGATCTGCACGACTCGCGCGAGGGCGTGCGGGGCGTCGCGGGCCGCCTCAAAAGACTGCTCGACGAAAATGGACGGACGTTTCAGGGCGCGAGGGTCTATGTCCCATAACCGCAGTAGCAGGCGCCGGTGCAGCAGAGGGACACTTCATCGGAGTGCCTTGACATTGTTAGAAGACGAGAAAGGGGAATGATCTGCCGCGTAATATGTTCTGTATTTTTTGCCCGCTCTGTGTGTTTGCGCATATCCTGTGTATGTCTAGTGGTGGCCTTGTCTTGTGTTTAGGTTAGCAATTGATCTGAATCGGAGTACTGCGTGCCTGACCGCTTTCGGGGTCGCATTACAGTGTAGTGGTAGTCCTTGTCTCACTGGTAGTCCTTGACACACCTCCAATAAAACTTCTGCATTTCACTTCCCAAAATCTTCATAAAATCATATCAGCTATACGTACCATGTGTGCATGTTTGTACAGAAATCTGTGGTCCCTTGTGCGAAGATGCATTCCGGGCAAGAGCATATACATCAGGAATGGCCAAAATTAAGCCATAATTAACTTTCATATGCTAAATTGCTCCACAGTTGGAATTTAAGCACCCTCCAAAAGCACCTGGGTATTTAGCCTGGTTAAATGTGTACCTAATACAGTAGATTTGAAAGAAATCCATCTAGGTTGGATCGTAGAGAGCCTTTGAGATAACAAGTGTGACGCGACTCGGAGCCCCACACCGACGCCTCGCGCGTCGCCTAAACCATTGTTGCCGACTGAATTTCTCTACCTCTCATTGCAGGTCCTCTTCACCAGATCTATCTGAAATCAACACAACAGGGTGCCAATTATCTCAACAAGATAAGAAAAACAAAGTTATTGAAGGACAATGAGGCCCGCATGCAGGTTGCAGTAGCATGCCGTGACAGTGTCACGCTGTGTCAAGGACCCCCATTCCGTGACATTTCGCTATTGTTCCAAACATTTGATAGTGACACATTTCTGGTGCCATTCCATCACAAAAAATTCTGAGACATCTCCTTTACATACAGAATCTATGATAATTTTTTTTGAGGTTGTGGGAGCAATGAGGAAAGCAGAATTTAATCACAAATCTGGTGAGACAAGGACCACCACTACACTGTACGTCGTTGATTGCTGTTCCTCGCACTGCTCCTGTTCCCCCCTTCCGCTCGACGTACTGTACACGCTCGCGCTCACTCTCACACACACGCCTTTGCGTCTCTCATGCACACTCTCGATGCCCTCGCCACACAGTCCACACCCCCACTGTCATCGTCGACCCCGTCGACCCTATATCTTACCCCATCGTGTCCAGCAGCCCCGAGCCCCGCCTCGCCTCGCCCGCACAAGGTGCTGCATCCTCCTCCTCTCGACAGCCTCAGCCACAGGAGGAGCCCGACACGACGCTGACCCCCGTGCGCGCCCACTACCTCAAGAAGACCCTGATCCAGCTCCAGTTTACCCACGAGCTCGCCGCCATCACCTCCTCCCCCGTCTCCGCACCCCCGAATCTCTCCACGCTCTCCTACCTCGGCGCACCCTTCTCCCCACCCCCCAAAGGCGCACCCGCCCTCGACCTCCCTTTCCTCCGCTACATCTTTCGCCAATTCGTCCTCACATTCCCCTTCCTCGCCGCCGCCCCCCGCGACTTCTTCCCCGACAAGGTCCAGCCCTTCGTCGCCTCCGTCCTTGCACGCAACCTCTCCTCCCCGTCCTCCATACTCGGCGACGGCCCCGACTCCGCGTCCGATCCCAGCAACGCCGATGATAATGGCCAGAAGAAGATCATGGCCAAGCTCGAGCGCAGCCTCGCGCTCTTCATCAATTATGCCACCAAGATTGCCGAACGCGAGGAGGTCGTCCGCCTCGCCCAGGCCGACCTTGACCGTCTCGAGCTCCTCGCCCGCCGCCGACGTGCGCGCCTCGCGCGCATGCAGGACGTGTTCGACGTGAACATCGTCTGCGTCCGCACCGTCGTCGAGAAGGGCCGCGTACGCAGCCGCATCCACGAGGTGCGCTCGCGTATACTATACTTGCCTCCAGCCACACTGCTTTCGATTCCGTCGACTCACACCCTCACAGGAGTTCATCATCCGCACCCGTCGCTCGCGCGCTCAAGACGTGTACGTCTCGCGGCGGTACGGCGACTTTCGGACGCTCGCGGACGAGGTGCGTCTTTTGCGCCGTCTATCACCCGATCCCGGACATTCACTATCGATGCGCCCCCGTAGCTCCGCAAGGCTCACCCGGAAGAGACCGTTCGCGCGCCGCCGGCCAAAGACCGTGCGTTCGTCAACGTCCCTAGCAGCAGCAGCAGCACGGGCGGGTCCAGCGGCTGGCCTCTCAGCCCCTCCTCGACCCGTCTCTCCGCCGCGAGCACCGACTCGCCCCCGCCCTCCCCCGGCACGCCCCAGAGCGCGACCACCACCATCGGGGGCGCGGGTGCCTCGTCCACGTCTGCCCACGCGCGGCTCGCGCGCGAGAAGAACCGCCTGACGCTGCGCGCGTACCTGCACGCGCTGCTCTCGACGCCCGCGCTCGGGTCGTCTCCCGTGCTACACTCGTTCTTGACCTCGGGCCCGACGATGCTCAGCCACGAGGAGCTCGCGGACGCGGCGAGGCGCGAGGAGGCGGACCGCGTGAGGGAGGACGGGCGTGCGCGCTTCGCGAGCGCGGTCGCGGGCCGGGTGGACAAGCTCAGGGAGAGTGTCAAGGGCGTGAAGGGCGACATCATGGGGAAAGGTGAGCGGCGAGTCTCGTCGCAATGCGGGGCCCCGGGTGACGACGTCGGACAGACGGGCTGACGCAGATGTTCGGGATCATCAAGACGACGGAGAACGTCCGCGAGCTCCCGGCTGACTTCCAAGCCGTGCTCGAGTGGGCGCGCATCTCGTTAGTCTCCCCACTCCTTTTCCGGCTGGACTCTGCGGGCGCTCACCGTGTGGCGCAGACTAGCGTCGACGGTGTTCCAACACTTTGTCGCGGCTGACGACGCGTCGGAGACGCTAGCGGGCCTCAAGCGCATCCACGGGCTGATGCCGTACTTTATGCTGAAGACGGCGCTCAGGATCAGCAACCCGGTCGGGATGATACGGAGTGAGCGTTCCGTACACCGAGCGGAATTGTGGGGTTTATTGACGTGGGTCCAGGCGTGCTCGATCTGTTCCTGGCTCAGCCCTTTGGGGGACGCAGCCTGCTACAGCGGTGAGCAGTGGCACCGTGCGGAGCGTGGCTGGCCGGGACGCTGATCACTGGCCACGGCAGGATGTTCACGAGCTCGCTAAACGAAGAGGTCAAGGCGCTGGAAGAAGACATCGAGGCGGTGAAGGACAAGGTGGAGGACGCGATGATCAGCGAGAAGGTGCGGCAGTACGTGTATGCGCCGCGGGAGATCCAGGACGTGTACAAGGCCGACGCCGGTACGCCGCCGCCGTCGGTTCGCGCGGGTCCGGACGCTGACGCTGACGTTGACGTTTTGCATTTTCCGTTTTCTCCATGTCCGTCTCGATTGGGACGTGCGGTCCGCGTTCCCTCGGCGATCAGCGCACGACAACGTCCACGTCCTCGCCGCCGTCCTCCGCGCCAGCGAGGATCCCGCCCTCTCACGCGCACAGATGCACCGCATCGTCAGGGGCCACCGCGCCCACGTAGAGTACATGCGCTACCGCGAGTCCCTCGATGATTCCGACGACGACGACGGCCCGCCCAACGAGGACGCGTGGCTCTTCGAGGATCTGAGCGTCCTCGCCAAGCTCTATGCGCGCCTGCGCGAGAAGGAGCAGCTCATCGCCCTCATATTCGAGGTCAGTCCTCGCCGTGCGCTTCCCCAGCCGTTGGGGTCGCCTGACCGTCCGGTCGTGCATCGCAGGGCGTAACGGCGGAGCTCTTGAAAGACATCATCACGATCTTCTATGCCCCTTTGGCACAGGTGTATCGAGCCGCGAGCATAGCCGACTCGCTCGGCGACCTGCAGAACTTCATCAACGACCTCATCCGCACCGTCGAATCGGCGGAAGAGCGTACGTCCCCGTGTTCTTTTTTTACCTCAGGCCGCTCGTTTACGCGCTCCGACGCTTTCTTTTTACCTCACAGTGAGCCAGACCGACCCGCAGCAGACGGTCCAGACGTTCATCGACCTCATCCAGCGGCACGAGCAGGCCTTCTACCACTTCGTGCACAAGGTGCACTCCAAGGGCGAAAGCCTGTTCAACGACCTCATGCGCTGGATCGAGCTCTTCCTCGCCGTCATCCGCGAGGGCCTCGGCGCGCCCGTCAGCCTCGAGTTTCTGCTCCCGCACACGGGCCCCGAGCGCGCCGCCGTGCTGGCGGAGGTGGACGCCGTCGCGCTGTACCACTACAAGCTGAAGATCGCGTACGAGAGCAAGATCCGGCGGCGCTTCGCGGGCGGCGCGGAGGCTGGCGGCGCGGGCGCGGAGGACGAGGCGGCGCAGGCGCTCATGCAGGGCGTCCTGCGGGACTTGAGCTACGGCGAGCTGATGCGCGGGGACGCGGAGGACGCCGCGGCGGAGGACACGGACGAGAGCGGGGAGGGGAGCACGGAGTACGAGACGGATGAGGAGGACGAAGACGAGGACGAGGACGAGGACGGGAGCAGCGAGGAGGACTGGTCTGGGTCGGACGGCGCCGCGCGCGCAAAGGCGCTCGCGCGTTCACGGACGACGCCCCACGCGCCTCACACCCCACAGTCCGCAGGCCGACAGCGACCACAGCAGCAGCAGCCACCACCCCCTCAAGCGCAGCCACTCCCGCGCAAAGGCTCGCGCCCGCGCCTGCTCTCCCTCCCCCTGCGCAAGTCCCGCTCCATGACGTTCAGCGACGCCGCGCGGCGCAGCGCCGAGCTGCCCCCGCCGCCCGTCCCGCCGCTCCCGAAGCACATCCCGCTCTCCGCGCGCTCCAAGCCCTACCGCCCAGCCCGGGCGCAGCAGCGCCGGCGCTCCCGAGCACGTCCAGCGCACACTCGCACTATCCGGCTCGGGGGCCGCCGCTGTCGCCGTCGTCGTCGCCATCGCTGATCCCCCTGCCGACGCCCCGGCGCGAGGACCGGAGGTCGCGGCGGTACTCGGGCCACAGCACGCCGTCGACGTCGGCGCGCACGCGGAAGCAAAGCAGAAGCGACAGCAGGCCGACGCGCTGAAGCCGCCCGACTTGCAACGGGTGCCCGATCTGCTCCCGATTTTTCTAGAGATGTGTGCGGCTCCATCGCTCGCTGCCTGCACGCGCGAACTGAGGTACTGACGGCCGAGCTTGTTGCGCCCCTGCAGATGCGACCCCAGCTGCGACCGCGCGGCACCCGGTGATGTGCTGCTTCACGGCGACGATACACGACTGTCGACGCCTCTTGTGTATTTTAAATTTACAGTTTGTACTCTACAATAACGGCCAGGGATTGACTGACTAGTACTCATGCTTCGCAGATCTCGTTTGTGTATTAGATATAGGAAAGACCGACCGCGAAGGTAGTTGAGAAAAATGAGGGGTAACGTCGTGCATGCCTTGTGTAATAAGTGCGTCTATGCGACACCGGCGTCGCCGGAGCAGGTATTGTGAGTAGTATCCATTGCACGATATGATGAGTATCTCGCAAATTAAGTTTCGCAGGCCAGCTGCCGGAGCCGTTTCCGAACGCCCAGAGATTAGAAAGCGGGTGATGAGATGGTAAACCGCTTGAACGTGTACCTGTGCAGCGGCGTGGGCAGCCGTCAGTCAGTCGTGCTCGCGGGGCGTGGAGAGCGGCGAAGACGTACCCCAAGAAGGCCAGGTCTTTGTTGGCGCCACTGTTGTCGGGCCCCGCGGGCTCCTCTGGGGCCTGCTCGAGCTCGTCGGTCGGGAAGTACGACGTGTCCGTGATGGAGCGCAGTCGGGGTACGAACGGGGCGTCGATCAACCGGATGGCCTCCCAGTCTACGCCGTAAAAGAAGGGGTGTTTCTTGATGTGCTCCACGCTCAGGCGTCGGTCGGCTGATGTGATGAGTCTGTACGACCGGGTTAGAGAGCGTCGAAAAGGACGAGGCAGAGGGGGACGCCGCACCTTCTGACGAGATCCTCCGCCTCCTCACTGACGTGGACATCGTCTGGGATGACCAAGTGATATTCCCAGTTGATGATCTTTTGGTACGTCTCGTGCGTGGTCTCCGAACAAAATGGGGGATATCCGACGAGACACTCGAACATGATAGCCCCCAACGACCACCAGTCGCACTCATTGCCATAGCCCTGCTGCAGAAAGATCTCCGGCGCGATGTAATCCGGCGTTCCGACGGTAGAGTACGCCTGCGAAAGAAAGCATGAGGCGCCCGTGAACATCGCACGAGGAACGAACAGACCAATTTCCGCCGGTTGGCTTTCCAAGTGGCGATTTGATCCTTGCTTGTCATCGTTAGATTGATCGCGTTGACCATGACGCTATTTCTAGCTGCTTGCGCTTGCGAAGTCGGAGAGGTGGCGCCGTTGGCCTGATCGAGCAGCTTTTGGTAATAGTTCGAGTCGTGGTTCTTGTGGAATCCGGTCGAAAGGCCAAAGTCGGACAGTTTGATGTGGCCGTCCTTGTCGATCAGGATGTTGTCGGGCTTGATATCTCTATTGTACGTATAAGCAGGACAGGCAAACGTGCCGTGATCTGAGCTTACCGATGGATGAAGCCAAGACTGTGCACCGCCTCGATGGCAAGCACGCATTCTGCCATGTAAAACCGGGTCACATCCTCCGAGAATGTGTCGTACTTTATGAGCATGGTCATGAGGTCGCCACCGGGAAGGAATTCCATGATGAGGTACAGGTAGGCGGGGTCTTGAAAGGAGTAGTACAGCTGGACTACCCATGCCGAGTTGGACTCCGCCAGGACGTCACGCTCCGCACGGACATGAGCAAGCTACAGAGAGAATTAGGGGGGACCGCGACGAGTGATGTGTGAATGAGCATGCCTGATCCTTTTCAACATCTCCTCCTTTTTCAACGTCTTCATTGCATAATCTTCCCTGTGTCGGTCTTCTGGACCAGCCGGACCTATCGCGCATGGTGCCGAGAGTGTGAGCCCCTGTGCTTGCCGAGGACAGGGCTTACCTCTCCGAACGCGCCCTTTCCGATGACCTTCACTGTCCTGAAGTCGTCCAAGCCAAGCTTCGTCCTGCGAAGGCGCAGAAACGTAGACTCCTTTTTCCCATGCTGAAGCAGCTGCCGCTGTTTCCGTTCGTCCGGCATGAGAGAGTCTGCCTGTAGCCGGCGCTCGAGCTCAACACGTCTGGGCCACATCAGCGAGCGCCGGACCACAATGTGCGGGAAGTCACGGACCTGTTGTTCCGTTCTATCGCAGCATCGACAGCGACCTTGTAGAAGTGCTCGAGCTTGAGCTGGGCCGCTTTGGCTCGCGGCACCGCATCGTCGGAAAAACCAGCCGTGGTCCTGTCGAAATAGACATAGTCTGCAGGCTTCTCTGCGTGACTGGAGTGCGACCTTGCCTGCATGTCTTGCCTGGACGCAGAACGAGACAGCGAGGGGCGGTTGGAGGTTGCCATTGTCGAGTAATGCAGAGTGCTCTACGGCTACGCTGAGCGTTATACCAGCCCATGGAAACGCCCGCGTCACGTGCACACATATCTTAGACTTACCATATCAGGACAAGGTGACTTCTTCCGAGGACTACGTGCACCAGGAGATCTACATAATTAAGTTTAGATTTCAAGACGCAACGTAGACTAGTATGATACGCTATAGAACAGAGCAGAGCTACAGGTTTCCATCACTTCGGCAGCTAAAAATAATCAGACGCAACGCAGTGCCAATACAGTGGAAAAGAAACGGGTCAAAACAAAACATACACAATCAAACACAAGGGGCTTCAAGGATCAGATTCACCGAGCCTGATACAGATCCCTAATCATCTGCGCCTCGCTAAACGCCCATGGCGCTCCACTATTGACGCTTCGTGTCTCTGTAGAATACTGCGATTGCCCATCGAACGCAGACGATGGCCGATTCGCTCCTGGCGGTGATGGCATCGAACGAGGATATGGTGATAAGTTCGAGCTAGAGGCAGTTGCTGGCCGAGGTAGGCGTTGGGTTCGCATACTCGACGCCGTGTCGTCATCTCCAGCCGGAGCTCCGGGCGGCATAGGTGAGGCGCTTCGAGGTGCTCGGAAAGGCTGGGATTTATTTGGTCTATGAAACAATCAGTTCGTGGCGAGTGATCAAATGAGATTAGGACGTACGAAGTGATATATTCTGAACGACTCGATACCGGCATCGAGCTTGTCAGGTGGGAGGCGACGGCTTGACTAGAACCATAGTGAGCACTGCATCGATCTCGGAGGTGAGACGCACATACTTGTAGAAGGCCATCGCTTGGTGTGAAGGATTGGAAGCCGGTGCATCCGTGTAATCAAGCTGATGTTTACTGTAGGCCGACAGGGGATTGAAATCTAGACGAGACGACATGGTTGACTGATGTCTTGCATGCGGTGTCGTATAGTCAGTGGTGATGGGGCGAGGATTTACTCGGCGGTTCCCAGGACGGGGCAGAAGTGGCAGTGATTGATGATGGGGTCTCATGGGATCCGGAGAAGATTCCCGGAGGTCGTGTCGAGGGGAGTGATCATGGGCGACGGTAGATAGCGGAGAGGCAGGTCGTGAGTCTTGTCCATCCCATGACAAACGGACAACCTCTTCAAAGGGTAGGCCATCTAAAGAGGGACCTGTAGGAGTGAATGGAGGAGGGGGGCTGTCTCTTGAATATTCGGGAGTCACCGCGCTATGCTGAGAACTTGGAGAGCTCGGTCGTGCGCTCTCTACAGAGATTGCGTGCGCTATAACGTCTTGCGAGCTCTTGGACGGTCGATTCTTTCGTCTTCGTAAACGAAGAGGCTGTGTGCCGGCGGTTGGGACCTTTGAGTCGCTTGGCAAAGCCTGCTTTGCCCTCGATCTCTGGTCGGTCTCCTGCGACAGCGATGATGAACCCGTGGTCGACCGCTCATAGCTCGATGCGACGACTTCGAATACGGAGGCATCATAGATGGGCCACCCATCTTCGCCGATGGTGTGTGACATGTCTGATGAGGAGAGAGATTGCTCGACGGCCTGTGAGACCTTCTGGTCCAACTCGCGCTGGTCGTAGGCAGGTGGGGGCGGGGCAAGGTCTGTTGGGCTGTGATTGGCATCATCCATGACAAGATGAGGGGCAAGGAGGGGTGAGAAGCTGACAAGCGTCCATGACAGGTTATTGAGGGGCTTCAGGCGCTCAAAGCACCCGAGGCGATGTCCTTCGAACGCCCTGCAGCCCGGCGCAGTCCAGGAACCATGTCATGGTAATACTGTCATGGTCCTCCCTCCGTCTTTTGTCCTCCGCTTGGCGTCTGTTCATACTGTATCACTTCCTCGTGCTTCCAGCCAGCGTTCTGCACATTTCTGCTTCCGTTCACTCACCCGCGAGAGCTGAGCTGTTTTGCATCTGCGGTTGCCCAACCGGGACGCTGTACATACTAGGCTGTACCTCTGTAACCCTTTTATTGATGTAACACTTCACTCGAGTTCACTTTCTCCTGAATCCGACTACATGGCGGCCTCGAGGTACTGGACCTGATTATCGATGCATTTACTTTGACAGCAGTCCTGCTTCGAGGATCTGCCCTGCTCCACTTACGGGTATAGCGTCGGCTAGCATGCACAAGATGAAGGAAAGCTAGAACAGGCTTCGTGTATCAGTATCAGAATAGGGAAACTGGTGAGCCTATTGTACAACAAGGGTTAAGCAGTAGATGACACCGTTCACGTTTGCGTAGGTGTAGCTCGATGACAATTGAATGGTCTCGTATAATACTTTCCGTGCTGGGATCTCATCGCTTGCGTCAAAAGCTGACTTGTATGGTAGACTGATGTGAGCATCTCGTTGCCGAAGCCTGAAACCATGGATGGGGGATGTGACTGGTCCGGTCTGAAATTGACATCATCAGTTCATCGACTACTTAACTCTTCTCTCTCGAAGCAGCCCTTTCGAACGTCTCAAGAAAACACCTGATCACATATTCTCTGTCTGACATGTCGACTCCCCAACGTCCTCCGATGGTGCATCGTCGCACTTCCACCGGGTTTCTGAGAGACCCGCCCGTCTCTACTCCTCTCGCCCAATATCCCGATACGCCATCCTCTATCCAAAGGCAAGCTCCAGCAGTGCCCCCGGTAGCCGCTGCAAGTCCATTCCATACCGCTTCTGCCTGGTCTATACGTCGCCCATTCGAGTTCGAGTCCACCCCGAATATGAACTCCTCTTCCGCCCATCAGCCGATTTTCAACGCTGGCCCAAGTACGCCCCGCCGACCGTCCGATGAAGATACCCTCTACTCCCCGCATCCCTACGGGCCTCTTGCGGACAGGTTCTCTCACTCCCAGATTTCCACTCCCCCTACCCATGCCATGAGATCGCGCAACGCCGTGCGTGAACGCCGTCAGTCTTACGGATTCGTTGATGGCCCAGGCAGCCGGCGGGACTCTGCTTATGAGGATGATGAAAAGTCTCGCTCGCGGGCATGGAGCAATGACTTTTCTGCTGTCGACATGGGCTCCGAGACGCAGCCCCAATCTCGTCACTTCCCAGCTTCGTTCAATCTTCTCGATCACTACCGTGCGTCGCATACCCTTCAACGCAGTAAACACGATCGCTCGGATGATGCGCTGCCCAGTATGCCATCGGGAACGTTTACGATCCCTTCGAGCATGCAAAGGGTGGACTCGTCTATATCTAACGAATCAGAAGGTCTGGACATGGATGATCCGCTGATCACTGGTGTTCGAAAATCTCGTCGAGGAGATCCTGAGGATCTCGAGGAGATCTGCAAGAGGCAGATTGGCATGCATGGGATTGACTACAAGACCCGCCGGAAGGAGGTCAAGAGGATCACGATCCAAAAACATGTAACCTGTACGTTCCTCACGCGCATTGCACTCGGTGATGTTAGTTTCTAACGAAAAGTATATAAGCCTTTCTCAATCGTCAGAAATTCATCATCAAGCTTGGCCGTGCTTTGATGTTTTTCGGCGCACCATCGCATCGCATAGAGTCGCAGCTCCATGCTGCCTGCCGAGTCCTTGGCGTCAAAGCTGAGTTCGTTCTTTTACCGAACCTCATGGTCAGCACATTTGGCGATGCGGGGACACAAACGTCCGAGACGCATTTTGTGAGGTGCGGCGGTCGCCTCGCTCTCGGAAATCTGCGCAAGGTCCATTACATATATCGTCGAGTGGTTCACGACGAGATCAGCGCCAAGAAAGCCTCGGATCTGCTCACGGAACTCGTCGACTCGCCACCAATCTACTCAACGTTCCAGCGATGCACCTTAGCCTTCATTCTCGCAGCATTGATATGCCCGCTCTCGTTCGGCGGATCGTTCATCGATATGTGGATCGCAGCCATCGCGGCCGCGTTGTTGTGTACCCTGCAGCTTGTGATCGTGTCTAATAGCTCGTTGTATGCTAGCGTCTTCGAGTGAGTACATTCTTCCTCGTTGTCTTGTCTCATCTCAAACTTCAGCAATTTAGTATCACGGTGACGATTCTCATCTCCTTCACCACTCGGGGATTAAGTAGCATCGGCAAAGAGCTTTTTTGCTATACCGCTATCTCGTCCGCCAGCATCGTCACAATTCTTCCTGGGTATCTCGTCTGTATGTGACTATTTATAGCCGTTTCCGAGCAGCCACTGATTTTCCTCTACAGTGTGCAGTTCCCTCGAAATAGCGTCTCGAACTATGATTTGTGGATCCGTCCGAATGGTCTATGCGCTTGTTTACACACTCTTTCTTGGCTTCGGTCTGCAGCTTGGCTCAGATCTCTACCTTGTGGTCGACCCCCTCCAACGAGGAAAACTGGCGTCTTTTGGCTCCGCTCTCCAACGCACTGTCATCTATAGTGGCTCTTTCGTCCCTGACAATAGCACGGCGGAACGATTTGCTTCTTTGACGACATTCACTTTTTCGAACGCCACTGTGCCATATTTCATACCAGAAAACATCATCAAAGGTTGCTACCGTCACCCTCGGTTTCCTTGGTATCTTCAGCCGTTACCGTGGTGGACGCAGTTCTTGACTGTCCCACTTTTCGGGATCTGTCTCTCGCTCGCGAATTTGCAGCCGTACCGGACCAAAGAGTTTCCTGTCATGGTCATCATTGCTTGCGTCTCCTATGCCACGAACAAAGCCGCTGATCATTACATTTTCAATCGGTCCGAAGTCGTCTCTGCTGTGGGCGCGTTCACGGTCGGCATGCTGGGCAATATCTACTCGCGTAAAATGGGCGGCACCGCGTTTACCTCTGTGGTTCCTGGTATACTGTTCTTGGTACCAGTGAGTGATCATTTTCCATGTTGTGTTCAACGCTCACCGCCCTCTTCCAGTCTGGTCTCTCGCAGGCGGGAGGTATGACCGCCGACAACGGTATCGACATTGGCAGTGCCATGATCAACGTCGTCATCGGTATCACGGTAGGCTTGTTCATCAGCCAGACGGTCAGCTATATGTTCGGCTCGAGGAGGAACGGTATCACTTTATCGTTCTAGTGATCCTGTACGCAATGACTTAGATAGTCGTGAAGAAGTGTTCTGTACTTGATACGATGTATCATTTCTCCGATCAGCTTCCAATTAGGATTGTGTTCGCTCATTACGACCAGTAAAGCTCAACATCAAATGTATGCGGGTGTCATATAAGGCCTTCTGATTTCAGCGCGCCGATGATTAGATATGCTGACCTACGGTCCCTATCAACTCCAACCCAATCGCCTTTCCTATGGGTGGAAACGTCGTCATCCCCAACGGCATATATGTCGTCTGTGGGCTTTGGTTCCTTCTCTGTCTCACGAGCTTCATTTTCTTCTGCCTCTCTATCCCATAGGACATCCTGCCATTGGGCATCGCTGATAGTGACAGCAACTATTTTTGCTTCATGAATATTTGGCAGGACTGAGAGGAGAAGGTTTGAGATGAGTTCAACAGTTTGAGCCGGTTCGGATGGGTCGCCGGCTGAGCGGGATATCATGGCGGGAACCGGGAGATACTCGGCCTATTTTGAAGCAATCAAAACATGTATACATTGTAGTATCTCGCCATACCTCCAAGAGCATGCCCTTCACAGTGCCGCCCGCTAGGATAACGTGCCCTGCACGGACAATCCAGTCATTTCCAATGGCAAAGATATGGCCTTCAATGGAAAGTTGTTGACCAGATGCTTGTTTATGCTGAGCAACGCCAGAAGCGGCCTGTCTTGTCGGGATCCACCGGGCATGAAGAAGCGTCAGGAGTTGCTCCAACGCGCCTGGAGGGCTGAGAGTGAGGAAAGTGTTGCGATAGTGAGGGGGATCAGGGAGAATCTGAGAATCGTCCTTGGCCAAATCTGCAGGCGTCGGAGCATATGGATCATCGATGAGAACAAAGACGTTCTCGCTCATGGTCAGGGCACACATTGTACGGGGCGCGTTTTCTTTGGGTCCATTGAGTGTCGAACGGTACGTGCGTACGCCCAGTTGCCATTTGCCGCGAAATTGGCCCTTTGAAGTTTTCGTATTTAACGATGGAAAGCTACAGGTCGGAAGAGGCAATACCAACATTATGATTTCGCAAGATATTTTCGGTCATGAGATCAAGGCCAGTCGTTGGTGCATTGATCCATCGGGCCAATCTTTGAATGAATAAACGGTCAGGGCCTCGTCTTCAGATGCACATAGGCAGCTACGTTCGTCGCGTACCCTGAGATGCCCATGGTGCATGGTCCCAGCTCGAGTAGACAAAACAGGCGCTGTCGGTCGTTGCCGCGGCATGAACAGACCTGAACGCGTTCCCGGATAGCACGTGACTGACGCGTCTTGTCATTGAGTCTGCCACTGCGTTCTGGCCCATGTCCTCGAAACCCTCTCCCTCCTGACTTTCTCTCGACAAACATGCCTCCAAAGCGCAAGACACCTCCAGATGCGACTGATTTCGAGCGTCCCCTCACTAGATTCCGAGCACGTTCGGCTGATCTCGCGTCGTCTACAGAACACCCAGCGCCCGTCGCACTCGAGCTCGTGGTCCTGTCTCTCCCATTCCAGAAGCAACGGAACCTGCTGAAAAGCGCCGAAGAACTGGAGCGCGAAACACTGAGTCCAACACCACCGGAGAAAAATCTCAGAAGGACGAACCTACCCACCCCGACGAGACTCCAGACGTAGTGCCTGTGCGTCGTGGCCGACCCAGAAACCCATCTGCCTCCGAGGTAGTCCCAAAGACTAAACCCGCTCGCCCCACCCGAACAACACGACCAAAGACTCAGGTACAATCACAGCACGAGGACGAACATGAGTCGGACAATAAAGCGGTCCTGGCCCCGACGCGTCGCGGGCGACCTCGCAAAGCTGCCCCTTCTGTGCCTCAGAACTCCAAGACATCTCGGATGACGCAGATAATCAATACTGTTGCATCTGAGCCTCACAACATAAGATCAAATGATACCGCGACTCAGTCTCTCGCGCCCGTGCGCCGAGGCCGACCCCGCAAAGCCGCCACTCTTGCGTCTCAGAAATCCAAGCCCTCGAAGAAGCTGATACCAGATATCACTGCTTCGAATACTGTGGAAGCACGCTCAGACACGGAGGAACGCGAACAGTCTAGGGGTGTAGAAGGTAAGATCTCCCCACGTCATACTCGATCCCGCAAACTTCCCAATCGCGCCCTAGAACCCTCTGCGGCTCTTCACCCTTCTTCGAAAGTTGTGGACGTGCCCATAGCAGGTCCGTTGCGTTCACAAAGGGAAGAAGTCGATGAATCAGGGGAAAGTAGCGAGGATGAGTTACTCTTGTCTCCACGCAAGAGACATCCTCACCCACCATCTACACCACCGCCAAATGGACGTAATGCCCCCAGATTGGTCCTACATTCCGTCGAAATTGTCACACCTCGCGGGGTGGCAAGGCATCTCTCACGAATCAAATCTCCTACAATCTCTCCAAGAAATGCTCTTGTCAAGAGGACAGGTGAAGGTCACGACGCTAATCCGCTAATACTATATCATGCCCCAATCCCTGAGAGAGCTTCTTCGATTAACCCGACTACTCCATCGAAAAGGAACTCAGCTCCTACACCTCAGGCGTCACCTTCACGCGTGCCTCGAACGCTACCTGCGTATCTCTGCCCATGCTTGAATACCCAGAAGCGCGCAATCCTTTCGGCATTGAGAAACCCTTCGAGCTCGAGAAGCACAGAGGACGCTGATAACGAACGATCTGCTAACTGTACAGCCCTCGAACAACTCAAAGCATTGCTAGTAGGCACTACTGATCGAGGAGAAGGAAACAGCTGCCTTGTGATCGGCCCTCGCGGAAGTGGAAAGAGTCAGGTAGGTGACCAGGGCACATGTCGCCTACTTGGTTGCCTGATATTTCTTTCAGATCGTGAACGAAGCAATATCCTCATTGCCAGGCAATCCCATTATCATCCGACTGTCCGGCTATGTCCAACATAATGACCGGCTAGCTATGCGCGAGATCGCTCGTCAACTAGCTCTGCAGAATGGAAAGGCTATCGACGCCGAGGTCGAGGTCGATATGGCCGACGATGAGAATCCATTTATAGAGCGTAGCGAAACCATTCCGTTACCCCCGCCTTCCCATCTCCCCACGCTTATCTCGGCTCTTCCTACCCTTGGGCGACCTACAATCATCATCTTAGATGCATTCGACCTCTTCGCGCAGCATGGGCGGCAAGCCCTTCTGTACTGCCTCCTGGATACCGCTCAGAGCTGTCGTGCTGGTGCTGGGGGCACCGGAATTGCCGTGATCGGCGTGACTCCTCGCGTGGACACTATTACTCTGCTCGAGAAGCGGGTGAAAAGTCGGTTCTCTGGCCGTATGATCAGAACCGCGGGTCCCACGACATTGCAAGACTGGAATGATATCGCACGGAACGTCCTCTGTCCTCCCGTGGAAAATGTGGACGATGAATGGACGAATCTATGGTCTACGGCCATCGAGCAGTTCCTAGAAGACCGTACCGTGAAAGAGTCGCTGTCCGAAACCTTTGGCGTAATGCGAGACGTCCGCCTGCTGTGTCGAATTCTGGTTCGTACATTTGCTCTATTTTCGTCGTACATGTAATTGACATGAAAAACAGACCAATCAGATTTTAGAGCTAACGCCTTCGAATCCCTTCCCGAAACCTTCTCGATTACAATCTGCTATCGCCACGCAGCGCGTTTCCCTTTCCTTTCCTTCTCTTTCTTGTAATTATATATCACTGTCTTTACACACGGAAATTACTGATCACCATCTCTGGTTTATTGCAGCATTGTCTTATCCTTCGATATGTTTGCTCATTGCTGCGACACATGCACGGACTGCGGGACACGACTCTGCCACGTTTGAGATGCTATACGAAACCTTCCGCATACAGCTTCGAACTTCCTTGTCTGCTCCCGTTCAAGTCGATGGCGGGGGTATCGGGATGGTGAAAAGTAGTCGAGGAGTGCTCATGGCTGTAAGTGATTTTTCCACTCTTGCTGACTCTTCATTAACGTGTTCTCTCATCGTCAGGCATTCGAGCATTTAATCACGACAAAGATATTCACGCCTCAGGCTACGATAACTGACAACACGGGCAGGGAGTTTGTGCGTTATCGATGCATGGTGGAGAGGGACGAGGTGAAGAAGACTGTAGAAGCGGTAGGCCAGACAAGCCTGAAGAAGTGGTTCTTTAAGGCACAATAATCCAAAGACCGTTTGAGGACACAAATGAGTGGAGTCGCATTTATAGAGCTTATTATCTACGGACACTACAGGAGTAAGTTATTCGGATAACATAAATGTCTATGAGATGCATTCGAGCGTAATATGGATCCTTGTGCTCGATATCGTAAAGAGCGAGCTTCAATGTTTCTGATTGCACGACCAAACGCAAACGCAATCATGCTGGATGAGCTTTTGCATGTCATTTGAGATCAATGCTGATTGCTTGAAAGACAAAGCTTGAGGCGTCTTGCCATGAAGCTAAGTGCTACTGACTGTTCTCAGGGAGACGTATTCAAAGGGTGTTGTACATTTAAATTTGGTTTCCGCTAGCTTCTGGAACGTATACAACAAATTGCGCAGCCTAATAATCACCGCTGTCGGAGAGAGCGCCCTCAGCCCGCTTCTTGGCTGTCAAAATAGTGAGGATCACATCATAATGATCGAAGAGTGTCAGATGAGCTTACCATCATGCTTAGCCTTCTCCTTGTCAACGAAATCCAGCTGTGAAATACAAGCGAAAGTGAGATCATCGTGGCGAGCTGAAAAGAGTCTATGATTACATACTCCCTTGGTCTCGACGAGACGGTCGATGAAAGCACCGGTCAAACCAGCACTAGACGACAATCGTAATGAGTATGATCATAGTCTTAGAAAGAAAGAAAACTGACAGAATCTCCTTGGCCTTTGCGTGGCTGTCGGGCTTGCCGTTGGCCTCGACGTGCTTCTCATAAGCCTTGGCGGCCTCATAAGAGGCAGCAGCGGCAATGAGCTCGTGGGAGAGCTCAGCCTTGTGGGGGGCGTTGGTAGCCTAGATACGGTTCGGATGAGTATTAGATCGAGGTGTGGACCCTCAACGTAAGACCTCACCTGCTCATAGGCCTGAGCTTCATCGGAGGAATCATTGAACCAACCCATGATGTTAATGTTAAGGAAGTTAGGGGAAGGGGAGATGCAAGATAGGGGATTCTGAATAGGTTTATATAGGTGCTCGACAGATCCGGGGTCACCATACCTCCTGATCACAATTCTAAGAATAGAACACGATCTGATAACCCTGCACGGTACGCGGGACATGTATCATCATCTTCCCAGCGTCATATCTCAGGGACTCAGGGAATTGTTCAACCCCGAAATGCGATGAATGCAGGATTAGTGGGAAGTGGGGCTTCGACCCCGAACAGGTCATGCGCTGTGCACCAGCGTGCACCGCACCATTCACGTTCGTCGGGAACAACGATGGAATCCAGGATACCATCATGGTTCTGCCGTCCTGGAAAAGACCCACAAATATCAGTAACTGTATACGGCACACCCTGGCACACCCAACGACGCACATAAGAGTAGACTGTGCTATCTTTGGACACTTTGGATGGATACGGGGGTGAGGTGCTTGGTTCACCGCCATCCTGCGCAATGCGCTGCAGCGTTGGTGTCATGATGTCATACCAGCCATGTGCACTCCTTTCTTCCGAATCGAGTCGAGGCCGAGACGTATTAGCCATTTCTGTTATCGAATTCTGCGAATGAAGCGCATTGGAGCTGGGATGGCGTATTCAGGCGCAGTTTAGAAAGAAGATGGGTGAAAAACTCCATAAATGCATGCATCACAGCTGCTTGTGACGAAAATTCTGCTTAGGACCTTTGTTTGATTTTAATTTTGGAGCGCCAGGACAAACGATGGCATCAACTTACACATGTAGATGTGAATCTTGCAGAAACCCTGGGATCCCCATTTTATTGTAGCTCTTCTGTACATCGACCCGAGCAGCTATCATAGGCAGAACAACAGCTCCACCAGCTGTTTCACTGGGACCTGCGTTTCTTTTTACAGTAAGTAGCAATAATCACTGTTGTTTGTCCCGCTCCAAAGATCCTGAGCAGAATGTTTGGGGGAGCGGTCTAGGTTTTGCAAGCGGTCACAACTGCGTAAAATCTAGCCGGTCGGCAGAGTTCGCAATGAGAAGTAAGCATGCCGTCGTCCGTCATACTGAAGAGGATCTCACTGAGGTTTCTGTCAATGAAGGAATGAGGATAGATTGACATGATAATAGATACATCGTCCAGTGCACTGCAGATTGAAAGAGAACAGTCTAGGATATTATCACTGACAAGAAATATGATATATTGGTATGGTATCATCTATACGCCGAGTCTAAAAGAAAACGTGTGTCAGAACGGGCGTGATTCTAAGATCGCTTTGGAACATGCCTTCGCTTGGTGTGTTCATATACCACATAAGATATTGATACAGCGGGAACGACCTAAATCTATCATGTCAGCAGCAAGACAGGCCTCAAGCTATAGACGCACTTTGGCCAAAGTGGGCAACAACCCACGATAGAACCCACGCCAGCCGTCGCGCTCGTACGTTTTCGATATTACGTCGCGGAACCCAGTGTAAAGTTGTGGATGGCCGGGTGATCCAGCGGCCTGCAGTCGTGTCCGAACCAAGTTCATGGGATAAACGCTCGTTGCGCCCACACTTCCCGACACGCTGCCGAAGGCAAGCAAAGCGAGAACACCGGGTTCCTCTTTCCCTGTTGATCGGAGGTACGCCAGCTTCAAGGCTTCAAACGTGCTCATATCGATCGCTGAATATCTAAGGACAGATATAGTCAATGCAAAGAACAGCCAAGCCAGGCCAACAATTACATACGGGAAAACACCAATCAGCCCGATCTATAATCAAAACTATGAGGTGGAACGGTCGATCCAAGCGCTCTTGCAATGAAATCATACCGTGAGTCCTCTGTAGTACGCTCGAACGCCCCCCAACGTCCAAAGTCGCTTTGCAGCGGAAAACAAGGTTCGGTTTCGGTCTGCCGTGCTACTCATCATCTGGGTCTATTACAGTGGTTTGAGAACAGTTGCTTGGCGAGATAATTTTGCGGAGCGCTTACTTTCAAGGTTTCGATAGGATAGATACCTAGGTCATTGCTTAGACACACTTGAAACCCAATCCACGAGGGCAGGACACGCACTGAGTTGGCTGGTGATCCCACCCATGCCACCCGACAAAAATCGGCTCACGCCGCTTATGTCTCGTGGATCTTCGACATGATCAACATACTTCGCAAACATGCGTTTCTGATGAAAGACGCTCAGGAGTGACCGGGAAAAGAGTAGAGTAACACTGACTGAAGTCTCGTATGACATGAACTTGATGGCGGACTCGGGGAATATTTTTGCAACAGACAGACCGTTACCTATCCAGAACGCGCGGATTCCGCCTTCCGCATATATTCGAGTAACCGCCATGGCGATGGCCTTTGTCCCACCCTCTTGAGTTAAAGACGAACCGCCGAGCTCTGGTGGTCTTGTTATTAGGAATATTTTGAGACGGTCGAAAGGAGCGGTGCATGTCCGCGATACTAAAGAGAGTCTGAATGAGTGTAATAGCGATGGCTAGCCAGCGAATCATACCTGCACCAGCAATACCTCCTGCAAGCAGGAATCTAAGAGCAGTACTGCCAGCCAACCACTCGTGATGATCTTCCTCTTCGTCGCCCAAATCATGCGCATAAGCTTCTTCATCTTCGTCGTCATTGTGGTTTGAAGGGTGTGGCGAAGGTTCATGAGGGGAGTGGATTGTATGATCTGGAGGTTTATCTTCAGCACTCAAACTCACATCCCCTGCGAGTTGTTGAATCAGTCGCCATTATCATTCATGAATCAGTCCCATTTCACCTTCCATAGTAACTCTTGCTGCCCCTCGGCCATCGTCGCCTAAGAACTTTCTGACTTCGTAGAACTGATAGATCTCGGCAGTCGACACTTTCCGAGGTAACAAAAGGAGGAAGTCACGAAACTCCGAGAAACTGATATCATGTGAATTGTTGGAAGCAGTGAGGTATGTCATGAAGTCGGATGAAGTTGATGGTGACAATTCAATCCCTATAAAATAATTATAAACGGCCTCAAGTTCACGATAAGGGTATGACAAACGTACCTGCTTTTCGGAGAGCTACGGTCAGCTCATCAATGTCGAGGTGGCCGTTGCCATCCAAGTCGAGCTCGTCATGAAATATGCGCCATAACTCTGCACCGAAGCGTCTGTCTGAGCAAGTGCCAATATATCAGAGGGATGACATACCGACTTCTTTCTCGAGTGCGTACTTCTTGAACTCAGGCCAGTTCATTCGGCCCCCACAGCTGCCCAGAAGTTCCCGCTCATACATAGTGCGCATCCTCTGGGCGCTCTCCGGGGTCAGAGACGCGTTGCTTTTCAATGTCGTCGATACTGAAATATCGTCCGCGTCGATGGGATGTTGGTCCAAGGTAGGTAGTTTCTGCCACAGTTCGCGCAGGCGCGTTTTCCGATTCTCTCGGCCTTCCAGTTCGCGGAAGTCGGCGAGGGTACGAGGTTGGGCATGGTATAAGGAAGGCTCAGACCGAAGTCGTGGTATAGATGGGGTGGCTTGTGCGCCTGACTGTGAATGATCTTTAACATTGCGCCCAGATGGGCCCTGCTGGCCACTCATATGACTGCTTATTGGTCGACCACCGATCAACTATTGCTCCCCGTAGTGGTCGAGTGATATTGGTAGGTAGATATGGCCTGAGCGGACTATCGATAGCCTGTCGATAGCTGGTGGTGATGATGTTGAGAACGCCTGAGGTAGTTGTCTGCCGCTGGCTTGAATGGCGAGCAGGCAGGTAAGGGGCAGAATTGGAGTGGATGTATGGGCAAATCAACACCGTCCTCGACGTCGGAGCGGGGGTATATTGTCACGTGCCAATACCGTCATCGACTCCCTGCGATTGGCCAAGACATCGGGTGAAGGTGGTGTGTACGAGTAAGATAACTATTATATTATAGTGATGGTGCGCGATGCAACAAGCTACGATACGCGAACGATACAACAAGGATAGCGGCGAAAACACTGGTACAAGTAAAGCGATTAACCAATCAAACCTCTCCAACCTCGGGGTTCCGTCGAAACCAGGACGCGATCCCCCTTCCCGCTCTCACCACCCAATCCCGTACGACGGCGAAGCACGATCTACGCTTCTTCGGTCGCAGTCGGGCCAACGCAGGCCCAGAAAGTGTGAACATCGATGATTGTCTCACACCTTCATCGCCTGCCTTCCTTCCATCCCGCGAGTCTTCTCTCCGAACCTCCCCCATGGGGTACCACGTTGCCGTCGTTGAATACGAGTCGATCTGCTCCGATATCAAAGATAACCCGATGGGTCGACTCATTGCTGATGAGGACGACGGGTTGAAAAGGGTTGGAAGCGGACGGCTCGGAACTCTGTCGGATGGTAGAGGATCCTTTGGGTCTGGAGCCTGAAATGAAACGGCATGTCAAAAAAATACTTTTCTCTTCGTGAGAAGGGGTTGACCTTCCTGAACGAGCTGCTAGGGCGTCTGCCTAACGCGTCGTCCCTCCGAAAGCCCTTAGGCGGCGTGGGCGGGCGAGGTTCCTGGGAAATTGTGTCTGTGAGAAGGTTATGTCAGAGTAGAAGTAGAGCTGGTACATACGAGTCCCTTCAATGATGGTCTCCTGGACGGCTTCCGAGATGGCCTTTGCGAAGCCGTAGGAACCGAAGATGGAGCCCTCACTTCTCCATATGAGTCGGAGCAGATCGTTGTCGAAGGTGAAGATCCTTGAGTAGACGTACTAGCGCCATTCTTCAAAGAGATATAGATCATTTTCACGCTTCACTGCCACTACAACGATGGGCGCTCTTACTGTGTAAATCGAAAGAGCCTGCTTTCTCATGGATGTATAGGAAATAGTCTCGGTTTCCCCGGTCCTTGGTGGCACATGGGGAGCTTTGAGTGCACGATTCAGTTGTTCCTTCCAATCATCTGGCAGCTATCAAGCGAGGTCGCAGAATTCTGAGTCATTGCTGATGGGTTACTTGACGCAAATATGCATACCTTAGGTGGCCCGCAGTCCTGAGCAGGTGGAGATAGAGGCGGCGAGGGGATGAATTGCGGCACAGGTTTGCGCCAGCTCGGATCGCGCCTAAGGGATTCGATACTTCCAGACATAATACACAAGATGAACACAAGGGACGTCAGTTGGGACGGCGGTGGACGGCGGTGGCGCAGGGAAAGCCGCAGCAAAAAAGAAGAAAAATACAGAGAAAGAAAGGTGAGTTATAAGTACAGGGCACGCGGCGTCCAAGCGGGCCCGAGAAGCGAGACAAACGGCGTGGCGCAGTGGACAATCGCTGGAAGTGGCGGGATATAGCCACAGGAAACCGGCCTGTTGACACAAGGGGCGCAGGAGTCGTTTCAAATCAACGAGTTGCGAGTCAGGCAGATATGCACACTCGTGTCATGGCATCTGTAGATGCTTTGAGCTCGAGGAGGGCTCGAGGCTGAAGCGTGGATGAGGAGCGTCTCGGCGACGCGTGGCTGAGAACATAGTACTAGATGCTGCGCGACAGGGAACGCCTTTGTTGGCTCGAAAGTAAAACTGCACGACGCTATCGTTGTCATAAAAACAACGTCGGCGGACCAGAAAGCGATGGGAGGTTCACAGATGTCGATCAGGATCTATATTGCAGAGCTGTGAGTGCTGTACCGCTGTAAAGGCTGTTCCAAGGCGGGGCGACCATAGTGACGCCCTGTCAATGCTCCATTGATGAGAATAGTAGAGGTCAAAGCTATAGACACCTTATAGCACCTCATGAGCGGATTGCAGCCGCTTCTGCTGTCAAGTGAGTGCCTCCTAGAATTTCGAGGCTCCAGTGCGTTTAGAATCCTCTACCACACATCGATCCGTCTGAGACTCGACCACGCTCGCATTCGACTCCTATATTGAGGTGTCTATCAATGCGACTCCAGCTGCCAAGTGTCGCTGAAAGGTTTTGAGAGAGGCAACTGAAAAACGTGCTGGTGGTCGAGAGCCAATCACGTTTCACTTGTAGACTAAGCCACTTGTTCATTGCTGTTCAGTCACTTTTTCAAATTTCAGACCAACGTTTCTCATCGCGCCGCGTGCAGATGTGGATCATTGATAGCTCGAACCCGAAAATACAACAAAGGAGGGGAGGGAATCACCCAAAAATCAGGACCAGTCTGATGAATCAAGAAAGAGAAGTACGATTCATTAGAGGGCGTGAGGTGTCACTGCGGTCAGTAGTATTGTACTGGAACGATTGCTGTCATGAAGGCTAGGGGTCAGTCATTAAGGTGCGTCAAGTGATGTATGAACATAAGTATTGCAGTATGCTGATGAGCAAGGATGATGTAGTACCGTGAGGGGGTGATTGAAGTGGTTAAATCTAGCGATGCGTGTGTGCAGATCCCTGAAAGGACATTGAACGAACGGGAAGAAGGCAGATAGAAAGCAGAAATAAATAGGTTAAAATGGGTCTGAAGGGCGAAACACTGATATACCATGCCGACAATAGACGGCCTTGACGAGATTCAAGGGCGTGCTTGCAATTGCTGCTTCTCCGAAACCTCTTTTTCTAGCTCTTTCTGGAGCTGATCCCGTGATCGGGAGCGGGAGGGTATACGGACCATGGGCCGCCATTCTTTGACCCATGTCCAGCGCGAAATGCGCTCACCGGTCAGGCCGTCCGGGCTCGACGCTTGAATGTCGGCTTGGGAAATCAATGAACGAAGATAGTCCCGGCCCAGGATTGGCGCCAGAGAGAGGAATGAAAGAACACAAGCTTGAAGATGACAGCCGGGGATGCGAGGATGGACGAGATGGTTTCCGGATTTGGCGACGGCGTCGACGCTACGGTTTGCAGGATATCTCCAATCTGACAGGTGTCGGAATCAGCTTCAACGCGAGCTTACGAAGATGGAGCATTGACACATACCTGACACGTAACGGCGGTCCACGGCAAAGACCCGATGAAGGTCCCCAACAGGCAATCCATAAGTCCGACGCCACACACACCGGACGCGATATTGATGCCTGACCACGGAACTATGCCGACAAGCCGAAGGACAGTCAGTCGAACCCACGCAGGTGACTTTGACTTTGATCCTGTGGATATTTCAGGCTCGCTCTCCAGAGCGCTTCGGACCAGAGCAAGTGGGCGGGGGAAGTAGTGCATGAAGAATGGAGCAAGAGGCGTCGAAAGCAGGGAAGCGAAAACAGACCCCACGGTGGTCAGTATAGCAAGGAGGAGCGTTGCCAGAGTCGGTGAGAAAAGAGCGCCGGCGAGAACGTTCTGTGTGAAAAGAAACAGTCAGCAAAGCTTGATCACAAAGTGCATCTGTCCATCACGATGACTGACCCAGAGGACGCTGCCGGGAATCGACCAGGCGTGCATCCAGATCGTGATGACTGAGATGACGGCGACAACGTGGGCCAGATGACCGACCGCTCTGTGCGTAGCCATGGAGCTCGCGACCTAACTGTGAACAGTCGGCCAGTGTCCGTGGCCACGAAACGGAAAACGGCAGCGACCAAAATGCGAGAACGACGATAGCAGCTGATACAGGGAAGGATGTGATTACAAACAATATGGGGGCGTGTACCTAGGGGGTATCTGTGAGTGGTCGCGTGCGGAAGAATACGAGCCCCAACTTACCGAGGGTGAACCCTGTAACCACGTGCGAGAAGGGGGAGGTTTGGAATATGAAGGCTTCTCTTGAGCATAACCATCCACCGAGGTATTCTGAGAAGCAGCAAGAGGAAGGATGGAATCGTCGTTCGACGACCTCGGAGAGGAGGGGGTGGAGTATGTGTGGTCGGTGTCCACGTGAAGGAGCTCCATGCATCGCGCGACAACTACGGAAATCTGGAGGGTGATGGCAAAGGAGACGACACCTTGGCCATCTCAGAGCCCACGGGAGGAGTACAGGGACAGGGTCAAATAATGAACAGGTTTTTTGGCGGGCGCCGAGGGTAGAGATGGTAAGAGCGGGTCTGAGGTTTGTGGATGAGGCGCGATGGCGATTAGGAGCAGGGGGGGCGAGGGTGGCCATCTTATTAAGCGCACCGTCGAGGATAGGGGGTATTTGGGAGAACAACTGGCGGAAAGGCGAGTGAACGCGTTGGTCTCTGTTTTAGCTCGACGGAACCAACACCGGCCGCGGCAGCTTGCTCAGCCTCGGCATCATCCGCGATGCTCATGCTCCGTGACATAAGCCTCCCCTCCGACGGCCCGAGCTCTCTCCGTTCCCCGGCCACCGCCTTTCCGGTTTCGGCCTCGTCACCCTCGGTGACACGGTCCCCCGGACGCGCAGATTTGACTCGATCTACATAACTTGCAAGCGCTCCCCGACAATGGCAGAAGATCTCCAGCAGCTCATCCTCAACATCCTCAACGACTCGGGTACAATCAAAGACACCCGCACCATTGTCATTCCCGGCTCCTCTCGCCAGGCATCCTCCAGTGATGCTCAAATAACCATCCTCGGCGCGCTGAATTCTCTCGACAGCAGAGAGGTACCCATGCACATTCTAATATTCGCTACGATTCTCGTTGATCATCTGTGCAGATGATCAAATATGAAACCCACGAAGTTCTTACACACGGTTTAACCTCCGAGGGTGCACAGATCTCGCTTGAGGGATCTCATGAAGCGCGAGTCTGGACTGCTCTGCCCGCAAAAGGCGCGGGCAAGCCCATCACTCCCGCAGAACTCAAGAAAATCGTCGGCGACGAGACCGCAAAGGTCGGACAGGGCCGCGCCTTCAAGAACGGGTGGATCGCGAAGGAGGCCGACGGGTTGGTGAAGATTGTATGTCCGATCAAAGTCTACACGTTTTCCGCTTGTATGAACGATCGCACAAGAAATCGACAATAGACGACACAACACAACTAGAACTGCGTGAAGTCAACTCGACGGGGACCCTTTCTTCGGGCGAAAAGGCTCTCGCTGAGCTGCGGAAGCGCAAACTGATCATTCAGAAGTACGTACATGCCCCTCTCCTCCCACACCGTGCATGACCGCGAACCATCTTGCTCTTTCATCATCCAGGAAGAGTCAATGGTTCACCGTTCATAAAGGCCCAAACTTCAGTACATCAACCGCAAAGCCCGAAACGGACCTCACCGTAGACATGTTGACATCGTCAGTATCGACTTCAACAAAGTTGTCTACGATTATCTGACATCGCGATCCAGTGGTAAATGGAAGACATCCGTCTTCAAAAAATATAACTTCGAAGCTGAGGGTATACCCACGAACGGCGGCGCTCTTCATCCTCTACTCAAGGTGCGAGAAGAGTTCCGCAATATCTTCCTTGAAATGGGGTAAGTTTTATGCACTTCGCTCCCCCTTTCCATGCTATTATCTGAATTTTGATCCCACCGCCAGCTTTGCAGAAATGCCCTCGTCCTCCTTCGTTGAATCCGGCTTCTGGTGCTTCGACGCCCTGTTCGTCCCACAACAGCACCCCGCGCGTGAAGTCCAAGATACCTTCTACCTCTCCGACCCGTCGACTTCTCTCCCGCCACCGAAAGACTATTACGAGCGCGTCTCCACCGTGCATACCCAGGGCGGGCACGGCTCAACGGGCTACCGCGCGCCGTGGAATGCTGCCGAGTCGCACAAGCTTCTCCTGCGCACGCACACGACCGCCTCGTCGGCGCACATGCTGTACAAGCTCGCCGCGCGGTGTCGAGGCGAGGCTGCGGCGGACGACGAGTTTGATTGGGGCGGCACGTCCGGGCGCGTCGAGCGCAAGGAAGGCATCGAGGACGACGGCTTCCGTCCCGCGAAGCTGTTCAGCATCGACAGGGTGTTCAGGAACGAGACGATGGACGCGACGCATCTCGCGGAGTTCCATCAGGTGGAGGGTGTCGTTGCGGACCGTGGGCTCACGCTTGCGGATCTGATCGGTAAGTTCACTGCTTCCCTGTTCAGAGGGTATGGTTGCTGATGCTGCAATTTGCCGTAGGCTTCATGCGCGTCTTCTTCAAGAAGATGGGCATTGAGAACCTCAGGTTCAAGCCCGCTTACAACCCGTACACGGAGGTGTGTCTTGTCTCCGCTTTGATCCTCCACCCGCCTCCCTCCTCACCGCACACCTACTGAATGATCCCACCCCCCAGCCCTCGCTGGAGATCTTCGCCTTCCACCCGCTCCTCAACAAATGGGTCGAAGTCGGCAACAGCGGCATGTTCCGCCCAGAGATGCTGGCGCCCATGGGCTTCCCGAAGGACGTCCACGTCCACGGCTGGGGCATCAGCCTCGAGCGGCCGACTATGATCAGGTGCGCCCGCCCCGCCCCCCCTTCCTTCTTCCCACCCACCGCACCTATTTAACTGAATCGCGCGGCCTTTGGCGTAGATACGGGATCAACAACATCCGGACGCTGGTCGGCCACAAGGTCCCCATCGACAGCGTCGAAAAGTCCGCGGCGGTCAGGTTCTGATGCGGCCTGTACGCGCGCGGGATCGACTCTGGAGCGGGTGGTGATTGAGTGCGGGCGGTGATTGGGAGTGCGCGAGTGCACGAGTGTGCGAGTGTGCGTGAGGCGCGTTGGACTCGGAGGGGACGGCGCCGCGACGTGACGTGTAGTTTAGAATGTGTTGTAAAAGCGCCGATAGGCTGGGTGTATTTTTTTTCGCGGCACGCCCTGGCATCGTTGTGCGGGCGACCACCGCGTCGAGGCGAGGCGAGGCAAGGCCAGTGGGGTCGAGCTGGGTCGAGTCGTGACTGGACGGAGCTGTTATTTTCGGCGGGAGAGACTAAAAGAGAGACCTTGGACGCGATGCGATGCTTAGTAATAAACTACGTTATATTGTTCTCCTGGAGCAGAGTTACATTGACGAACGACGGGAACTGCGATGCGTTCGTCGAACGTCGCTGGCTCGACAGTGAGAACCTCAATGCATGCATCGAGAGGTCGAGTGATGATGATCTATCAGGGGGCACGGGACGGGCGTGCAGCGACCAATCACCGACGCCGCGCGTTCATTGGCTCGCGGGGCCGGCTGACGGCACGCGGGATGCGTACGCACGCTGAATCGCCCGTGCCGTCTTTATGCCGCCTTCCCTTCCTCGTCCCTTGCCCCGTCCGCTCGACGAGCGGTGCATGCGCGATCCGTGCCGAATCCGCATGCGACGCGCAGCCGGGCGGCACAACACTCGCGGAAGCGATGGCCTTCGAGAAGGCACTGATGATGCGTAGTACTGTGTTTATTTAACGACTTAGATGCTGGGAAGAGTCTGGGAAGCCTGTCCGAGATCACCCAAGAGCACGATCGCGATCCAGCGAACAAAAACCGAAGCATCTGATCGAGCTGGGCGCTCTTGAGTACATCATGATGGTCTGCCCTCGTAAGTAAGTTATGATAGGTTATGATGCGCGCTATATCAGCGCCGTGTGGCTGTTAGCAGCCCATGATCCACGATGGTCGGCAAGCAGACAAACCAAACCAAACCAAACCAAGTCATCTGATCTCAAAACGCCTGGGTCCATCCTGGTCCATCCAGGCTGCCACTCGCACGCACGCCAGGGGGCACTGCATACGCTGCACGGAACGCACGCCTGCGGGGGTACTGTAAGCAGAAGCGAGCACGGTACTTAGTACACGCACACAATAGCATCATCCGCACTCGTGATCGTCCTGCCCGGATCGGCGCACGCCCTCGCACGCTCGCGATTGGGCGGCGCACTGATGCACTCGCTGATGGCGCAGGTGATGGGATCACATCGAGACGGGCTCGAGACTCGAACGGCCCAGGAGGGGCCCCGCTCGCGAGCCTCGCGCGTCCAGATCCCTCGGTGGAGGGCTCGACCGCGCAGCATCGTACTGTTGCGCACTACCATTGCACCAGCTGCGGACAACAAGGGGAGCCAATGGCCGCGCGCGATGCATCGCATACGGGTTGCTGTACCTATCGTGCACCGTGCACCGTGCGCCGTGCATCAGGCCTTGAGGCCTTGAGGACTGAGGGGTGAGAGTCCAGAAACGGGAGACGCGGGGATCTCGGCGGGGTTTGTTGGCTGGGGAATGGCGTGGATCGGTCGGCCGAGGTCCGCAGAAGAGACGGGCGCGTTCCTGTGGCAGTAGCAGGCAGTGGCAGGCAGCAGTAGCCCATGCATGACGCAAGGCTGAAGGGGGCACAGCAGCATTCATGTGCGCGCACAGGATCATCCTGTAGACTTGTCCGATGCTGATAATTCCCGCGACCGCAAGGTCCGGCGACGATGGACTGAATTCAACTTTCCACTCGAAAGAGATAGTACCGTACCAGCAGCCGTGGCCGTGCAGTATGGAAATACGAGTGCCAGAGCCAACACCGCCGCCGCGCGCCGCTCACCCCTCCCACTCCTCAAACCTAAGCCCCAAATAATTCCCCGGCGCGCCCTCGACCGCGCGGAACCCAAGGCGCTCATAAAACGCGCGCGCAGCCGCATTGCGCGGGTCCATGCCGAGCCACACCGCGTGCACGCCCACATCCGCGCGCAGGTGGCGCACGGCAGCGGCGACGAGGCGCCGGCCCCAGCCCTGGCGCTGCGCGGCGGGGAGGAGGTTGACGTGCATGTGCGCGGGGCCGAGGCGCACGCACGCGGCGGGCGCGGGGGCCCACCCGCGGTGGAGCAGCGCGACGTAGCGCGCGTCGGCGGGCGTGCGCGCGGGGCTGGGGCCGACGGGGTCGTAGGTGGGTGAAAGAGGGGGCGGACGTGGGTCCTCCGCTGGGGGGGCCGCGAGGGGGTATTTTTCGCGCAGGGCGGGCCACCACTCTGCCTCGGCCTGTGCCTCGAGGGCGCGGGTGTCGGTCGCGCCGAGGATGTAGCCCAGGACGGCGTGGGTGCGCTGAGGCTCGTCTGGGCCGCGTGGGCCGTGCGCGTCCTGGTCCTCGTCGACGAGGACGAAGCCCCAGGTGTGCTCGGGGAGAGAGACATAGGGCAGGGCCCAGACGAGGCCAGGGAGGGCGGGGTGGGCGTGGAGAGGCGCGGCGGAAGCGCCCGCGTCTGCGGTGAGGAGGCAGATGCGGGAGAGGGCGGGGGCGTCGGCGGGGGTCGCGGGGCGGATCGCGAGCGGCATCGTCCCGCTGTGTGTGTGTGTGAGGCCTCACACGGGCGATCTGGGCGCGGCGGCGCGGACGCGTCGTTCGGGTTTGGAGATCCGATGCGGACGCCGGGCGCTGATTGGGCGGGAGGCCCCCGGAGTGCTTGCCCGCGCGAAGGGACCCGGGGAAGCAGTGGGCGCGCGTGTTTCCCCGGCAAGGCGGACCTGCGCGCAGCCATTGGACGATAATTGGGACGCCCGCGCGCGCGCTTCTCGACCTTCCTCCTGATCCTGGCCCGCGATTCGAGGCCTCGCATCCCCCTGCAGCCCCCCCACGGATCCAATCGCTGCGCCTTCGCGAGCCGTCCTTACATACAACGCTCCTGTGCGTCCCATGCCGCCGCATGACCTCACAGCACGCCTGCATGACAACCCCCCCTCACGGATGACTCGATGCTCGGATCACACGACCTCGACGCAGCACTCATTGGCGCGCGAAGGCCAGCCGAGACTGCTCTCGAAGGGCTGCATTCGCGAATCAGAACCCCGCCCGCCCGGCTAAACAAAAACATGACCAAACCACGACGACGCGACCACGCCTTGGCGAGCCAATCCCCGCCTCTCGCGAGATTCCGCGCCCATTTCCATAGCCATAGATCCCCATCCCCATCACCGGCCTGGTCCGTGCTCTCTATCCTTGTGCCGCACCGCCCTCTTCGGGCGGGCTGGGCGCCAGCACTGCGTGGGGGCGAGAACGCAGTCAGTTTCAATATCGAAAGTCTAGAGCGACACGACATCCGCTCACTCATCGCACCGAGCGCGAGCGCGATGTAGATCCAGTATTTTTGGAGAAAGGTCTTTTCCTGAACTGGGCGCGCAGGCTCGCCCTGTGGCGTAAGCTGCGGCGGTGCGCGCAGCTCCGGTCTGGGAGGGGGAGACAAGGCGTTCTGGGTCAACGATCGACAGAGTGAAACCGATTCGGCTAACTGCTTACAGAGGCGGTTGTCTGGGAGCGGACACGGTGACGGTCGTGTTGAGCGGAGGGAGCGTCACGGGGACCGACAGTGCGCCGGGAGGACACGCGCCGTCGTGGGGAACGGGGTGGAGGAAGTAGTCGACGGCGTACGGGGAGGCATCGGAGGGCGAGTCCGAGGCGAGATGCAGGACGATGGACTCTGCGGTGCTGGCCCGGAGATGGCACTGCGAGGGAATTGCGCGAGCGAGGTCAGGTGGGCCAGGCGGGCGTGAGAAGGATGGGTATGTGTATGCGTGTCAGGAATTGGTATTGGAGGGGTGGGGAGGAGGGATCCAGAACGGGCAACATGTGGGGTCTGGAAGAGGACTGGAACGCACCGCTTTGACGGACGAAATGTGCCAAGGCTGATCTCGAGGGTGGTCGGGGGTGACGAGGGCCACCTGGTAAAGGGCATCGAGAGGGAGGGGGTGGGTGGAGTCGAGGAGGGCGAGGAGGTCGCGATGGAGGTCGGGGGCGGGGAGGAATGCAGGGTGGGGTGCGAGGGCGAGGGAGCCACGGTCGTAAAAGGGGCTGTCGGGAAGGTCGGGGGTGTATACGCGGTGGAGCAGGCGAAGGGAATCGTCGGCGGCGGCGACGAGAAGGGGAAGGGAGAGGAGGGGGAGGAGAGAGAGCATGGGTGGAGGAGGAGGGAGAGAGGGGATTGGCTGGGGGATGGCCGGATTAGGCAGGGGGAGGGAGTGATTGGGCAGACCTGGGCCAATGGTCTCGACGCTCCAGCTCCCGCTCCCATTGGCTGCCGGCCCACTCGCGCTTGGAATCGAACACAGAACGCTGCTTTGCTTCACCGAGAGGTCGAGACTCCCATCCCCTGTCATAAATACAACCCCTCCCCTCGTCCCATCCCTTACTGCCCCCCCCACTCCCCGCTCCTCCCTCCGCCTCCATCCTCTTTCTGCCCCACCCCTCACTCCACGCATACGTCCGCTCGCAATGTCCTCCAGCCCTCTCTCCTCTGATATCAAGCCCATCATCTCCCCTCCAATGCACGACATCCATCTCCTTCCCACCCCTCCCTCGTCCCCCTCCCTGATGTCGCCGCCCACACTTCCGTCGTCCTCCTCAACTCCCTCGTCCAATTCTACCAACAGGAGTCCCTCTGGGTTCACCGCACCCGCGCAGCCCTCGAGCTCGCCCTCTCCACCCGTGGCATAGACAGCCCTGGCACCCCCGCCCAGATCCCCTCGGGGCCCACGCCCCCCTCCTCGGACACAGACGACGCGGTCAAGCAAGACCCGTCCACCCCGCAGCCAATCGGCAAAGCCCACTCGCTCTCCCGCTGGATGCAGCGCAAGAAGAGCTTCAAGCTGAAGCTCGAGGGCATGCCCAACAGCCTCGCCGCCGCCCGCCGCCGCCGCGCGCACCGCGGGGCCCATGCGCCCACGGCACCCGAGACGGGCACGCGCCTGCTCGAGCTGTTCGGGCAGCTGATGGAAGCGCGCATGGAGAGCTGCCACCGCGTCCACCGCCTCGTGCAGGAGGCGCACTGCCCCGACCTGTACACGCGCTGACCTAGGTGAGAGCCCGTCCAGACTCGCGATTCGCGACGCGGCAGGCGCTGACCGCCCATTGGCTCGTCTTGTTTGTTTCAGGTGCAGATCGGGTGCTAGGGCTGGCCAGGCGTCGGTCGGTGGTGGCAAGTCCGGAGAGAATGGAGGCGCCCCACGTCTCGACGGGGGGTCGCGGCGGGGCGCGGCTCTCGCATTCACGTTGTCATGCTCGGAGATGTCTCGGTCTGGGTCTAGATGTCCGCATTTGAGCTACGCACTTGATACGCATGCACTCACCGGTGGGAAGCGAGGGCGAGAGGGCGCACCGAGAGGGGATCTGCTTACATTATTGGGCACCGGATCGCATCGTCTGTAACTTATCGCTATGGCGGCTGGTCGTGTTTTGAGAGAAGGGAAATAATAGAGCTCGCATGAGTGCAAGGAACCAGTCGCAATCGAGAGCGTCGCGTGTGTGTCATGCAGCCAATGGGTGCGATGCCGAGAGATGCCGGGGAAAGCGATGCGTGCAAGCGACGGTTTGTGATCAGCGCCCGTGGCTGCTCCCTTTTGGTCGTCGACGATGTCTGCACGCTATGCGCCGCTGCCCTCCTCGCACACAGATCCCCTTTCCAATGCAGAGATGGACGCCGCCTTTGACGACGACGACGACGACGACGACGAGCCCACCGCACACGCCGAGACACGGCCCCTCCGCCCCCTAGCCCGCTCGCGCTCCCGCTCCCACTCCCCCCCGCCTGCGCGCCATCACCCACTCGCCCACGCACACACACCGAGCACCCCCGCCGCGTACGACTTTGAGAACTTCGACTACGCGAGCTATCCCCCGCCCGGCTCCCCCCCGCCCCCGTCCTCCTCCGCCCTCCCCAACGACTACGGCAACTCAAACGGCCTCGTCCCCTCCACCTCCTCCGCCCACCCGGCCGACCTCGCAGCCGCCTACGCACCCCGCAGGAGCTGGCTCCTCCGCACCGCAGCCTCCGTCCTCCCCGCTCCCTACGTCCGCCGCTGGGGCCTCGACTACGAGCAGCCCGCAGGCCGCGTCGTCGGCGGCGGCGTGCACAACGACGGCGTCTTCGCCAACGTCACCGCAAAGCCCTCCCGCCCGATGCAGATCCGCGAAGGTGCGTCCAGCTTCCGACCTGTCGTCTGGTCGATCCTTTGATGAACCCTCACTCGCTCACCGCGTGCGCCCAGGCGACGAGATCTTCCTCGTGCCCGAAGAGGCCCAGAAGGACGTGCCCCCGTCCTACGCCTCCGCCCAGGCCGACAGCGTCCCGCCCTACTGGGAGACCACCGTTCACGCCCCGTCCTCCCCCGGCGCCTTCGGCGAGATGATCATCGACGCCCTCCCCACCGGCTCCCTCTTCTCCTTCCTCTGGAACATGCTCGTCAGCATCTCCTTCCAGTTCGTCGGCTTCCTCCTCACCTACCTCCTCCACACCACCCACGCCGCCCGCTTCGGCTCCCGCGCCGGCCTCGGCGTCACCCTCATCCAGTATGGCTTTGCGCTCAGGAGCCGCGCCGAGGACGCCGCAGAGGCAGACGCTACCTGGGGCTGGCGCATGGGCGGCAACGGCCAGATGCAGCAGCCCCCACCCACGGGCGCGCCCGACCCGAGCCCGACCTTTGACACCGCCGCCCAGGCGGAGGACTACTACCGCAACCTCAACATGTCCCTCCCGGACCCCGCCGCGGCGATCCCGCCCGCGACGATGGACGAGATCAACCTCGTCAACGACGCCACGACCGACTGGCTCTCCTTCTTCCTCATGACCATCGGTGCGTCCCCCCTGCGATTCCCCTCCACCACATTTTCTCACACTGACCGACGCCGCCCCGCCCCGTTCGCAGGCTGGTTCATCCTGCTCACGTCGATCCTCGGCTTCTGGCGCGTCAAGCGCTGGGAGAGCAACATCCTCGCCTCGCAGCGCGACGCCGCCTCCGCCGCGCCCGCCTCCGCGCCGGGCGACGCGCGCTCGCGCTACCGCGCCCTCGCCGCGAGCCTGCAGCACGCGTTCGGGATGCCGCGCACGGGCATGGGCGGACTGCTCCGCGGGGGGCTCTTCCCGCGCCACCTCGGCGACGGGCTGGGCGACGACGACGACGACGGCGCGGGCGGAGAGGGCGACGACGACGCGTACGCGGCGCACACGGCGGAGGAGGGGCGCGTGGCGGACCTGCGCGCGCGCGAGGAGCTGCTGGCGCGCTTTGCGCACGATCCGGCGCGCCAGAGGGAGCTGGAGCAGTCGTTTAGGGAGGAGGACCAGCTGATGGAGAACATGCGCGCGGCGGGGATGCTTTGATGGCCTCGTAGAAGCTTTTTTTTTTTTGGAGTGCGCGCCCGTTTAGACATGCCAGGGCCGGTGATAGTAGGTGCACGATGGACGATTGACTCATTTTACACTGTCTCTCTCTCTTTTTGCTTCTGTTTACTGCCTCTTGTGCTCGATGATTGCCTTCTGCCGCTCGTTTTGCTCGGTATAGTTTCGTTTTTTTGTACGATCTCTTCATGCTCGCAGCGCAATATTTATCTAACCATCACCGATGTCGTCACACGTACTGGCGTGATCTCAGTCGAATGCGCACGCATGGCGGGTACTACAACAGCTATTGATTACTCTCACACTCTTTCAACTCGAAATACAGACACACAAGTCCTGCTCCCTCCCCTCCGCCGATGCGCGGCCTCATTCGTCGTTCGTCCACATCGCGGACATCTTCTTTTTGAACGGCTCGAGCGAAAACTCGAGCGCCGAGCACGGGTACCCGATGTCGAACTTCTCGAGCACGCTCGGGTGCAGGATCCCCAGCTTCCCGATCTCGCGGTCCGCGTGGTGGATCAGCGACTTGAGCTTCCCCAGCGCGCCCGTCGTCGTCGGCGCCCCGTCCTCCCTCGGCGCGCGGTAGTAGATCGTCGCGGCGCGCCCGGGGAAGAAGGTCGGGTCTGGGGTGTGATGGGAGCGTGAGCACGCGGGCACGCTCGGCTGCGGCGCGGCGCGGAGCACTCACCGGGCCTCTCCTTGAGGTAGTACCCCGTCGGCACGTGCGCGTCCGTGCTCGCGATGCGCGGGACCTCGAGCATCGCCATCGCGCGGTCGAGGAGGCCGTGCACGACCTCGAACCCGGCCGTCTTGTTGCACCACACGGCCGCGGCGTGGCGCACGTTGCGCGCCTGGCGCTCGCGCGCGGCGTCCTTGAACACAACGTCCGCGGCCTCGAAGATGCGCAGCGGGAGCGCGTGCGAGCGGTTCTCGCGCACGGTCTTGAGCAGGCCGGGCAGGAGCGACGTGCGCACGACCTGGAACTCGAGCGTCTTGGGGTTCCCGATCTTCACGGCCGTCGCGTTGTCGTCTGGGATGTTCAGCCACTCGAAGTTCTCCTCGTGGGAGCACTGGGCGGCCGCGGGGTCAGAGCGTGCGTGTGCGTGTGTGCGTGTGTGCGTGGGGGCGCGGGCGCGGGCGCAGGGCGGGGATGCGAGGGGTGGGAGCGGGACGTACGAGGATCAGGGGGAGGACTTCCACCCAGCCGGCAAAGGCCCACTCGTGCCGGATGATGTCGGTCAGTTTGCTGACGGCGAGGGGCTGCGCGACCGTGCTCGTCGCGGGGAACGTGTCCGGCAGATTGTTGTAGCCGTAGGCGATCGCCGCGTCCTCCATGATGTCGCACTCGTGGAGGATGTCTGGCCGCGTCGCGGGCACTTTGACCAGCAGCGTGTCCGGGTCGGTCGGCGACACCTGCGTTGGCAGGGACATGCGCTCCAGCAGGCCTTGGACCTCGGTCGACGAAAGGGAGAGGCCGGTGCACGAGTTGACGTAGGATGCGTGGGCTTCCATCGGTCGGGAGGAGATGTCGGGGGTGATGACCACTCTACCGTCGGGGTAGATGACCTTGACGGGCTCGATGCTGCTCCGGGTGTGAATCAAGCAGGGAGAGAGAGCTCGACGACGGACTCACGTGAAGGGCTCTGCGCAATATTCGGAGAACATGGTGGAGATGATGTTGGCGACGATGTTCAGCTTGGTCAGGTCCGTCGCCGTGATGTCGATGTAGACGTTGCGGGTGTTCAGCGAGATCTTGCTGTGCTCGGAGTTGATGATGGGCGGCCACGACGACACCCGTCCCTCTGCGTCGTAGATGATGGGGTACACCGGCGAGTCACGGATGATGTGCAAGTACCTCCCGATGTGTTTGTCGGACTGACGGGCGCGTTGAACGTCGGACCGCACTCGCGACGACGCTTGGACGCACCTCGTACACCGACATGAGCTCCTCGGCCGTATACTCCTTGGTCTTGTTGAGCGGGACGAATTTGATGTCTTTTGGAGGTCGCGCTTCGTATCTGAACGGCCGGGTGATCGTGTCCAGATCGTGTGTGCCGATAGCGACCAGCGACCGCTTCCTGCAGATGTTCTGGTGGAGCTTGTCTTGCAGGTCGATGAACGAATCGTAGGATCGTTGCGTGAAGGTGACATTTCGAAGGATGGCAGACGCGAAGAAGGGCCGGACTTGTTGCGTCTGTCGTTCATACGGAGTGTAAGGAAACGCGCGACTGGGTGAGATCGTGGCGTACCTCGGCGAGACGGTGACTTCGAGAAGATCGGCCTCACCACCAGGCGGGTAGACAAGCTTGTACTGTGGTGCCTCTCCCTTCCCGAGGAAAACGCGAAGAGCGCGAGCGATGCCCTCTATGCAGAGTAGATCGTATCTGAGACGGCGTCAGTGAACGTTCAGTCTTTCTCTTGTCCTCCCTGACCTATTTGCGGGTATCTCAATTTTGAGTTGCTGGACACGCCGTTAGTTCACAGGCGCGATGACCTACTGCGCTGCTCACTCACTGGACGCTCTGCGGGCAGGCCCTTCTTGATAGCTTCCTCTACCTCTTCTGTGGTCTGCAGATATCGAGCACGATGAGAAAGCTTGACGCCGGCAGGATAATGATCTCAAGCCCTCACATCCTCATCGAGCTCGATACCAAACTCGAAGCAGAGCTTGTCAAACTCCTCCTTGGCTGCAGACCTGATTATAGACATGATCGACAGAACCAGGAGATGCTGCACGCACTGAATTTTTGTTCGAGCCTCTCCCAAAGGTCTTCTTTATCTACCGAGATGGTCGGCATTGTCTAGAGGGAGAACTGCCGGTGTGCAAACAACACGATCCGATGTCAGATCTGTGCAGGTACGAGTCAAAAGGCTGGAAATGAGCAGAGACCCCGGCCAGTCCGTCGGAGAGTTGCTGCTACATGGTTTACGGAGTCCCGCCGCTCTCTTTCTTTCGCTCTTCCGATGAAGTACGTTGCTTTACTCAGCGGCGGTAAAGACAGTTGCTACAACCTCCTGCACTGCTCGCGCAATGGCCACGACCTCGTTGCCGCTGCGTCTCTGGGTCCCGAGCATGGCAAAGGTCCGACGGCAATCTCTAGACTTATGATATGATTTGACGCTTCGCCTTCGCTCAGAGGAACTCGACTCGTATCTCTACCAAACTGTAGGCCAGGATGCGATAGAGTTCGTTGCACGCGCATTGGAAGTTCCCCTCTATCGCCGGGTGATCTCTGGAACGGCGGTTGAGCAAGGATCGGAATACGGTGGTCGGAGTGCCGACGGCTTTGCGGGGACGGAGGGGGATGAAACGGAGGACTTGTATGCTTTGCTATCCACTGTCAAAGTAATGCTGAATTCGCCAATAAATTATATTTTCTTGATCATTGAACATGCGACGCATTCCAGTCCAAACACCCCGACGTTCAAGGCGTCTCCGTCGGCGCGATTCTCTCCAGTTATCAGAGAGTCCGCGTCGAGCATGTGTGAGTGCGATCGCCTTCTGTCGACATGCATTCATGACCCCATGTTGGCGCTCAGATGCCGGCGTTTGTCGTTGACACCGCTGTGTTATCTGTGGCAGAGAGACCAGGCGGAACTGCTTTCCGAGATGATCGAAGCAGGCATGGAAGCGATCCTCATCAAGGTCGCTGGGATCGGTTTGACGACTCGGCATCTGGGACAAAATTTGGCCCAAATGCAGCCTCTGTTGACGAAGCTCGTGCGCCTATCAATTGACGTCGATGCTTCTGTCTGACGGCCTGTCCATAGAACGATCTGTACGGGTCGCACATATGCGGTGAAGGTGGCGAGTACGAAACGCTGACTCTGGATTGCCCGCTCTTCAAGAAGCGCATCACATTGTAAGTCCAACCGTTGACACCCGATCCACGGAAACTGCGACTGTTTTATCATGTCTAGGTTAGACACGGAGACCGTCATCCACTCGGACAATGGTTTCGCTACGGTTGCTTTCTTGCGAATCAAGGATGCTCGTCTAGATCTGAAAGCTGTCGCTCAAACATTCAATGTGGCCGTCCCAGATGTTCTCGATGAGGAGCACTCGCATGTGTTTCACGCTGTGACGGCCTCTCTTGACAATGCCACAGACCCTATCAAACTTTCTTCAAACCGTCAAACATGTGAGGCTCCGAGTCTAACACGCATAGGCCCCAAAATCAAGCGCAACGGCAACTGGATTTCCCTCTCCGATATCCATACGACAGAGAAAATGCCGATCTATCTCTAGAAGACGAGGTCCGGGAATGCTTTCAAACTCTCCAAGGTAAGACACAGCACAGCCCAGCCTTACCATTTCCGCTCACCATTTCGTCAGATCGCCTGAAGGAATATTCCCTCGATTTCTCCCATCTGACAAACATTAACTTGTTCATCTCATCCATGGATCTTTTTACTCCAATCAACGCCGTCTACGCCACATTCTTTGGTTCTAGCCCTCCAGCCCGTGCTTGCGTAGCGGTCGACCTCCCCTCCCATTTACGACTCAAACTAGACTGCGTCGCTTACGCAGAAAGCTCTGCATTCGACCGTCAAGCACTCCATGTACAAGGGCTAAGCTACTGGGCACCGGCCAACATTGGACCTTATTCTCAAGCGGTTATGGTATATGGTCTCCCACAAGTATGGATGTCAATCTACTGATCACGCACCTGACCAGGTCGATGAACGGGTCTTCATTTCAGGCCAGATCGGATTGATCCCAAGCTCTCTATCACTCCCATCCCCACCATCAATAGGTTACGAAACCGCGCTGTCCTCGCAGCATGTGGATCGCGTCGTCAAAGCCCTGCAGAATACCAGCGGTGGGGGTTGGGACGGCCACGCTCAAAACATTTTGTACTGGTTCATAAACGAACACGATGTCCCGCTTGTCAAAAGGCTCTTGGGAATGTATGTGACTCTCTTCTTGAGGGAGGAGCGTTATTCATGACATAGTACAGAATCATACTCCAACGCTCTTCGTCGTCGTCAAAGATCTTCCAAAAGGGGCACTGATAGAAAAGCAAGTCCTCTACCATACCGGACGCACAACGGTTGTCGAGGAGGACGGGGACGTCGGCGTCGTCTCTGAGAAGCCATTACTCAATCAGGGTAGGGCGCTCCAAATTGTTGAGGTATTAAATTCAAACTCAATTCACCCCAGGCGACCTGTCAAGCGGGGAAGCTTCAATTCATTGGGAGGTATCGGGCTTGAATCATGCGAAGGCTGCATCGGCTATCGTCTGTTTCAAGGGGGACAACGACGTAGAACACTTGAGTCGCCAGCTCAAGGCGGCCAAGTCCCTGTGTCCCGTCTTGAACAATGCCCTATCCATTCGCATCTTTCATAGAAAATTATTGACATCGTGTAAGTTACATGCATTCTCTTTCAGCGGCGTCACCTCATTCCCATTTGGATAGTCATAAAAGTATACGACATCTTGTTCGATTCGAATGAGGACCTGTCGTCATGCCCATCGCATGCGGGGGGATATCCACACACCAACACGGCGACTGGGATTATGCTATGTGCATCATAGCTGGTTAGGACAACATGTAGCCTTACAGCGTTAGACGAGACGTGGACCCAAAACAAAGAAGTAGCAGAATGTTGTACAACTGGAGCAAAAATATCTCGACAGAGGAACCCCAATCCAATCTGGATACTCTGCTCGTCACGCGGCAGTCTCCCTCCTCATTTCTCTCATCTCTCCAAGCCGGCGCCTCATTTCTTTCTCGGTCTTCGTTGGAGGGACCATGCGACACATCACGGCGCCGAACTATGAGAGGACGTCAAAAACTGTAAACACGGACCCGTTGAACATGAAACACGTACAAGGGTGCACAGACCACCAAACCGCAGAACCCATGCAACTCCGTTCTTTCCCAAATAAGTGGTACCGCTGTCGGTACCGTCGTTAATGTCAGCATCGACTGCTTGGAAGATAGCGCTGGACACGAGCGCAACCTAGGTTTGATGTCCCGTCAACAACCAAATATAGAGGGAAAGGTGGGTTGTCAGCTTACGATGAACTGCGGGAATACGATGGCTAGATTGTGAATGCCTAGAATAGTTCCGCCTGCTATAGGGGTGGCCGCGTCGTCCACCGCATTGCCGTTATGATCATCGAAGGAGCGCCGACGAAGTAAGGGTTGGCGCTCCGTCTGTTGAAGGTTGCGCACGGTTGGAGTTGAGACAGCTCGCGTGTGCGAGGGACGTCTTTCTGGCCGGGGTTGCGTATCAAGGTTCGTTTGAGCCGGTGCGCTGGCTGCTTCGTCCAACTCTTTGAGGAACTGAGAAGGGGCTGAGGCACCTGACACGGCACCGTCTTTACAGAGACTCACCTCCATGATGATGGCAAAAGGAACCCAGCACGCCACTGCCCAGCAAATGCCCACAAAACTGATCGCGACGATTGCCTGTATAATTGTATGTTATTTTGGATAACAATACCTTTAGATCGTCCTTACCTGCCAGACTCTGGTAATGAAGAAAGTCGAAAAGGTGATGAACGAGAAGAGCAGTAGGGCGCCAGTCCAGATGTTGCGCAGTAGAAAAGGCATGATTGGAAGCCGCAGAGGCTTCCCCTTCCTTGCCGCTTCCGATTGCCACGCGCGCACAGTCTGTCTAAGGCGCGACATTTCGGCGTTATCATCAACGTCTTCGGCGTCAGCAAGCAAGCGCGCGTCGCGGCGAGCTAGATGAGGAAGTATGGTGCCCGCAGAAACGGCCACTTCAAAAAGCAGAGATGTCTATCGGCATCTGTGACAGCTAACCTGTACAACGACGTACCAATACTATAAATGAGCATGGCGAACTCTCCGGTCCGAGTCGCAACGTCTTTATCTGGCTCAATCTGCTGCTCGTATGCCATGACTTGGCCTACATACGTAGTCCTGCGAAGAGTGAGAATATGTAAGCTAGAACATGAAGGCGGAAACTTACGAATAAAACAAAAACGGAAACCTGTCGTTGTTTGAGCATCAGAGCGAGAAATATCAAGAGAGGATAAATATTGCTTGCCATCCCATGAATGCAAATACTTGGACGTAACAAACGCGTCGGATGGGTCCGGGGAGATTGACAATAGCGTTGTAAATATTGTTCATGACATCCCCGAATTTTCTTCAGCGCGATAATTAAATGCTGTGCGTCTAGATCCGTAGGTACATAACTCACCCTTTCGTCTTCTCAGTCGCCGGGCGCTCCTTCTCCTCCTGCGTGTAGCAAGTGATCCACACAGTTGCAACTAGAATCACCAAAGCGACAACGCAGAATTTGCGGAACTGATCCCCACCAAGCAAGCGGAGGATAGGCATTCTTGCAAGGGGAAGAAAACCTAGCCAAACATGTATCATTAATATGGCACTTCACGCGACAAAGTCCATCAGATGTACCAAACCCGAATCCAACAATGTTGCCGGCATGGGTCATCCTGCCGTGCCACGCGTTTCCGGCATTAAGTTGATAGGAAGGTGTGATATCGAGAAGGAGGTTCCGAAGTGATGCTTGCAAGGCGTTCAGAGCAAAATCCAACAGGTAGAACGAGACTACAGCTAATCCAATGGCTGTGTTGGACACCTGCAATCATAAGTCAGATGTCGAATCTGCTAAAAGGGTGCCTCACTTGAGCGTTACGTTGAGGGTCCCAGTCTCCCGCACCGCCGTGGAATATGTCCACGAAAACAGCTGCGATGGCCTGGCAATAAGCCAAGACGAGCATTGACACCGACAGTACGATGGTCGAAAGAGCAATCCAATATCTTCGACGATACTTGGAAGTTGACGAATCAGAGATAGCACCTGGTGTATTTGTTGGTCCATGTTCTTTGAAGACATAGCCATGGTCTGGAGAACATACCTATCACTGGCTGGGCAATTAATCCCGAAATTGGCCCCGCCAACCACACGAGGCTCGTCAACTGCTCGGACAGGCCCAGTGACAAAAGGAACGGTGTTCCATACCTGATACAGATGATTGGTTTGCTAAGAGTAGAAAGAATAAGCTATGACTCACCCTAGTTCGACGGACCAGGCGATCTGCGCTCCTGCCATGGAAATACTGATATTAAATAGGTCCATGGTCGACATCCGACGCTTCGTAGGTTCATCCTCAACGGCGGTCGACGTCGAGTCATTCTCTGGATATGTGGGCCGATCATGGCCACTGTCTGTGCGCCGCGTCGAGCTGGTTCCGCGATCCAGTCGGTCATCGCTTCGCTTTCGTGCGCCAGGCCATGGAATCTGTGTTGTTGGATCTGGATCAGCGTCTACATTCGTAGGAAAGGCCATTACACCAAATGATTAGATGGGATGATCAGGGGGAAACGCGGAGACAAGCAGCAGGCAGTAGGCGAGCAGTCTATATAGCAAGACGCGTCCGGGAACGACCTCCGCACCCAAGCCAGACGCTGCAGCTTCGGTATGCGGGGCGATGTCGTAATCGGCTTTCTCCGAACAGGAGTTTCTCCGTGGTAGTCCAACTTACTTGGCACACAGTTCAGAAAAGAAGGGGGTACATTCCGTAGCAAGAACAACACGATCGGAATAAATACAATTGATTGTAAACGATAAAAATGTGCGACACAACAGCAGCAAAGCAAGAATATGAAACCCTCCGAGTACACAAATGATGATACAAACCCGGTGTACATGCAAGATTCACCATCTATCGAGTCGTCCGTGTCCATATCTACCGCATTGATGGTATAGACCCTCCTCGCCGATGTGCAGAGTTCCCTTGGGTGAGGTCGATGCTCGGGAGTGGTTTCGACAGTAGATGAAACGGTAGCCGGCGCGTGGGCGTCGGCATACCATTCGTGGTCGCCGAACTACTGGCGCTTCCGTTCTCTGATCCCTTGGAAGGCTCTGGAAATTGGGCATAAGCACTGGAAGGACCAGTATAGATCTCATGGCTCCCATTTTCCCTCATTGCGGGATGCGGGCTGACACGTATAGGCAGAGGACGGTTCGGTGAGGGAGGAAAGGCGGTACGATCAGATGGCGGGGATAATGACACGGGCGGGCTCTTGCGCAGAATATTTGGATTCGTGCCCGCTCGACTTCGAAATAAATCGGGCGACGCGTTTGTTGTGACAATGAACGGAGGTTTCGGATTGGTTCGAAGCTGGGAAGCAGACATTGAGGTCCGCAATCGACGTCGCGATGGCACGGTTCCAGCAGGAGGTAACGATGAGATATCATCACCATTGGCAGATGGCCCTGCCGAGGATGGGTTCGAAGATTGGGACTTGACGTCCGTGGACGCACTCCCGCTTCGGTTTCGACGCATGTACTTCTCCATGGCACTTGCGTCCTGTTCGCGCATGCGCGTTGCAATTGGCGACAGTGCGGATGCCGGATTTGGATTGACGCCAAGAGATGTCGTGGAGTGGGAAGGTAGAGGTGAATGTCCTGTAGCTGAAAAGGTGCTAATGCTGCTTGCAGAGTATGTACCATGACCAGGATGTCCTTGGTGAGATGCGGATGATGACGATGAGGGGGCTGAGGTTTGCGAATGTAGGGAAGCAGAATGTTGACCATTGTAGGACTGACCGGAAGGTAGGCTACTGCTATCGAGATCCCCGCTGTCTGAGGTACTTGTTGTGCGACTGGCTCCAGATCCGCTCCGCATTCGCATCGCCCGACCTATTTCCAAGGCTTTCGCGGGTGGAAGTTGCTGCAACCCACCCCACTCGGTCCCTCTTGCCGCAGCTTGCGCGAAGACGCGTCTAGCCTTCTTATTAAGCTCATACTGTGTCCGCGCTGTGTCTTGCAAAGTATCACGCGTGCTGAACCTAGATCAGGGTTGCAGGGTCAGACAGATGGATCAGACGTCAAAGATGGAACGCACGAGTATGCATAGTCTGATGGAGTGAACCCCTCGTTGTTGCGGGCGGCGAATTGACAGCCACGCTCTATGAGCAGCTGTACAATCTACGACGAGATGAGGACGTCGGTTGAGACTCGAGCGCGCGAATTATCATACCGGCATATGGCCCCAAGAGCTTGCACTGTCGACCAGGTACACTATTTGAGCAAGTGGCCGTAGGATACCATCAAGTTTCACACATACTAGTGAAGGGGCGTATTGCCCTGATCGTCCGCCAGATCCACATCTGCACCCAAGTCACATAGCATCTGGGCGGTTGTCAGTCCTGCCTGAGAATATATCATGATGGGATGTTGGGTATGCTTACCCGAACAAGTTCCTCGTTTCCCTTTAGCGAGGCGACGTGCAGTGCTGTCTTCCCTTGCAAGTTTGACCAATCGAGAATAAAGTTGTACCGATCATAGTAGAGTCTTGCCATCCTCAAAGCAGCACCCATGAAATCAGGATCGGTGGTACCATATCGGCTTATTATTGGTGGCTTCAAGTCAGCCAGAAGAATGAGGATTGTGTTGTTCTCAGAGTCCTGTTTGAATTTGCTGCATTCAAGACATGCAGGGCAGAACAGGGGCAATAGGTACACACCCGACTAAGTTCGTCGTCGTCATGCCCCGCGTTTAACAAATATTCAAACGTCTCTTCGTGTCCCATAATAGCTGCCCACGCCAGTGATGTGTATCGCTTTGGCGCCGTGTCGGGATTCCGCATGTCTGTGCGCTGGATGAGTCTCTTGACGAGGAAGAGGTTGTTCTCTGGATGATACAGATCAGCATAAGTGGACAATGCGGGGCTGCAGAAAACGCACCTTGAACAGCTCGGCGTAGCCGTGCGGTCGCATCTTTTTCTGCCATGAGAGTGAGGGAAGGGAAGTTGAAAGAGAACAAGCTGTGCTAAAGATAATAAGAGGCAGACCAGTGCGCCACACAAGTCCACGTGAGCGTTCTTACGGAATTAGCGAATAATTAATCTTGCATTTTACCTCCGTTTGAGTCGACATCGCCGCCCGTTGTCCAACATTCTGCTCCCGACCACCATACGCATTGCTCCGACTGTCTCATTTTACCGGGGAGATACTGTCTCCACTGCTTGACGTCTGATTACCATGCCAAAAGTTATCTCACGCTCTGCGGTCTCGTCTTCCACAGACGGTCAGTCAAATCCCCCTCTTCCCGTTTCCATAGGCTCACCACAACTCATCAGCTCAACCAACCGCATCGTCCGCTGCCGCTCTTCGCGTCTACTGTGAGCTATCCTCCGTTGTCACGCGCCATCATCCAGGGTTCTAAGCCCATACATAGATTGCATATGCGGGGAGTTCGTAGTGAGTGGACAACGCATTCCAGCACATTCCGAGACTTCAAGTCAGCATATTTCCTAATTTCACTAGCTAGTTATAGACAAGACCCTGGCTTCTCTTCCCCGACGAAAAACGGACGAAGCTATCATAATACGATCCCAAGACTCCGACGATGGAAAGGCGCGTATCTTCAAGCTGAATGCGAAGCCCGGTGATCCTGTTCTTGTGGAAAGGTGAGCCTCAGTTGACTGCTTCAATTAACACGAATGGCACCAACGCATCATACACCGAAGATCACACGGAGGACATGAGCGTCAATATCGCTTCCGCTGTCCCCGCTGCACGCTTCTCATCGGATATCAGACTACCCCACCTCCAGTCAAATCGGCACCCTTCCTTTATATTTTGAAAGGTGCTCTTACCCAAGCTCAAGGCCAAATACCGCCTGATGCGTTTACCGGGGAAGAAGACCAGTCATCCACCTTATAGTCCGTCTTATATGGAGCCTTCGACGGAAGTATGCTTATTGAGTTCAGTAGATTGTACGCTAACGCGGTGTATTTTAAATAAGATATAAGTACATGTCATGGACAGCTGTATTGAAACATCGGCATTACATCTTCACGGAGGGCAACCTGAGAATACGGAGCTGATGGACCCGCAAGATCCTAGGGTAAGATTGAATTGTCAGTATATTGAGAGAGATTGCGATGCAAGGAAGAAAATGTAAGGGGGCAACTCAGTTACCGTTGTAGAAAACGTCACCACGAAGGTTAAAACACCAACGTTCGTACAGTGTGAATAATATGGTCATCACCGCTGCAGGAAAGCGAAAAGGAGTAAAGGAAAGTAAGAACTGAGACTCACCAATATACTAGAGAGGATCCCTTTGCAAACGCTCGGACTCGGTGGAGGATGATTTCGAAAATTTATGGGAACGCGGTCGTTTGTCCATGTTTGCGCATCACGTCGGGAGGCAAAGCAGGGACAAATACCGCGCTATTGTCCCCACTCCGTTCCGGCACCACCAACACGTTTACACTCCCTTGGCGACCCAGTGGAAACGGTGTTGGCGCATCGTTTCCTTGTGGGTCCATATAGGCTTCTAGGTGTGTCCTGTCCCGTTTATCAAATCAGGTAAGTTTGCCCTGATTCCTGGCGTTGCCCGTCGCCTTCGAGTGCCTCTCGTCGCAAGTTCGCATGCTCTATGGTATGTCATATAAGAGCGGCACCCTACCTCCTATCCTGAGGCCTGAGCATTAGCATCGATCCATCCAACGAGGACTCTCAGATCATCTAACTCGCTCTCTTCCTCTTGAGCACCATCGTTCTCACATATCACAATGTCTCACACCCTCGCTACCTCCTATACCGCCTTCCCTGTTACTCCCGCCGCACCCAACCCATTCTCTCTTTTGGGACAGTCACCACGCGATAATTACGCGATGTACGAAGACCTCCGTCTTGTCACGCACTCCTTTAGCAGACAGTCGCCTGAGCGGCAGAGGACTACCAGCGGGAGCTCGATCAAGTCTGGCCTGAAGAAGATGTTCAGCGGACTGTAGAATTCATCATATCATTCCTGTCGAGCTCTCCTTGTGAGTCTCGTATACAACTCTAAGTCGCCATCTTTTGGCCTACTGGCCCTGAAGCCATGCCTCTGGCCCGCGTTGCTTTACACACCAATGTCGAATTCGCCTTTGCGACCACGACCGTAATTCTTGCACAAGGAAGTTGGCTTCCGCCCTTACTTCGCGACATCCATTCGTGCCGTCAGATGAAATATCAGACGTCGAGGTCATTAGGCGGGATTTCTGGTTTGAGGGCTTGAGGGACGTCAGGTCATTGAGGAGAATTGGGTTTCATATCTTTGCCACTCAGCAGTGCAATATATAAACCTTCCACCTTGTCAATATGTGTGAATTATCGCAGGCTCAGCCGATTCTCAAAGTACGAAGCGCTCGAAGAACAACCTTTGAGAGTTTGGAAACGAAGCTGTCAACGGTGACCGAAATTGAACACGGTCCAGTAGCGCCTGCTTACGGCATCCGATGAGGCTCGCAGGGGGGAGTTGCGCGGTGTTGTTGCGGACCGTCATCCATCCCCTCTGCGCACCCGAGCCAGTCCTACACGTTCGCTATGGACCTCCCATCGGCGCGAGAACTGGAGCTCGAAGAGCTCCTCAGGCGGCGGGATGTGCAACTTGCTGAACTGAACGTGAGTATCGCGTTTGAGGCCTCCCTTTCCACGCTCAGCGCCACCTCTTTCCTAGGATGAGGTAGCCCACCTGCGCCAGTACCTGTCCACACAGCCAGGACCGTCCAAGACTGATCCCGTCTCTCTGCCTCCGGCATTGGTCTCCTTGCTGCTCCCTCACATCAACACAATCGCGGGCGACGCACACGCGGGGTCTCGCTCTAGCACGGTGACTACTGCGCTCACGCAGCGCGCGAAGCTCTTACAGGAGGAGAACGACGAGTTGTACGAGCTGTTGAAAAGTGGCGAGACGGGGCGGCTGAAAGAGGAGGTCCGCGGACTGCGACGGGCGGTCGACAGGCTCGAGACGGCGTTGCGAGGTATGTCAGACGCGTCCGCTCGGCTCTTCCATATCGGGGCATACACACTCATACACTCTGCGCGCGCGCGCACGCAGAATCGCACCTAGTCATCACGTCGCTATCGTAAGGGTCTCGGGGCATACTTTTCTTTCACATCTCACCCGTCTTTGTGCAGGGACGAACTAGACAAGTCTTACGATGCCATTCAGTCGACCGGGCGGCACCACAACAACACCAATGCGCACCCCCACCTCCCCACGCGCCAAAACTTTCACTCTGCCGCGCCTGCGCCTGTTCCTGCGCATCCGCAGTCCACGAGCAATGGGAACGCCAAACCGCTCCCGACAGGCCCGCGCGCACACAAGAAACCGCGGCTCTCCGAGCCCCAGATATCCCCCGCAAACTCAACCACGGCGCTCCCGCGCATCCAGACGCAGCAGACGCAAAGGCAGGGCTCGGCGCAGACCCGCGGACACAGCACCGCGTCGCCAGAGCGCTCGCCGGTCCTGCCGCCGGATCACCGCAAGGCGCCCGGTGTGAAAATGGAGGTGGACGACGACCAGCGCACGCGCCCACGTACGCCGCCACTGCCGCCTCCCCCCGCCCCCCGCGATCGCGAGCGGGACCGTGGCCGCGACCGTGACCGGGAGAAGGACCGAGGCAGGGATCGCAATCGGGACCGCGATCGTGAGCGCACTTCGCGGCGGAACGGAGGGCAGGGCGGCGGCGGCGGCCGGAAGGGTGGGAGGACCGGCGGCAGGCGCCATGATAGCGGCGATCGGACGTTGGCGGAGAGAATGGGACTTTGAAACGGTGGTCTTTCTTGGCTTGAGGTTGAGTTGGGTAGTGCTCGCTACGGCGACGGGTGACGATAGACGGACGGACTCGTTGCAATGGCTCTCCTCCTAGTGTATCCGGTACGAACCTCTCTCTCGGGCAGTCGCATCTTGTTGTAGCGCTAGCTGACATTATTTTTCGTTTCGTTCTTGGTTTTATTCGACGCGATCTGCCTCCGCACGTTGCGATGCATTCAGTCTGTATTTATACCTCCTTGTTGTCGCTCTGTTGTGCAAACTGTATATCATACCGCCATCTTTCGTGCGTCTTCCCTCTACGTGTAATGTCGTCTGTATCACAGTTTATTTAGCTCCCACCTCGGTACTGGTATCTCGTCGCTCAATCTACTGCTCATCTCTCCGAATCATGTCACGACGCATTATCTCTATAAAAGTATCGCTCTGAGCCTGAGCGGAGCCGGATTAGTAGCTCGCCTCTTTAAGAATTACATACGGATACAATGACATGTTCCTCCCAATCCACCTTGAAGTCATCGGGAATCGACTATCTTCATATTCGGACCCGTCGACGTTGTCCTGTCCACAAAGGTACCGTGCCTTCTATCGAAACATTCTATTCATGTGCCTCGGAGGCATCGTGTTAGTTGCCAGTGGCGCCCCGACGTCGACGTCAACGTCCACCACGACGCATACATGCCATCCACTTGTCTTCTTTCTTGAACTTACCATGCCCTCTGGTGACAGCCCTGCCCGATCGGCACGCTACCCGCAGTAAGTACACAGTTAGTGTTGCACCACTTGCGCACTCATATATCATTCTCCATGGGCACTTCCGCACCTCGCCCGCCATCTCCGCACTAAGGTATAGAGACGCCGCGCGCCCGTGTTAACGGGCGCCCATTCGCAGAGTCGCGTTCCACTTGGCGTGGCCCACGTATCCACCGAGCTATCTGCGTCCCCGTAGTCAGATCTAGGAGCTCAGATACTCCCGCTCCTTACCCGCTCCGAGGCCCATCATCATTTTGGTGCGCGCGCAGGAGTGCACAAGTCGCGTCCTTTGGGCGCTGATCCGTGTCGGCGTTGGGATGCGTGCTACCAAGTCAAGTCAGCAAGTTGCGCTGGCAGGGCGCCAAAAATACGCCGCGTGTCGTGTTGGGGACATCGTCGCCGGTCCCGCTGGGGTGTGTGAACGTCCGGACACTGGACAGCTTGCCGCGGCCAGAAATGGCACGGCGTGTATCTGAAGCAAGTCGTCCCAAGCGTTTTACTGGCATGACGGGAGGGAATCACCGTCGCGGACCCGAAACGCCCGTAGTTCAAAATGACTCCGATTCGACGCGAGATGGAGTACTTAATTGGGAACATCGGCGCGGCGCCAGGGTCTGCCAGGGTAAATCGCGATTCCGACGTGTATGGCTCAAGTGGTTCCAGGACAAAAATATGTCCGACGCGTCTAGAATCAAACAATCGCTGAGGGGGAGACGAAAGCGCTCGATTACGCGTTGCAAACAGTATCTATGTACCGCGAATGTCCATCGGGGGAATAGCTGGTAGCTGGGAGAACGATCTACAACACGGCAGTTTCGACGATTATACCGAGTACAGGGTAAGGTAGAAAAAACACTGCGACATGCGAGGGAGTCGTGAGCGCTGAGCGCGGAAAGCGGGATGGATAACTCTAGTTGTACAATGGTAAGATAGGCGGGGACACGATGGAACCCAAAACGAGCGTAGATGCTGGGCGAACCATGCAGTCAAATAAGAAAGACAGTAGAATAAAGAACGATGGTGGTAGCAGTAAAGTATGAGAGAGCGAACGAATTTGACGAAAGAAAGCTGGGATCGAACCGATGCGCATCAATGAGCGGACCCATTCCACGAGGTATGGGCACTTGGTACCGCGCATGATCCTCCTCGGAGCTCGGAAGGGCACGCCTTGAGTCCTCTACGCCGATGTGGTCCGACCTCCATTATGAATCGAAAAGAATTTGATGCAGGTCATCGCATCGTTGGATTTACACGTCACGCCTAAACGCGCGCGTGATGACGCGTCGGACTCCGAGGAGAGGGAGCGGAGGTCGGGGATGTAGATGGGCACGACGGGATGGAGATTCGTGTCTCTTGGCTGGAGTATGGGTTTCCTGTCACCCGCGCTCAGGTAGGAGACAGGGATAGGAGGCACGGGTGGCGGAGGACCGGAGCGGGGTGGGCTCGGAGGTGGTGAACGCGCGCGGGCACGTGGCGAGATGGAGATCGACGCGACGCGACGGTGGAAACCGCGGCCAGGCTGACGCTCGCGGCCAGGTGAGCTGGAGAGTGGGGGTGACTGGGATTTCTCCTTTCTGGTTCCAAAGTCATCACCGTCAAGCCATATATCGGCCTTCAGCTGGGATGAAAGGACCCGCTGGCGCGGAAAGGCGACGGTCTTTTTGAGAAGTGGAGAGCCGATGAGGGTAGGAGGGATGGGTGGGGATTGGGGCGCGGAGATGAGGCGCTGGCGAGAACGTTGGCGTTGGATGAGGTGTGGAGAAGGGAGGGGAGTATGAAGGGGTTGAGGAGAAGGCATCCTGGGAGGCGGGGAGAGGGAGCGGGTCGAGGAAGAAGACATTTGCTCTGAGAGTGGATGAGCGGGAATGGGAGATGAGAGCTACGTGGAGGGGAGGCATCTTATAGGTGGACCGAATGCGAAAACAAGGCGTGTGCGAACCGGTGACTGGACGAGACGCGAACGAGGCAGCGTTGCGCGGATTGCAAATATTTCCATTTGAGAATAAAGGCAGGAAGTCTCGGTGGCTGTCCGCCCTGCCCTCCCATTTGCTGACTCCGTCTGCGCCAGCGCTTCGGCGGGCGCTCCCCCCATCTCATATCCGCCCGCGCCTCGGGATCCACCTTCCCTGCACGTCTGCCTTGCCTCTGACTGCTTTCCGCAATTCGGACCCACGCAGACGGCACACCTCTCGCTCGCCATGTTTGTGCGGTGTTGCCAAGAAGCAGCGCCCAACGTAGCACCGACCGTGACTGTGTGCAAGTGGCTACTATTGTGCTTGTCATTTGACCATGGCGATGTTGCGACTGGCCGTTCATTGTCCAGAGAAGCACGGCTCGCGAGCTGTAGCTGTGGGGGACCATGAATCGACGGTGGCCGCCGAGCCGGGTTCTGACGTGCCGCATGGCATCATCTTCTCGACCTGCCTCCGCCTTCTCAGGCGGATTCGAGGGAGGCTCTGACAGACTTGGACAGAGGACAATGGGCATCACGGACGTGCATCAGAATTGCTGGAGGACGTCTACCCCGGCCCGCGTTTGCGACGGCTCGACGTGATCATCGTGGAGGCCTGGCCCACCCATCTGTCCATTCATTCTCCATACATCGACCTTTCCGAACCTTCCCGTGCGATTCGTGCGCACTCCCTCTGTCCATGCCATCCCTTTCCTCTTCCCTTCGCCTCGACCCCTCCCTCCGTCTATCAACTTGCTAGTCTAACTCGGCAGTAAATCGCTCCTCGCTTGTAACAGACGATCCACATAGATCAAAGTGCCCACTGTTCTGACGATCCCTCATCCACCGCTTACATACTACCTGTCATCATCGATGCCATCCGTTCCGTCCTCGGCACTGGCACAGCGTCTTGTCTTTCTCTGGACTGGTGCACAGTCCTCCGCACTCGATACAAATGTCCTTGAAATATTCCGCAGCGAATTTCGCTTTGATCATGCACTTAACTCGGCTAGCCGAGATCTAGGAGATTATCGCTTGCCGTCTGACTTAACGCGTCCATCAAACGCCGCTGATGTGCAAACTTGTCCTGCCTATCCGTCCGTGGTCGCGTTTCACCGGTCCACCGTCTGACATGTGCTGTATTATCCATCTGGATTGTAACTGGAAAGTTTACCGCGACCAGCCGTGTCAGACATGCCTCATGGTCCAGCCTGAAACGAAATGTGTCTCTGCTGGTCGAAAACGCAATACGCAGGTATGTGCCCGCGCTGTTCCGTGCTCTGCTTTTCATCGGGCCAGTCCTAAACTTCACTGAATTCTACACATCCTGGCGGTGTTCCTGTCCTTACTTTATTGACTATGCTGTCTCTGTGGTCTCTGTCTCCCTTCGTGTCTCCCGTGCTTGCTTTCCGGTCGTCATTTTTTCCAGCCCTGACGAGGCACACAACCGGGATCCTCCATTGACACAAACACACGTCCTTGCTGTGGCCGAGACCCAGGCCATTTTGGCCACCGCGACCATACCAGGAGGCGGTCGCCCGCCGTTCGCCATCGAGGGTGCTCCGCCGACATCGACAGATGGCGTGCAAATCTATTTCTTACCTCCAAACAATCCCGCGGATTTGATGCCGTCCCTGAACAGCACCCCTCCAACGCGCCCCAATTCTGCCCAGGACGCCCCTGCACCCCCAGCTGTCGCCCCCTCCCCATCCCCGAACTCGGCGCCCAACGACACGTCCGGCGTGCCCTCGGATGGCGGCACTCAGGCCCCGCCTGCTCATGTCCCGCTCGTTATGGCCTATTATCCCTCGTGGGTGGCGGACACGTTCCCTCCAGAGAAAGTCGACTTTGGGCGCTTTGACTGGATCGACTTTGCGTTCGCGGTACCAGGCGAGAAATTTGGCCTCAGCTGGGACGGGTCGGACCAAGCGCAGTCCCTCCTCGCGCGCTTGGTGTCTGCAGCTCACGCAAAGGGCAAGAAGGTGAAACTGAGCGTCGGTGGGTGGACGGGGAGCAAGTAAGTTGTCACCTCGCGCGTGGCATATCCTTGTTCCTGATCGACGCATTACCCGACCGCACAGGTGGTTCTCGCCTGCTGTTTCGAGCGACACCAATCGGCAAACTTTTGTGAACAACATTCTCTCCGCGTACAACCAGTTCGATCTTGACGGCATCGACATCGACTGGGAGTATCCCGGGCAGGAGGGCGCGCCAGGCAATCGCGTCAGTCCGGACGACTCCGACAACTTCCTCGCGTTCCTGCAGCTCCTGCGCGCGACGCTGCCTCAAGGCGCGCGCATCACCGCCGCGACACAGACCGAGCCGTTCGCGAGCGCGCAGGGCATGCCGATGGCGAATGTGACGGAGTTCGCGCAGGCGCTGGATTGGATATTGATGATGAACTACGACGTCTGGCAAGGTACGTTAGGATAGCATCTCTTCGGCATTCTGACACCGCCCCTACATTGTTCTCGTGGAACACGCCTCTGCTCATCGAATCGAATATTTCGCAGCGTCTTCCAATCCTGGGCCTAACGCGCCGCTGAGCGATGCCTGCCAAAACTCGACTCAGCCCAATTCGAACGCAGACATGGCCATCCGTGCGTGGACTGCTGCAGGATTCCCCGCGGAGAAGCTCGTGCTCGGCGTTCCCTCGTATGGCTACGTGTCGAAATCGACCGCGACGCAGCTGCGCGCGCGGCAGCAGCCCGCCGACGACACCAACGGCACCAACAACGGCACTGGCACGACCGCGCCGCAGGACGCCGTGCATGTCAAGTCTGAGGACGAGGGCCAGGTGCAATTCAGAGACCTCGTCGCGCAGGGCGCGCTGTGCCCGTCTGTCCCGGCGCCGCCGTCATCAACGGCGAACGCAACAAGGCGGGAACACGCGCGAGATCCAGCTCCAGATTCAGCCCAAGAGCCAGGGGACTACGACGCGTGCGGCGGGTTCGTGCGTGCGTGGGACGCGTGCTCGAACACGCCGTGGCTGAGGAGCGAGAGCGCGGGGCAGGTCATCTCGTACGACGACGCGCGCAGTCTCCAGATGAAGGCAGAGATGGTGCACGCGCACGGGCTGCTCGGCGTGAACATGTTCGACGTGCACGGGGACACAGACGAGTGGGCGCTGGTGGATTCGCTGAGGAAGGGCCTGGGCCTGTGACTCTGATCCTGATCGCGACCATTGGCGTGTGCTGTTGTTCTCAGTGATGTCGTTGTATTCACGTGTCTTCCTTTCTGTTCGTGCGTTGTCCTGCGTGCTTCTCAGGCTTTGTGGCCGCATTAAGCTCAATGCAGGCGCCGACGATTCTGTCAACAGAACGACCGGCCCTTCTGTTGAGGTGAGAGAGGGTGACAGTCGGCGCTCTCTTCTGTAGGTGATCCACGCGGTAATATCCCTTGCACGACGATCGGCTGAAGCCAGCTGAAGCCTATCACATGCATGATTCAGATGTTGAACTGACGTCGCAGGTAATGAGTCTTGATTATAGACAATTCCATATTTTAAGCGATGATGTGCTACAAGGGTCCATTTGGACATTGTCCCCGGTTTCCTTCTAGCCCCCCTCCTCTTCCTGCGGATGGGACTCCTTCTGATCCACGTGAAACGATAGAGGCGAAGCAATATGGCGCGATGCGAGCCGAAGAGATTCGCATGCTCACAGTGGAGATGGAGGGGAGATGGAGGCTGGAGGACGCGACTCGACGTACTCTGCGCGGAACGGATGCGAATAAGAGATGCTGATGCTAAACGAGAGGAGGGTGCATATGGGCGAGTACGCCTATGACTTGACTGGACATGGAGTGTCGATGCGCAGGGCTGGGTCTTGAGTACGGCATGGCATGGTAGAGAGTGCATGGGCGCTAGGACTGGGGATATACACGGAGTTGACATCGTCGCGAAGAATGTGGGATGGATGACGTGGATATGTGCATTCGCGGTCGCGGTCGCGACGTGGACAGATGGGCTCTATGCTCCGCAGAAGAGCTTCCTAATCCCTTCAGTCACGGTGGAGCCAACGCTCGCACGGCGGTGCTGCGTCTGCTGGCCGTTCGACGGCCGCAGGACGCTCCTGAGCTCCTCGTAAGTCCCGTAAGCGTCCCTGGGGTTCTGCCCGAAAAGGCAGAAGGCATTTGGGGCGGCGGGGGCGATGGGGAACAGCGAGAGCGGGGTGTTCTGAGAAATGTACGCCATCTGTGCTCTAGTGGGGTTCGCGCGGGTGCGGATGAGGATGAGGACAGAGGCAACCTTCGAGAAACGACACGGTAGGAGGAGAGGGAGCGGGAGGAGATGCTGGGAGATGTTCCATGATGAGAAGCTACGCTGTTACTTATATCGTTGTGGGCTATTACGCTGTGTTGTGGGCCTGAGGTGGCCAGGACACGACGTAAGTTGCCAAGTTTACACACTCCCTTCATCCGTTTTGGGACTAGCTCGGGTGGTCTCGGATAGGCGCCAATCTGCGCCAATTGGCCCGGTACGCCTACATGGACCCACAGCGTATGTAATTGTCGCGTGGTTGGCTTACATATTTTATACCACTCTGCCAGCCTCTGCCAGCCTCCAGCTCTCTCGACCTCCGCCATGTTGACTCTGTTGGTTCAAGCTCGTTCTGTCGATGCTGTGTTGGCGCACGGTGATCACCTATTGAATACAATATATCAAACACGCTTCCGCGCGCACAAGGGCCTTTAAACCATTCACGTCGTTCTTGTTCTTCACAAGGCTTGTGGTCTGTAGACGGTCACTCCGACTCTTGTTGGCCTCATGAGACAAGCAGCTCATTCCAAGGGGTGCGTTCTACTGTCCAGGTGAGCGTTGTTTCTTGCTTGTCTTCTTCAAGGCTTTCAGCCTCATCCCCTATCGTATGCAATATACCTGTGGGTTTTTGTTTTGTTTAGCTTTGTGTGACATGTTTGATGAGAGTGACTCGCGCTCTCCGTGTCCGTTTCTTATCCCATCACAGCCATCAATCAGCTCTCCGCTCGCTCGTCCAGGAAAACATCGTTGCCAGGTGACCAGCGCCTTGTGACCAAACGTCGTCACCATGTAAGTACGAGCCGTAATGCATCGTTTTAGCATACGAGAATAGAACTCGTGAACATCAGACACACATGGCCTACAGTTCTCCTGGGAACTTTTCAGAGTATCTTGTCGTCACGAGAGACACTTTCAAGTCTTCGAGATCATGAACGTCGAATCGTAGGTATCAATGGGGCTCGCAACACGCCTATTCTGGCGAGTGCGCTCCACATCGGCGTCTCCAGATCACGCTCGTCATTTCGCGACCAATATCCGTCGTGCAACAAGAGTAAGGCGTACTTCTTTCCGCTCTAGAGCTGTGCACTCAATTTATCAGGAAACTCATAACGGCCAATCAGGACCACGCGACTTCTTGGCCCATAGTCAGCTGCATATAAACAAGAGATGGAAGGCAACGAGCACACTCGACTGACACCCACTCCCTGTCGACTTCGCGCATATCATGACGATAGCCCTCACCGCGGTCGCTAGCCTCGCGATTTTGGTGGGTTCGGCATATGCAGATGTGACATGGACCGCGACCCCGTTCAACCCGCCGTCCGTCCCCCTTGCCGTACGAACGCCGTACTTGTCAGTATGGCTCCCTCAAGGAGCCGGGACTGCTTTGAATGGCGCTTGGCCAACATTCTGGACAGGCAACGTGAGATACGTGGTTCCATTGCTCTAGGCTTTTCTCAATTTGCCACTTCCTCCCTGGTATCTAGATCATGGGATGGGCGGGATATGTGAAAGTTGACGGTACTGCATACAATTTTCTCGGAGCGCCTGTCGTGTCTGGTGCGAGCAAAGCTGTTCAGAAAAGTCTGACCGTGAGTGATTACTCTTCTGTTTTCATAATTTAGTGCTCAGCTTCTCCTTAGTTCACCGCTACGCAAAGTATTTTCGTCATGACTGCTGGGCCGGTCGACTTGACCGTCACCTTCCTGAGTCCTGTAGAGGTAGACGCCTCTCGCCGATAAATATATGCTCAATGAATCTCACGATACGACAGCCGAATGACTTGACGAAACAGTCGCTGCCCTTCTCGTATCTGGCTCTCTCTGTTGCCTCAAACGACGGCAGCTCACATTCTGTACAAGTCTACACTGATATCAGCGCAGAATGGGTGTCCGGTGATAACAGTCTCGTCGCGAATTGGACGACGACGACAACCGGAGGCATACTGACGCATCAAGTCCAGCTGGAGTCCCAATCTATATATGGAGAGGTCTCTGACCACATTCAACGTGAGCAGGCGTTCTCGGACAACTGCAACTCATCTACTGACAGATGAGCAGAGGGCTCGGCGTTCTATTCAACCGCATCAGTGCGTCTGCCTGCACTCTCACGAGCACTTACAGTTTGATATTGAAAACATACATCTTACAGAGTTCCGGGACAACATATCAAACTGGTCAGGATACTGTTGTGCGCGGACAGTTCATCCAGTCAGGCGTTCTCGCCAACACAGAGGACGTCAAGTTCCGCGCGATTTCTGACAATTGGCCTGTTTTTGCTTTTGCGCATGACCTTGGGACTGTGAGCATCGCGACAGACCCGGTGATCTTTACCGTAGGCCACGTAAGAGACCCTGCTGTTCAATATATAGTCACGGGCGGGGCGCTGCAAGATCGGAGCGTATACTTCCAAAGCCAGTTCTCTTCGATCGTAGATGTTGTGAGTACATTGCATCTCGTCTCTCCCCGAATTTGAACTTCCTCTAAATGACACTCATCCAAACTCGGGTGCATCCAGATCTCTTCATTCATCGGGGACTACGCCGGCGCACTCTCTCGCGCAGACCGGTTCGATGCTCAAATTAAGAGCGACGCGTCTGCGATTTCGGCAAACTACACTTCCATCGTGGCGCTGTCCGTCCGACAGGTCTTCGGCGCCATAGAGATCACCGTTTCGAAGGACAGCGAGGGTCGGTGGAACACCGACGATGTCCTCGTGTTCATGAAGGAGATATCGAGCGACGGGGTGAGCGTTTCCAGTACCGAACAAGCTGATCCTATAAGGCATAAGTGCTCAACTTCAAACACACGATCAGAACGTGAACACCGTGGATGTCATCTTCCCTGCATGGCCTGCGTTCCTCTACGCCAGCCCGGCGCTGGGAAAGGACCTCCTACTCCCTCTTTTCGAGTACCAGGCGTCTGGGCAGTACCCGAACAAGTGGAGTGTTCACGATATGGGTGAATCTCCCGGATGATGGTCGTTTGCGCGGCCGAGACTAAACACCCTACCTCTGTAGGTGCCAATTACCCCAAAGCCTTGGGTCACAATGACGGTATGTAGTGCCTGTTCACAAAAATGAGCGTTTTCGGTTATGCTTCTGATTGATTGTATACAACTGGTCCAGGAAAGGATGAGGCCATGCCGCTTGAAGGTAAATTCACTGCTATTAATGACTTTGCCTCTTCCCTGCTTGCCCCTAACCGTCATCATTAGAAAGCGGGAACATGCTCATTATGACCTTGTCCTACACCCAGAAGACTAACGACACGTCCCTGGTCACTACATATGTGCGCATCACTTTGCGTCCCTTTCCGCAATTTCTCACAGAACAGGCACATGCTTGCCACTTTTCTCATCAGTCGAGCCTCCTAGACCAATGGACGCAGTTCCTGATCCAGGAGGCGTTGATCCCGGCGAACCAAATTAGCACAGATGACTTCGCCGGGAGCCTCGCGAATCAAACCAACCTGGCCATCAAGGGCATCGTCGGAATCCGCGCCATGGCAGAGATCGCGCGTTTGCTCGGGGACGACACGAAAAGCCAAAATTACAGCGTGCGTGCCGGACGCCTCAGTCTTTTTATTTTATATCTGTTGGCCGCGTCGTCATTCATCGTTCATGCGGCTGGGACTTCTAGTCGATTGCGGCGAGTTACGTCGAGCAGTGGCAAAAGTTCGCGCTGTCGAGTGATGGAAAACATCTGACGCTATCCGTGAGTTCACGATGCATGATATAACGCTCGAAGCGTCCTCATGCATGATCCGCACACTTGTCAATCAGTATGGAAATGACTCAAGGTAATGGTGCTCTTTTTTTTCAATTGTGCATCGCCTCACTACCTGGCTAGTTGGGGGTTGTCGTACAACCTCTACGCAGACAAACTTCTCAAATTAAATCTCTTCCCGCAATCCATCTATGACATCCGTAGGTCCCGGTATCTCTTGTCAGCTCCATGACCGCGTTCTCATGCTCCCCACAAGAATCTGCATGGTACCAGACAGTCTCCAGTATGACTCATCCCATCTTCTCCTCTCCTCTCCCCTTTTTTCTACTTATTCAACTTACACACCCGAATCAGAACCTTTCGGCGTACCGCTCGACACACGACACCTACACCAAGTCTGACTGGCAGGTCATCGCCGCTGCCACTCTCTCCACAGCTTCGCCCAACACGACGCGCGACCTCTTGATTGACGGCGTGCATGCGTACGTTGCGACGCCCGCGGGTGGTAACAGCGCGCCGCTGGGCGACTGGTACGACGCAACAACCGGCGCGGCGGAGGGATTCAGAGCACGACCTGTGGTCGGGGGCCACTTAGCGTTGGTGAGTGAATTTGATCAGATGCAAGATCTATGGCAGGACTGATTGAGATGCTGTAGCTCGTAATTTGATTAGAAAACATATCATGGTGTAGATGGTGAATGAATGCACGTGTCTCGTCCTGAATGGATATCTCCACAAGACGCTCCGCCAACAACGCAGGATGTGGCACGAGATATCAGAGCTCGTCCGACAATGGACGTACCCTGACCCCCTAGCTGCCGACCGAACGAAGAACCGTCCAAATTTGCGGGGCGTCTAAGACAACATCGTCTTTATCGACGAGCAAATTCGCCAGGTGTGTAGAGGAACACTGTCGTACAGGACGATCGCAATCCTGGCCCTAGAAATGGTGGATGAATCTTGAGTTCTGTCCTTTGTTGTTGTGAGTCTGATACTTGACTCTCTTTCTTCCTAGATCGATCGGATCGAATTCATTCATTCACGAGGGATCATTCTACGTGATGTCAAGCCTCAGAACTTGGCTATGGGTCGTGGCAATCGCTCGAATTTGCTTTACATGTTTGACTTTGGACTCGCCAAGCCATTCATTAACCCCACGACAAACAAGCACATTCCGTTCCGTGCCGGTCTAGTGTCGGTAGGCACTGCTCGCTATATGAGCTACAATGTCCACTTTGGTAGAGGTACGTTCTGATTTACTCTCACTTTCACGACTGAACCATGTTATGTCCAAACACATAGAGCCTTCACGCCGCGATGACATGGAAGCGCTAGGAAACTGCCTGCTCCATCTCTTGCATGGACAACTCCCGTGGCAAGGGATATGTGGACCCACCATACCCGCAAAAGCGCTCCGCATTGGCGAGATGAAAGCGGGCAAGCCCTTCCGTGATCTCCTTGCGCGGTCGCCAGCCGAGTTCACAGAATACTTTGATCACTGCCGCAGCCTGGCATTCGAAGAGGAGCCAGGTTATTCATTGTTGCGAGATATATTCAAGAAGAGGATGGATGCTGAAGGGTGGGATGTGAATGGAAAGTACGACTGGGAAGATCCGAGGGATTTGGAGAAGGGGACGCTGCTGCCGGAGGAATACAAGGTGGACGTACGTTTCGTGCAAGATGACCTAGATTGGTGATCTACAGCCTGTACAGCTTTCCTGCATAGACGTTCAATCTCCATACTCCTCATACGTATTCTTGATATTGGCTGCACGAGTAATGAGATTCCTCCGCACTGCCGAAACTCGCACTTAGACATGACCAGACCCCACGAATCTCATATCTCGTTACCGCCGCTGCTTCTTGCTAGAGGTGACTGCAGTGATGAGTGTTGAAAACATGGTGGATAGATAAATTCACTTCAGCTTCGTTGCCCGCTTTTGTGATAAATTATCTACTATTCAGCGACTACAATATTCCACAAGACCCTACGAGCCATTGGCCGTCGAATACACTGTGCTCCCGCTAGTCCCCTCCTCTCCTCCTTTCAGTGTCTTGCCTGCTCCTTTTGTCTGGCCTCCAGATCATGAGGTCTTCTTGAAAATCCCGCTTCCGCTTCCCCCCACTCCAAGATCCTTGTTCATGCTCAATCCAATGACGCTGGAGATCCTGGTGCTGAGACTCGGTTGTCCAGTCGGAAATCCTTGTTTCTAGAGTCCGTTGGTTTTCTCTATGCTCATCCTGTGCGCGCCTTGTCGCGTCTTCCTCCCTTGCTCTGTTGTTTGCATACTGGCTCCAATTAGAATATGCGACACCAGCATCTTGGACATACAGTGCGATCTGTGAAGCTGTTTCGGTGTCGCAGTTGGATTTGGATTTTTAAAAGCGAGGAAGTGTTTGTGATAGCATGCCCCTGTGCTGCAATGGTGAACAGATGCGAGATATTAAGGCAATTTGAGGACATTACATATGCATGTTCTATAAGGTAAGCTGGACGGGATGGTACATAAAGTAATATAGTGTAACATGTCAAATCAAAAGCAAGAACCACGTTTCTACTCTTCCCCGGGGTTTTTATACCTTCTGAGCGCCCTCTCCCGACTTTCATGATGATCTACAATCGGCCTCGGATATTCCAACTTATCCGCCAACTTCGCTGACGGCTGATGCACGTCCTTCCCCCTCACGTCCCGCAGCTCTGGTACGAATGCGCGAATGTACTCGCCTGTCGGGTCTGCCTTCTCGCTTTGCAGGTACGGATTGAAGATGCGGAAATACGGCTGCGGGTCAGTGCCTGTGCTCGCGCTCCACTGCCACCCGCCATTGTTGGACGCGAGGTCGCCATCAATGAATTGTTGCATAAAATGCTAAAATGGAACGACAAGGTTTAGCAGGGCTCGCAGAGGGCGGCAAAGGAAAATCACGCACGCGTTCGCCAAGTCGCCAATCAATCATAAGGTCCTTGGTGAGGAACATGGCCGCGATCATGCGCGGGCGGTTGTGCATCCACCCTGCATCAAAAAAAAATCAGCAAGGTGCCATCAAGGGACAAGACAGGCGATCTTACCCATAGTGTTCGCCTGCGCAAGGCGGCGTCGACAATTGGCACGCCAGTGCGGCCTTCCTGCCACGCCTTGAAATGTTCCTCGTTCGTCTCCCACTTGACATCCGCGTATTTCCCTTGGAAGGGCCGGCCCATGGACACCCGCGGAAATGCGACCATAACGTGCGTGTAAAAGTCTCGCCAAGCTGTCAAAAGCCACATGTCAATGCCTCTGTCGATCCTCACGCTCTAGAGCCCACTCACCAATCTCCTGTACCCACATCCCGACGTCTGACTCTCTATCAGCGCGCACCGTTTCGATGCCTAGAAGGGTCATGCTCGCCCGGATGAGCTCTCGTGCGGATATGACGCCCGCGGCAAGGTATGGGCTCAACCGGCTCGTTGTATTCCTGTCTGCCCTATCTCTCTCCACCTTGTACACAAGCGCTCTGCTTTTCTTGTCCGAAGGAGTAGCTTTCTCAAGGGGGTTTGAGAGACCAACATGCGACTCGCTGGATTTGGTATGGAGAAATAGGTCAAGCATCTACTCAGCGAGCGCGGGTCAGTGTTTATGCACACAAAGAGAGGGCGATATTCACTTGTTTGGCGGCATCATGACCCGCGGGCCAGACTTCCGACATTCTGTCACGGTCGGCGCACTCGAACCCTTCGACTGATGAAGGGACAGGCGTATTGAATAGGTCTGCAAAGTCTGGATGCTCGTGGATATCCTTAGAATTGGGGCTCGGGGCCGGGGCTTCACCCAAGAATCGTGGCAGGTCGCCGTTGAGGGTAGGCAGCCATTGGCGCTGGAACGGCGAGTAAACCTAGAGAATATTATTGAGAACAGCCATAGGATGAACGCAGACGACGAAACATGCAGTGAACGGCTTGCCGGACTTTGTCTGAAGGGTGTCTGGTTCCACGACAAGCTTGTCGTGGACGAAGGTCGACGAACACCCTGCTCTTTCGCGAGCTCACATACACGGATGTCGCGACGCAGTTCATCGACTTCATACTCGATATTTGCGAACAGACGAGTGACATTCCATGATCTCAGGAGAGATAGAACGCGAGATGGTAGCGTTCGGCGGGGAGTGTGGGTCACGGTGTGCAATGGAATGTGCAGGCCCGCAAGGGAAGACTGAAAATTAATCAGAGATGGATCGAATTGTTAGAAACTTGTAGTTTCACCTGCAGGATGGAAAGGTTCCTTAAGGTAAAATCTATCCGGCGTGGACTCCTGTCGTGAGCGGCATAGTCCTGTGGACTAAGAATGAAGAGGGCAAGGAGAGGTATGTTATCCTCTTTAGCTGCCGAAGAGGCTTGCGCGAGCGCACGATTATCGACAACTGCAGAAAGTGTCAGCGTGCTCGCACCAGATCCCAAGCTTTCGACTCACTTCTCATATCTTCCATCCTCATCCAATACACGACTGCCTCGCCTTTCTTGGGCGACTTGACAGCATGACTGAGGGCGTTTAGGAGCTGGGGCAGAGGTCTATGCGCGTCGACCTTTGCGGCGGCGTCTGCTGTCGCGATTTTGCGATGGACGATGTCTACGTCGGAACGGGGTTTCTTTGAGGCAAACGGAGAGGGGCTGCGGAGTGAACGCTTAGGCATGATGGACATACAATGAGAGGCGGTGCGGTACTCACGGCGTGGATCGATTGCTTTTGTACTTGTGTTCGGACGTGACGTCGTCGAGACGCGTCGCCGTCGCGTCCTCGATCGCGCACTGGGATCGTGACACGTGATGCATCCCGCCCACTTCTGCTCGGGTTCGCCGCCAGGTTCTTTCCTCGCTCCGATGGTCTGCACTCGCGTCTGTCCCGTCCTTATCTTGTCCCTCCTCGTTCAGCACGTACATAGTGCGCAGGTCCAGCTTGCTGGGACTGTCGTCGTTGGTAGCGACATCGCTTCTCAGGAGTTCTTTGGAGGTTCATCTCTCCTTTCGGCTTCCGATGTCATCTGATGAGGGGTCTTGCTTTTTTCTAGGGATTCCGTTTGCAGAGTCTCCTATAGGTCACCTTCGCTTTGCCCCACCTGTCCCCAAACTCGACCTGGGAAGCCTCTCGACTTTCAATGCAACTACTTCCGGACTCGCTTGTATTCAACCCGTGTGTTTTTCCGTCACCTCTACCGTCTTGAATGCATCTAATATAATGATCACAAGTGGACACAGTCCCCCATCTCGGAGGATTGCCTGACCCTCAACATCTTCCGGCCCGCAGGCCTTACTCAGAATTCCTCGTTACCCGTTATGCTATGGATCTACGGCGGAGGGTTCATGAGTACTCATCTCATGTCTTTGCTTCTTTTTTAATGCCCACTACCGTCGGGCAGGTGGGTCATCTTCTGCGTCGAATGGGTCTGCGCTAGTTGACCGCTCGATTCATCGCGTATGTAAACCCTCGCCCTAGTCTGTCTCTCGTGATCGACGAATTCATCACAGGGGACACCTGTCATCTTTGTCACCTTCAACTACCGCCTCGGTCCGCTAGGTTTTCCTCAAGGCCCCGAAGCAGCTGGCCGTGGCGCTCTCAATCTCGGACTACGCGATCAATGGACCGCATTCGAATGGGTGCAAGCGAACATTCACGCGTTTGGCGGCGATCCTGACAAGGTATGCCATGAAGCCCCGATATATTGAACATGCGACAACTAGACATCATAGGTCACGATCTTTGGTCAGAGCGCCGGCTCCATCTCGCTCGGTCTACATTACCTGAACGAGAACTTCACAAACGTCGCCAGAGCCGCTGTAAGTGCATTTGCTTACCAGCCTTCGTGGCCTAGCCATTCACAGTTACTTCGTAGATATTTGAATCTGGCTCCGCGTCAACTCTCCCCCTATTCGGGTCCTCACACCTCCTCCCTTCCTGGCTTGCGTTCGCTCGGGGCACGCCCTCCTGCGCTTCCTCTTTGTCGCTCATCGAGAACGAGAGCGATAGAGAGACGTTTCCTTGCTTGCTTGCTGCGACGTCGGATGAACTTCTCGTCGGCGAAGAGGCCGCACTAGCTTATGGCCAGCAACAGTTCCCGTTTATACCCGTCATAGACGGCTTGGAGGGCCTTGTTCCCGATCTGCCTAGTCTGCGACTGAGAGCGGGTGCTGGGAACAGAGTGCCGTTCATCGCTGGAACAGTTCTAGATGAAGGTGACTGTGCACCCTTTTCTCGATCTCTTGAGCCGGGCTCACGACTCATTGAACCTCAAATCCCATCCTTAGGCACGTCTTTCGTCCCCACGTCGATATCTTCGCCGAAAGAGACCCACGACGCGATAGTCAAGCTGTACACTCCCTCCCCCTCGCGTAAGGGAAATCTGACGCTCGACATCGCAGCGGGTGCCTTGGTCGCCTTGTACGATTCACCGGACATGCGCTCGCCGTTTGGCACGGGCAACGCGACTTTCGGGCTCAGTGCAGAGTTCAAGCGCGCGGCAGCCATCGGTAAGCCCATGCTGGATGCCTCACCAGTGTGAACGTTCGAGAGCCCCGCTCGAGGGGTTTGAGCTGTGTATAGGCTTACGTGCTGTCTTGTTTTTTTTCCCGCCGCAAATGCCAGTCGGTGACTTGTGGTTCCAAGCCCAGCGCCGGTTCTGGACGCAGACCGCATCTGCAAACGGGACGAAGGTCTACGGATACCTGTTCACCGAGCCCCAACCTCACAACCAGCCGTACCTTGGAGGTGAGCCTTTCTCATGGTGGATAATGGGCTCAAACAGGCCTGCCTGACGTTCTGGCCGACGCACGCGTGTTCAGTGGCACACGCCTCCGAGCTGGGATACATCTACGGGGTGATCTCTGCGAGCGGCGACGTTGAGGAGGTCCCTATAATCGGTGGTGCTCTGCCGCCTCTCAGCTTGGCGATGATGGATTATTGGATCTCGTTCGTGAACTCACTGGACCCGAACGACGGATTGGGGAGCCTGCGCCCGAACTGGGAGGCATATGGGGACAACCAGGTTCGTTCTCCTCGCACATCATGAATGTGCTTCCTGACGCTCGTTGTGACATTGTTTGATCAACAGCGGATAATGCAGATCCAGACGGCGAACACGACGCTCATCAAGGACGATTATCGACGCTTGGCGATTGACTTCATCAACCAAAATAGCAAGCTTTTCCGGCAGTGAGGTTTTGTGTCCTTGGTTAGTCCTTGTACGAGATAGTGTGTTGTATGAATAGGGCAACAAAGCATTCTTGTTGACCCGTGTAATATACGGATCGCGATATATATACGCGATGGGTGGTCCTCTTTAACTCAGTGGATCAGACTCGAGATGAGCGAGCAGAATGTTCGAAGTGGTTGATTCACCAAAAGATGGTATAAGATTAGACGAAGGCTACCCAGATACAATTTTACGTATACAATGCGAAAGCGATGCAGGAGTGCGGACCAGATCCCCTAGCATGAGCGACGTTGAAATAGGTCAGTCATCGAGGTCGAAATCGGAGTCGTCGTCGCGCTCTTGTCGGAAGCGGCTGCGAGAGACGGTCGATGTCACGTTTCGAACAGCGGGAATAAACTCTGAGGGTTTTATAACAACGCCTGCGGAGGAGAGGGGAAACACGGGATGATCAAGGCGTGCGGGGATGAAAGAGCAGTGGGGTTCGTACCGGATTGCTGCAGCCGGAGCTCGAGAGTGGCGGTGGAGAAGGAGTCCTTGTTTCCGAGTTCCTCGAAGCCGACGATTCTGTTCAGGCGCGCGATGGAGTGAGCGATTTTCATGGAACATGCGGATAGGTACTTCGCGAGGCGAGGGAAGCCGGGGAAGGACGTGCACTTACCGATCCTTTGTTACGCCGTTCACGAAGCCAATGACACACGGGAGGACCTTTACGCCCAGCTTTTCGACGAGGAACGGAACGCTCTCGACGAACACGCGGAGAAAGAGCGTGTGGAAGTATTTCGGTGCGATAGCCTACGAGTCACGAGTAAACGGTGAGCGGACGATGCACGGTTCGAATGAGTGGAGGACGCGCAGACGTACAGCGAGATGCTTGTCCATGATTTCACATCGCCGGAAGTTGGAATGGTAGAAGTGGATCACGCAGCGTGGCTCGGTCCTGCAAGGGGGGACAGGCGTGCGATGTGCCGTGTTATACATAACATGCACAGGAAGGCAGAGCGGAAGACAGACTCACGCACTGGTCCGAATGACAAGCTTTTCGTCCGACATCTCTGTATACTTCCCGTGGTTGTCCTCGCGCATCTGCTTCATGAGCTCCATCCTGTGTGATGAGGCGGAGACATGGGTGAGCAGAGCGGAGGAGCAAGGGAGGGGTCAGACGCACTCGCGCTGGAGCTCCTTGACGCCATGCTCGCGGAATTTGGCTTCGTCATCCTCGATCTCGGCTTCGAGCTGTGCGAAGAGCTCGTCGTCGTCCAGCTCCTCATCATCTCGGTCTGAGCGAGATCGGGAGGTGGATGTGGAGGGCGCGGCCAGCTGAGCGGCCAAGAGGGCGACTTTAGGGTTGCGCGGGCCTGTGCTGTCGAAAGACCCGCTCAGTTCGAACCGCACTATGGTGAAATCTGTGAATGAGACTCACTATACGGCGTTGTCGGCCATGGTCACTTGTGGGGCGGGATGAGAGCCCAGAAAGGAATGTCCCAAGTCTGACGTAGTGCCCGCCGGAAGGCTCCTCACACTCGGCCACCATCATGAAGCTTGTCGGCAAACACATCGAAAAGGACCACTCGGTGAGTGCTGGCTTGCTACAACAACGCTCGTTCTCACATTTGAGCAGGGCCATGTCACCGTCAGGCCCGAGGAAGACGAGGACATGTGGCATCTCTACAACCTCATCCAAGAGGTGCGATCGCTCGTCCCCTGCCCTGTCCTTAGCATCTCAATATGCTTCTAGGGAGACCGCGTCCGTGCCCCCGCCATACGGTGTGTGTTCCTCCCATCCATCCCGATTCACACTCTAATGTATCTGCAGTCGCGTCCAGAATGTCTCTGCGACCGGATCTACAGAGTCCCATCGCATCCGCACCACCCTCACCCTACAAGTCACCCGCGTCGAATTCTCCCCCTCCGCTATCCCCTCTTCGGTGGAATCGACGTCATCTGCGCCTCCGCTGCCCACCGCATCCATGCAGGTCTCCGGCCGTGTCGCCGTAGAGAACGCCCACGTCAAGCTCGGAGCATTTCACACCCTCGACATCGAGGCTAATCGCGATGTTCGCATAGAAAAGGCGGAGTGGGACAGCATCGCACTAGAGAGGATCAAAGATGCCTGCGTGCCTGGGCGTGGTGCAGAGGTAGGCGCGATCGTATGTGGAGAAGGCAGGTTATCCCTCGCGATCTCCAAACGCTAAGACTCATGTTCCTCTCTAGGCACTGCTGCGTTCTGTCTCCTATCGCAGCATATGACCGTCGTGCGACAACGCATCGACGTCCCAATTCCTCGCAAGCGCACGGGTTCTGCGACAGCCCATGAGAAAGGGCTTGCGCGCTTCTACGAGGTGCTCTACCAGACGTTCCTCCGGCATATACCTTATTCAAGCCCTGGCCTCCGAGCAATCGTCATTGCAAGTCCCGGATGGGTTCGGGATGCCGTCTTTGACCACATCATGGCGGAGGCTACACGAACTTCCAATAAACCTCTACTCGCTGCACGGTCAAAGTTCGTGCGTGTTCATGTGAACAGTCCACATGTTCACAGTTTGGTGGAGGTGCTCAAGAGCCCGGAGGTGAGCCATCCATGCTCATCCCCATATTGGCTTTGAATTGTTCTCACGAACTTGGGTATAGATCGTTGCGCAACTGAAAGAAACAAAGTTCGCTCGTGAGGGAATCATGCTTGACAAGTGAGTGCGTCCGGATCAAGCCCCTTTCATAACTCACCATCGCCTCAGGTTCTTCAAAATGCTCGGCTCAGACGAGCAACGAGCATGGTACGGACCAGACCACGTCGCTCTTGCAATTGACCGGGGCGCGGTTGGGACGCTCCTCATCTCCGACGAACTGTTCCGTGCAAGTGATCCTGTGCTACGCAAAAAATATGTTACGCTCGTGGAAGACGTGCGCGATAAAGGGGGCGAGGTGTTGATGTTTTCAAGTATGCATGAGAGCGGGCAACGTGAGTCTTGTACTAGAATGGCTTAACTACTCAAACCCCTGATGCATCTCCACACTGCAGAACTTAACCAGATAACAGGCATTGCTGCGATCCTCACATTTCCGCTGGACGTGGAAATTGTGGAAGCGGAAGAGAGGGAAGCGAAGGAGGAGGAAGAAAGGAAAAAGAGAGAAGGCGAAGGTGGAGAAGGAGAATGATTGTGTACGTGGGGCTTTCTACCACACAGACTTATTGATGTTCCCTCGTTGTACGACTAGCACAGACACGCAGCATATATCCGGTGTTTATCTGTATTAACCTCCTTTCCTTGAGGACGGTACAAGCACACTGATGGATTGTATTTGATACAGTTGTAATGTCATAAATTATGTGCCTTGGCACTTTTACTTCTGCTGCAGCCTTTCGAGATACGCGGCCCACCCTGCCTCCTTATACCTCTCAGCCTGAGCATGCACCTTCGACACATCTAAACTCCCGGGCTTCCCGTAGATGCCTCTCCCTACTATGATCACGTCGCATCCACTCTCCAGCACCACCTCCCTCGGCGTGCGATACTGCTGGCCCATCCCATCGCCCTTCACGTCAAGCCCCACACCAGGGGTCAAGATCAAAAAATCCTCCTCTGTCGCCTCTCTGGCACCCTCGGCGAGCGCGACCCCGTCCATCCGCCGTTGGGCGATGAACCCGACGACAAAGTCGGGGTGGTCGCGCGCCATGCGAACAGCGTCTTCGGTGTATGCGCCGCGCGCGAGGGTGCCGGCGGTCGACATCTCGGCGAGGAGAAGCAACCCGCGGCCGAGGGGCTTGCCCACGGATGCGAGCCCCGTCACGACCGAAGGCCCAGGGACGGGGTGTGCGTTCGTGATATGGGACCAGGAGGCGATCTTGTGCACTCCGGCAGAATACTGCAGTGCGACGGTATTTCCTGTAGTTCATTGAAAGACAGAGGATGAGTGCGATAGAGTTAGAAAGGGGGTCAAGATGATCGCACCGATGTCAGCAAATTTGCGGTCCTCGAAGATGAGGAAGTCGTGCTTTTTGCTTAGCTCAACGAGGCGGTCGATCAACGACGGGTCAAAGTCCTCGATTATGTCGACGTGAGTCTAGTCTTGAGCAAGCAAAATCAGACCCGATCGGACGGTCGCGGGCTCCATGTTGCAGATTATACTTGCCTTGATGAGACAGACATAGGGACCGACACTGTCGATGACCGCGAGGAAATCGAGAGACTTTGTGACATCGACGCTGACGCAGAGGTTGGACTGCTTGCGTTCAATTGTCTCCAGGAGCTGCTTTGCGGCTGGATTGGTATGGTTCTTTGCCCGAGCAGCGTACGATTGAAGGTGGGCCATGGAGGTCGAGTCGGAGAGGAAGGAATGAGAGTGAGATAAGATAAGATCGCTGGCTGCCAAGATTGGATTCCGAAAACATCAGCGGCTTCAACACTCCTCTCGCATGTCTACCTCTCCTCGCGTGCGTGAACGCGAAATCGACCACGACGAAACAGCAGCTCCCTCTGCGAAAAGACAAAAGGTCGAGAACGATGCGTCAAGTTCTTCCGCCCCAACAGAAGAAGCTGGGGAAAAACGCGTAGAAGCCTCATCTGCACCACTCGCAGCAACCGACGCGGCACCCTCTGCCATACCAGAAGAGCCAGAGAGCTTGCTGCCTCCTAGCCATTCTTTGCTAGGAACAAAGTCTTCCTCTCAGCCGAGTGCTGATGGCCAGGTTCGCATCTTGGAGACAGATGTCGGAATCTCAGAGTACATCGCGAAAGATGTACCGAAAATTGACGGGATAATCAAGCAAAGGTGCGCTTTTTCGCTCTCGAACGGTAATAGAAACTGAGTGAAGAGACATCAAGGTTCACAGACTTTTTGGTGTACGAGGTCGACCTCGATCACAACGTCATACACATCAAGTCCCTGGACATGCCAGAATCCCCATCAAAAAAGGACAAAGACGAGGCGGCGCCTGCGACCGAACCTTCTGCCTCAGGCGAAGCCATGCAAGGTATCGAATCTACGTCAACTCCTACCGATGCCAAAATTGTCGAGGAAACACCACCTGTGGCCCCTGCAGAGCCTGCTTCCGAAACTCCTCAGCCCTCTAACGCTCCTGAACCCGTCACTCCAGAAACTCCCGCAAACCCTTGGCCCGAGACCTTCACGACACGCCTCGCGACCTTTCTTTCTGAAGAAAAAGTCGCTCTGCTGAAGCAGATGTTTTTGGAAGGACCAGAACCACCTTTCGTAAGTGATGCCGGGTGGGGAGGTCGCTCGACGACGAATGAGGCAAGTCCATCGGTCGCTGAGACTGTCGAGGAGAAGGCCAAAGATGAACCTGAGGAAGCCGTCGAGAAAGAAGTGAAGGGTAGGGGAAAGCGCGGCAGAGAAAGAGGTGGGAGAGGCGCCCGAGGAGGACGAGGAGGGAGAGGTGGACGACCAGGAAGAACTGGTGCGAGAGAGGACCATAGGAAGGTTTTATCCGATGTGTGTGTCTCGTCCTACCTCCCGCTCCGCTTTCTAGATCTCATGGTCCACGCAAATTATTGCCGTATGTAGCCTATCGTCGCGAAGAGCACGCGTACAGAACTCCACCAGGCGGTGAGGGAGCTGTTTGGTGGAAAGCTCGACAGCGAGACGGATACGACTGCGCTTGCGGACGATGAAGGATCTAGAATCGTCATCAAGTGGTCAAGAAGAGGTGGTGGTCGCGGTGGTGGTCGAGGCGGTGGTCGAGGTGACAAGGGTATATATCGTTGTCTTCTATTCTTGGCGACTTTATATTGATTATCATAGGCAGCAAGGGTGACCGCCCGTCCCGCGGGAACTTCCCACCTTACATTCACTTCACCCTCCAAAAAACGAACCGTGACACGCAGGATGCACTCGCCTACCTGGCACGGACGTTGCATGTTAATGTGAAGGACCTTTCCACGGCCGGTACCAAAGACAAACGCGGCGTCACCGTTCAACGCGTCGCTCTGCGACGGGGTGGAAAGGCTGTCGAAGACATCTGGCGTCTCGCAAATGGCGTTCCTGGGCGGCATTCGGTTGAGGAAGCTGTACGAGAAAGGGGGGAGAGAGGTGTCAGGATTGCGGACCTCAATTATAGGAAGGCGGGGCTAGAACTCGGTATGCTCAAAGGGAACGCATTCGTGATTACGCTCAGGTCTGTCTCTATCTCCATCACTTAATTTCCCACTCATTTATTCTTCATCGAACAGGAACGTGCAAGTCGACTCCACGGAAACCTTGGATAGAGCTATGAACTCAATCAAAGACCGTGGCTTCATAAACTACTACGGTAGATCGTTTATTACTTCCTTGCACCGCAGCAAATTAAGGTCACATTTTTTCAGGTATGCAGCGCTTCGGTACAGCATCTATCCCAACACATTCCATTGGACTGGCCCTTCTTAAAGAAGACTGGCACCAAGCAGTCTCCCTCATCCTACGCACACGTCCTGGAGAACATCCGGATGTCGTGGCAGCTCGGCAGGCATGGCTGGTAGATGGTGACCTCGATCGCGCACTCGAACTCATGCCTCGTCGTGTCGTCGCGGAGCGCTGCATTCTTGAGAGCTACAGGAAGCAAAATGGCGAGACGCGCAACGCACTCGGTGCGCTTTCGACGGTGCATGCCTTTCTACCTCGGTATCTGACCCGTTATACTGACGGTGGATACGTGCAGATCCCACGGAATCTGCGGCTCATGTATGTCCACGCTTATCAGTCCTACATCTGGAATGCAATCGTATCAGAACGCATTCGGACATATGGTGCGGAGAAGGCGGTCGTTGGCGATCTCGTACTCGTGTCAAACAAGGCTGCGGACGGCGATATGGAGGTTGACGAGGTTGAAGTTGAGACCGGTATGTTCTGTCAAAGAGTGAAAACATCCTCTCTTACACTTCTATTCAGCGGCAGACAATGGCCCAAACAGAGGAAGCAGAAGGGAGAAGAAACCTTGGCAGCCTGCACAGGTGAAGACGCTTACAGCGGAAGACGTCGACAAGCACACCATTTTCGATGTTGTCATGCCTTTACCCGGCAAAGATGTAGCTTTCCCTGGAGGTTCTCTCGGAGAGCGTTATAAGGAGTTCCTGCGCAAAGACGGTCTCGATCCCGACAATTTAACCGGCGTCAAAAGTGAGTTACGTTCAGGCTGGTTTACAATTGGCTCATTAACCGTTTACGTGTGGCTATGGCAGAGACTACAGCTTGAGCGGGTCATACCGCAATATCATGCATCTGCCGAAGAGTTGTCCTGGGATGTCCTGCAGTATACTGACCCGGACGTTCCTCTCGCGCAGTCAGACGAAGATAAACTGCTCGGATACGATCCGCCAGCTATAGTCCCTGATGGTCGTTTCCTCGCGCTGCAGATCCGGCTGACTCTCGGCACGGCGGCTTATGCTACGATGGCGCTGCGAGAGGTGACGAAGACCGAGACGAGCTCGCATTTCCAGAGCAGCCTCACGCAAGCATCCCAGGATCAACAATTCAAGAGGAATGGAGAGGCTGCAGCAGCTGATGTCGACCCCAGCGCCGACGCTGATGCTGTGGTCGTCGAGGAATTGGGCGGCGAATAGGCCGGGCGTGTACCCGTTAATTGTAATTATTGGTGCGAAGAAGGCGTACGTGTCCCATGTGTATTTTTATGACACTGTTCTCCAAAGCTGCGGGACTTGGTTTCCTGTGAACAAATGAGGACCGCTGGCTGCCATTGTGAGAAATGCGTGTGTCGGCCTCCAAGCCAACTTTATATGGCCGGTGAATCCTGCTTGGAAAGAGTCTCATGCTATTGGACGACGTGCTCCGAGCAACTATACTACATCCCCATTCCGGATGTTACACGTATCCATAGGGTACATTGCAACGGCTATAAAACGAGATGGCCGACGCGAATGCTCACCCAGTCACCTGCAGCCGCCAACTCGTGTCATAGTCGCTGAGGCAGTCCTGGAGTCTGGACCCACCAAAATACATCACCCCCGCATTTGAAAGCACTCATCATTGCCATTGACCACGTCAGTCCCGAAGCTCAGCCTAATAAGAGGCCACGTTGGAGGAGCGCACAGATGGGCAAAATCGAAACTGTCGTTTTTCTGTCTTTGGTGCTGGATCTGTTCGGTGAGTCCTGCCTTGTGTTTGGTTCCGAGCCTGGGGGAAGCGAGCAGCGGAAGCTGACGGCGTACTGCTCCGGGGGATGTAGCCTTCACCATTCCCCTCCCGCTCTTTCCACGCATCATCGAATGGTACACCAAGGTACGTCGCACTAGACGCATGGCTCCGTAGGCGTTGAGATGGAACAAATCACTTCAAGAGAGAGTCGTCTGACCCGACGGGATTCCTGTCGCGGACACTTGGGTGTATCTCGACCCTACGAGGGCAGCTATACAACGCGACCAACAATCCGCAGAGATGGGACATTGTGCTACTCGGTACGTGCATTCCCGATTCACATTGTCCTACTTGCTGACCGGGCTTAAAGGAGGTCTCATGGGCTCCGTATTCTCGTAAGGATGCCTTGACACGCCCGATGCACGCAGGCACTTACACTTCAACAGTGCGCTGCAATTCATCGTTTCTCCCTATATCGGCTCTTTATCAGATAAATATGGCCGAAAACGTGTCCTCCTGATCACTATGATCGGCAACATCTTATCGGCGGTTGTGTGTGTAGTCCAAATGTCTCTGCCGCTTCATGCCCGTGTTCTCAAACATGTCTTCGTGCGCACAGTTGGATCCAGAGCACAACGTTCGCCTCATATATGCTCTCGCGCGTGATAGGCGGCTTGAGCGAGGGAAACGTACAATTAGCCATGTTGGTCCCCGCACATCTCTCATCTCAGCGAAACGCACAGCTCATCATGTTTCATGCATCGCCCCATCACAATTCTCGCCCTGGACAGCGCCATCCTGTCTGATGTGACGACGCCCGAAAACCGCGCCAAAGCCCTTGCACATGTGGGCATCGCTTTCGCCATCTGCTTCTGCATCGGCCCGCCCATCGGCGCGTACTTTGCTTCCCGCCCCGTCGCGCTGGGCGCGTCTTTCGGCCTGGAGCTCAACGTCTACGCGGCACCCGCCATCCTCACGCTCATACTCCTCGTTGCGGAGACCGCGTTCCTCACCATCGCGCTTCCAGAAACACGGGGCAAGGGGCCTACATCGGTACCCTCCAAGAAGGTAAAGGAAGGCAAGGCTTCCGCGAACGGTGCGAATGGCCACACCACTTCTAGCTCGTCCCGCGGCGCTACGGTCCAGCAACGGCTTCAGCTCCTCAAGGCTCTCCGCAGGCTGCATTTCCTCTTCCTCGGTCTCTTCTCCGGCGTCGAGTTCACACTCACCTTCCTCACGTTCGACCGTGCGTCGCCCTCCGCGTTCTACTACCACTTACGTTCCTACTCCACGAACTAACCTGTCCCACCCGCGGGTCATCTACCAAACAGTGTTCGACTGGAACAACACGCAGAACGGCAAGCTCATCGGGTCGATCGGCATCATCAGCGCGCTCCTGCAAGGCGGCTACGTCCGCCGTTCCCTCGCCAAGGTCGGCGAGGCCGCCATGGCGCGGCGCGGCGTGTCGAGCTGCGCGCTCGGGCTCGTCCTCCTCGGGCTCCTCCCGCACTTCACCGCGTCGCGCCCCGCGCTCGCCTTCCGTCTGCTCCAGGGCGCGGCGGTCTGCATGGCGGTCACCTCCGCGACGGTCGTGAACTCGCTCACCGCGCACGCGTCGCTGCAGTGCGACGACGGCGTCGCAGACGTGGACGCGGACACGGGGAAGCCGCGCGCGCGTGCGGGGGAGCACCCCGAGCTCGCGAAGGGCAAGGCGCTGGGCCAGTTCCGGTCCGCGGGCCAGCTCGGGCGCGCGATTGGGCCTCTCCTGGGTGCGTGTGCCTCCGTTCGCATGTCGTCCGGGGTTCGGGCGCGGGGGTCGCTGACGATTTCGTTACAGCCTGCGCGTCGTACTGGACGGTCGGGCCGTCGGCGACGTACGCCGTCAGTGCCGTGGCCATGTTCGTGCTGTCGAGCAGCATGCGGAAGCTCGCTGCGTCGAGGGCGTGATCTGTGTACTGCTCGGGAAATGTGTCATATTTATAGCGTGTCTCGATATCAATCTCTACTCCTGTCCTGTCCAAAAGAGGGGCTTTCAGGAACCGACGCATTAGTAGCTTCCAATTCGTGTTCGTTTCTGTTCCTATCGGAGAGGCAAAGGGTATAAACGCAAACCAAGAAATGCACAGAAGATTATTTGCTTTTATAGCGGTACTTGGAACGGGACGAAAGTTCTCGTTTCTGCCACTACTAGGTGAGTTGCGCGAATCCGAGGCGTATATGTGTATGTGTGTGCGAGATAGATACGAATACGAAGTAGAAGGAATAGGCCACACAAAAAAACAATGTGTAAAAACGTCTGTCTGCGAACGTGTGAGAACAGCGAAGTCAATGAAAAACGGACGCCCGTATCGTAAATAGAGCAGCGGGTGGGAAGGGTGAGACCGACACAGAGCGATACCAAACGCTTATTCGATGGGTGTGAAATTAGCGAAGGCACGCCGCGAACCGCTCGCATCAGATGCGGGGGCGCTGTACGCAGAGATGGACGCCTCGGAATACGACGGAAGCGACTCGCTGGTGGTGACGCCCTGCTCGAGCTCTTCGGGCCTTCGCTTATCGGGGGGATACGATGGCGAAGGCGAGGTCGTGCGCGACAGAGAACGTGACAGGAAGGGGGACGTCGTAGAGATGGGCGCAGGGAATCGGGACGGAGTCTCGTGGGAGGGCAGAGCGATATCGCCCCCTGACGCGAACGCGGGTAGGAAGAAGAGCACGCCGCGTGGTCGTCTACGGGAGCGCGCGGGAGACCGCAGCACGTCTGATGAGGATCCAAAAAGAGACGCGACCCCACGTCCAACGCGCCGCATTGCGTCCGCGGCAGAGTACGAGGAGGGCGACGGGGGAAAGTCAGAGTTTGCGGGCGACGAGGGCCGGACGTCGAGAGAAAGAGGGAGGAGAGAGACGTCCTCGTCGCTGCTGGACCTCAGACTGTCAGGAATGTCGGACGGCATGCGCTGGGAGATGATGGGGGTGGCCGAGGGCGAGGGGCGCCCGGGGAGGGAAATCCAGCCCAAATCAAGGTGCCACCGTCCATTGCGCTCGACCCAGCGAGGCAGCAAGACTTCGTACCCACCGATTCTCCGCAGCGCATAGCTCCGCTGCTTGCTGCTAGTCCACAACATGCGCAGCACACCCATGACCAAAATAGCAAGTCCTACCCACATAAGGCCTTTACCCCACTTGCCCAGGAACCCAATGAACGCCGCGTCGTCGGCGTGCCAGCTGCTGCCATAGAAGTGAGTGAAGAAGGAATGGGGCGCCTCTTCAGGCTTCGCGTTCTTTCCATAGAGGGACTTGGGTAGGACGCGGATCTCGCCGCCCGGATGGTCTGGAGTGAAGGGATGGGAGGTACTGTAGAGTCCATACTGGGCAGAGAGGAACATGGGCCCAGTGGAGAACATGACGGTGGGGTAGTTCAGAACCCAGTTGTGGTCGAAGGTGACGAGGTTGTGGATGGTCTGGGCGAGGAAAGGATGCCCCTTTTCTGCGAACATAAGGTCGTTGGATACGCCGACAGGGATGGTGCGCGGGAGGATGACAGGATGTACGAGGAGGGGGTCGAGACGGCGAAGACAACCGATATCCAGATCGAGATATATACCGCCGTAGTGATGGAGGACAAAGTAGCGGATAGCATCGGCGCGCTGGATGGGGTAGGTGTAGGAATCGAAGGTATCCAAGAACCACGGGTAGTGCTCTGCGACGAACTCGCGAGCACTGGCGTCTGTCCACAGCATGTATTCGCTGGGAAATCATCAGCCTGAGAGGGGCGAGAGTGAGAGAGGGGAGGCGACATACTATTCGGGCATCATGTCACGACACTCCTGGGAGATGCCCTTCCACCGGTCGGGGAGCGTCTCTGACTTCCATGTCTGATGGAGGATTCTAGGAATGCGCTCTACTTTTCCGTGTTCTGTAGCGTTCCAGGGGACGGAGAGGTTATAGGGGGCATCAAGCTCCTGTTCAGTGATGTAGGCAGCGTCGGGGATGGACAGATAGTAGGACACGGAGGAGAGGACGACGACGGTGCCGAGGAGAAAGAGAGCGAGGAGAGAGAGACAAATATGTATGCTCCTCCTCCTGAATGAAGGGAAGGCCATGGTGGGGGGAGGAGGAAAGGAGCGTGAAGGAGCGACCTGTGTAAAAGAGTGCGAATAAAGTCTGAGCAGAGAATTCCCCGCCACTCCTCTTTCGGGCGCCTCCTCTCCGCCAGTCCGCCCACGCCCGTCCCTCCCGCCGACTCATCGCGCTCACACAAGTTCTCTCTCTTGATTGCTTCATGACTACATCCACATGTACTCTAGCTACCCCAGTCGACGTTCCACTCCCCGCACGTCTGTCGATACACAGCCATACCCAACACCGCATAGATAAGCCATTGCCCATAAGTAGCAACCGGACTCAGGTCCCAGTCGGTCGCAACGGTCGCAGAAAAACCGACTCTATGAACGGCTTCAAGATCTCAGCCGACTCTACAATCGATCGATCCTCCCACCGCCGCCCCAGTTCCTCCAACGCCCCACGCGCCCCATTCCACGCAGCCCGAGGCCAGTCCTGTCCCCGCCGCCCCGACCCGAGCCGGCCCCTCTCCCCTTGCTTCAGCAAAAACACCTCCAGTCGCGGCTCCGAGCGCGGCAGCGGCCGCCGCTCATGCAAGTAATCAAGACATATCCCCACCGTCCACTCTGCCAGGCGCACCCGCGTCCACGACGGCGCGTGCACGGATTTCGGCGCCGACGCCTCCGCGCGTGTGCGCGGCACGTCACTCCCCGCCACCCTGTCCACTAGCCCGACCAGCAGCGGCGTAAAGTGCTCAATTATTTCCAGGTGCAGCGCGTCCAGCGGGTGCGCCGGCGGAATACACACATCCCCGGTGTCGTCGATGTCCATCATGTCATCGTCCCTCCGCACCACAGCTGCTTTAGGAGCAGACTGGGCTGCCGCCTGTCGCGACGCGCGGGACGGATAAGAATCGAATTTTGTGAGATCGATCCCGGCATCGCTGCCAAAAATAAATCGCGCGATTTCATGGCTGGTCCAGGACGGAGAGGGGCTGTGGCTGGGTATACCTGCGCAGTCGCCGGACGGAGCCAGTGTGTGTCAGGTTGCCTGTAGCCGCAACGAGAAAGAGGTGTCTTGCCTAAGCTCTCCACCTTGAAGCAGACGTTTTTGTCCGCACTGCACAGCACGACCGGCGCGCGGTACGCTGGCACGAGTCGCTCGCAGAAGAAGCGACAACAATCGACGATGAGGTCATCGTTCGTCTCTCCGCCGCGTCTCTGAGCGCTCGTCATCAGCGTGACGCCACTGTCAACTCATGACGGTGCCTACCTCCCCTGCATCAAGCACGTTCCATTTACCAGATCGTTTGCACGTCTCCTCGTGCGTCTGCCCCTTGACCGTCCGCCGCGAGCGCACCTGTTCCAAAAGCCAGGTCGAAGCTCTTCGCGCGGCCCATGCAAGGCCCGGCCGCGTTTTCTGACTGCGGACGCCACAGGAATACATTATTAGCTTCCTCACACACACAAAAGCAACGACTGCGCAGCCCACGGCGGGGAGACGTACCCGTCGAGTTCGGAGAGGACGACGCCCGGGACGATCACGATGACGGGCGCCGATGCCTGTTCGACGTCATCCACGAACTGTTGCAGGACATCGAGGTGCCCCAAGAGCACGTTGGTATCGAGCACCAAGTACGCCACGTGTTGCGGGGAGTGCGGGCCCTGTGTACGGCGCAAAGCTAGATACTCAGCTCGGCGGCGAAAATAGCGCAAGGGCAGAACGGGCACGGTGGACCGGGGGGGACGTGAGGTTTGGAGTACCGAGACTCACCTGCATCTCGACGTCCGTATTCACCTCATCCTCCACGCGCCGGAGCGTGGCGTCTTGAATCGGCATATCTTCACGAAATGAAGGCGTGTATGACGGTATTCCTGACACTTTGGGATGTATCCATGAAGCCCTCGGCGAATATCTCCGCGCTCCGAGGAGAAAGCTTACCAGGATCATGAATGTTTGTATTTTGGGCGTAGCTCGTATCCGCGTACGACTGTAGAGTGTCAGTGTAAGGGAACATGGCAGACGCACCTATGCGTTGTATGTTGATATCAGCCTGACGATACGTGCAGAAGAGAGACAAAGACTAGAAGCAAGAGAGTTTGTGCACGGTGGCACAAGCTGGTCAAGGGTTTGAATAAAGTCGAGACTCTTCGATCGGCAAATTGTACTACTGAAAGCTTCACGTACAATTGTGATGTTTGTTAGACACGCACCCAAAGCAATTTCAACATCAGAATCCAAAACAGATGGTATTATTGCGTGCAATGATACATATGCTCGATAATGTTAATGCCAATGCCAATGCAAACGCTCAAGGTAGATAGATGGGAGAGGATGATGAGAAGATGGAAAAAAGGAAGCACAACCAATAATGATGAGATTAGATGTATAATGCGAGACCCAACGCAGCCCAAACCTATTCCAACAACACAGCTCAGGTGCAACTCTATGCCGTGGACAGCACCGTTTTCTTCATCGGCGGTGACCCCTCAGCCTCACTGCCTAGGCCAGGCACATCTTCGGATTCAACTTTTCGCTTGGTACCCGCGAGCCTCAATGGCGACGACTCAGTCTTGGCTAATGTTGTTCGTGGTGGGGTCCCGCGCTGCGAGGACACGTCCGGAGTAGCAGAACGACTTCGTACAACAGCTGCATCCATGCGTAGGCGGGCAGCGATCGTAGTAGCGGATGTTCGTGCTTCAGCGTGGCACGTCGCATGATAGATCTGTGTCAGGGAAAAAAGCACAGACATGAGCGATCACTACGAAAGAGCAGAGGAAAATATGTACCCTATCTTCGACCTTGACGGCGTTCAGCCACACCCACTCTTCATCTTCCTCTTGGAACTCTGATTTCAAAACCTCCTTACAGATGGGACATGCGATGAGCTTCGCCTCGTCTCCAGGCGGCACAACCACGAACTGAGCGCGTAGCTCGGCATCACGCTTCGCAGCCTCGGCGGCGGCGACAGCCTTAGCATTTAGAGGACGGGACTGATCCGCGTTACCTTTGCCTTTACTACTCGCAGAAGTGTCGTGTACCCAATCCTAGAAAAGGCGTTCTGTCAGTATCACACATTAGCGCTAGGAACATGCGACTATCCACACCTCTGCACCAACGAACCAGCTACGACTGTGACCACGGCCAACGTTCTGGTTAGCTTTCCTGTTCTGTCTGAAATGCATATCAAGGTGATCCTGCATTTGTTTTCTACCCGTAACAGTATCCTGGAATCTGATCGCACACTGTTTACATTGCACGGGTAAACGATCATAAAGAAAATGAACTATTCGCGAACGGCGCCTGAGGGAGATTGTCGGATCAGTCGCGCGGAAGAAGGCGACTCAAAAAACTAACCTCGTGATGTCAGCACTTGTGAACTTGATGTTCTCAGCGAAAATAGCTTCTCTATAAGCTCTTGCCTCATCCCTATCAAGATCTTCAGGAGGCGCCGGCTTATTCTCCTCAACCTCGCTCGCTGTTGTTGCCGTACCGGCTCCAGTGGGAGTACCAGTTGCTGAGACCACACCCGCCTTCAATAGAGCTTCGAACAAATTCGAGATGTTAGGCATAGTAACTGTTGAACTCGTAGTGGTAGATGATGGACCCGCGGTTGAAGGCAGGGCAGAGAATGGCGCCTCAGGTTGATCAAATGATGGATAAGGATTTGATGGCGGATGAGAGTAATACTGCTGAACGGCAGGCGGCAAAGGAGGCGGCGGCTGAGCGACAGGCGGAGGATACGATGATGGACCGGCGTAAGAGGCAGATATATTGGAAGAATATTTGCTCGGACCAATAGACGGAGCAGGTTGATTAGAGGGAGGCGGACGTGCAAGACTGCGTAACTTAGTAAGGATCTGACGAAGTTCTTCTTGTGATACCCCACCGTCCTCGACAAGTTTTCTCAACTAAGTTGATATAAATTGCTGGCACGCTATTCCAGGCAGAAACAGTTACGCACCTGATGTAGAACACCGACATCGTTTTGAATCACAGAGTCAAATGGATTGGACTGAAGAGCTCGTTCTGTTTGACCTAGAGTGAATTCAAGTTCACTGATAACTTGTGATTTAGAGATAGTCCCGGCACCCGATGGTAAGGACGACTGATTGTGAAAGACATGAGAACCATGAAACAATGTGATAGCAAAAGGCAACGCACGTCATTGATTACGCCTGAGCCCCATATGCCTCGCTCGATCGCAACCTGAGGACCTACACCAAATAATTCTCTGCCATGAGGACCCCCGGTACGCCAAGTGAGAAGCATTTCTTCCATTTTACTTCGGACGCCAGGCTCGACAAGACCATAAGAGTCGAGGAAGAGGGAGGTGACGACCGTAGCGAAATGGCGAGCGTACGGGTCATAGACGTTCTTCGAAACGGCATCTAAAAGATAGAATGAAGGGAGCTTCATCCAAGGAGGCACCTAACGATCACGAAACGAGGAGAATTAGTCAGCATCATCGTACGAAGAATCAACGACAGAGAAAGAATTGCTAGCTGAGCGCTGAGCTTCCAATATGCGCGCCGCCCTCATAGGCTAAGCAGGCACTTGCGTTTCTTTTTTTCTCTTTGTCTCAGCTACACTACGCTACCACTCTATATACATAAGGCGCAAGACTACATCATCCTACAGTCGAGCTACCCATCTGGCGTCATGCAATCGACATGGAATTGCGGCAAAAAGCAGAGAAACTAATTACAGAAACGGACCACTCACCCGTCGTATGTGATTCTCGATGCATTGAACAACAACATCTGCCCATCGCGAATACTCTTGTGCAACCATCGATAAGTTCTGAATAATGGGCCTGGAGTTTACAGTTAGCTCCGCTAGGCGCATCGTGTAATCGCGACGGAAAGTATTCGGATCGACCATGTAGAGCGATGAGGAAGGCGGGGGATACTGATACGAGGGGTGAGGTTGGAAAGGATAAGTTGCTGGAGGGATCTGGCTATATGCCACATTCGGAGGAAACGTCGACATCTTTGTAGAGGCAAGGGGAGGAAGCAGGATCAATGGTACCAGTCTCACGGATTGGACTATTGACAACCACAGATGTTCGGGCTTATAGCTCGTTCAATTTTACAATGATACTGGGAATCACGTCTAAGTGATGATGGTGGTTGCAGTTGAAGAGAGAAAGCATGCGTGGCAGCATAATGACTTGCATTGAAGCTCCGCCCGGTAAACTCAATCCCGCGCCACCGCCCACCGCTCGAATCCAGAACGCCCTAAGCCGTTGCCGACAGCCTCAAGACCTATACTCTGAAGGTGAGGACGAATCTGTGTTTCTCGGGAGTCTGCCGTCGAGTTGGAATATAGGTTGGAGGCAGTTGAACGGCGGAATTTCAGTTCTACTAGGATGGATTGACTTCACGGCGGAAGGATGCAGTCTTAGGGCGAAATTGCTGATACACCATTTCTCTTAAGATGAAAGACGTTGTCAAGACCGAAGAGCTCGACATTCCCGAGGGCGTCAATGTCTCCATCAAATCCCGCGTCATCAATGTCACAGGACCAAGAGGGACGTTGACCAAGAACGTCCGCCATGTCAACATGGACATCCGCCTCCTCAAGAGCAAGGCAAACAAGGTGACTCTTGCAGTCTGGCAAGGCGGCCGCAAACATGTCGCATGCTTGCGCACAATCAAGAGTCTCATCCTCAACATGATCACCGGTGTCACCAAGGTTGGCTGTCTAACGATGATTCCTCTACTATTCGCTGGCTCACATGAGAGGACAGGGTTTCTTGTACAAAATGCGCGCTGTATACGCCCATTTCCCAATCAACTGTATCATCCAAGAGAACGGCCGCTCATTGGAGATCCGTAATTTCCTGGGCGAGAAGGTGCGTGAATTCTCATCCGGATTTTAGACAACTGAAACCAAATTTCCCCAGACCGTTCGCCACGTCCACATGCTGGACGGTGTAACAGTATCTGAGAGCAAGGCGCAAAAGGATGAGCTGATCCTCGAGGGTGCTGATATTGAGAACGTCTCGCAATCAGGTGAGTCTACTCAGTTTGTCATGGGTATCTTCCGCTGAAATTTTTCACTCCAGCGGCATCTATTCAGGGTATCTGCCGAGTGCGGAACAAGGATATCCGTAAGTTCTTGGACGGTATCTACGTGTCGGAGAAGGGCACAATCCTTCAGGAGTGAGCGGTTGGTGGCAGGCGGTCGGACAGGCTGGTATTCCACATTCACCAAAAGTCGCATGTGTCATGTCATTACACTTGGTATTCTTCTTTTTTATGAGATCACAATCATGCATCTCATCGCTTTCTATATTTTATTGTTGAGCTTTCTAAACGCTAACTGTATAGAAATATAGCTCCACAGCGCTATCTGCGCTGGTCTGTTTCACGCAATGAAAGGGATTCTTGTGCCCACCCTCTTTCGATATTGAACATATGCATCGCCGAAGAAGTTTATCAGCGTTTTCTCTTCGACTAGAAAGGATCCTTGTTCTTGAGTTCCATATGATGACGATCCACAAAAATGAACTTACCTCGTATTCTTTGAGAGAAAAATCGCCATAACATAGCTGAAAAGGCCATGAATGTAACAGGATTCTGGAGCACGAGTTGCGTCCCCAACGCCCAATAGAAAAACCCAGCGTACGATGGATGGCGGAACCATCTGAGCAAAGGATCAGAGGGAGACCTTTCCGCAGAGATCGACACAAAACGAACGCATATATGCCATCAGTCACTAACTGGTGACGAGCCAGTTTTCGGAAAGCAAGGGAATGAGAAAAATTAGTAGAAGCGTGAATCATTGCAATGGATCGCAACGCTTGACCAAAGACAACCATAGTCACCCCTCAATGCACCTCGAATCAGCTGGATCAAGTAAAACAAGTGCCGCCACATACCAATTTCGGATATGTAGGGATATGACTTCAATGACGGGTGCAAGTACAAAGAAAGCAAGTATTCGAACAGCGCAAGACTATTGGCTGCATGGTACAGAGCACCGTTATCCAGAAGGAAGGCTGTTGGGGCATTAGGCAAAGGCCCTACCGAAATGGTTGTCCATGACTTACAATCAACACTGCATTTCTCCCTGTTCCACCCAGCCGTCACTGCAAACTCCCCCCAATGAAATGCGGCCCATGCGGCTACGAAAAACCCCAGTTGATATGTAGACCACCAGGTTGCGACCAAGCCTCCCGATAAAAATGTCGCAAAGGCGAGGGAAAATATAGATCCGAGCAAAAATGAGATAGTCGAAGCAGCAAGGGGAGTATTTGGAATGTTCCCATGCGGTTGAGTGATGCTAGATATTGGCACAGTCTCTAAATGGCTCTGAGAAGTCTGTCTCTGTCGAAGACGTTCCTCGAAGCCATCGGGGACATCATTCGATGCGGCCATGGTGAAGATGACGTGGTGGTGAAAGCCAGAGGCTGAGACTCAGAGGACAATAGCCCATCTTGTGCGTCAATCGACCTCGGCAACCCGCAGTGCATCGACAGCCTGCCGCGCTGTTTGCCTTTGTGTGCGCTCCGTGCATCTCCTCTCGCCTACTCCGAGAAAGGCTCAAGGCATCAAAAAACCCGCTGGCGACGGGACATGCTGTCTTTGCAGCAACTGCGATGCTCCATAATTCATAATATTCCTGCCTTTCCCTTGTCATATCAATTCCGCAGGGTTCTTTCTACCGCTCGTTATGATCCTTCGAAAGTCCGCAACCTAGCTGTGGTTGCGCACATCGGTAAGTACTCAAACCATTTTTTCTGCAAACCATAAACCAACTTCGCTAGCACGCCAGATTCGGGGAAGACTACTTTGACTGAGTCGATTCTTCTCAAATCTTCGTACCTGTCTTCTTCAGGATCTGTTGATACCGGAAGCACTACAACAGACTTCTTGCCTGCAGAGCGCGAGAGAGGAATCACCATACAATCAGCCAGTATACCTGTCAAGTGGAGATACTGGACATTCAACCTCATAGATACTCCTGGACACGCGGATTTTGGAATGGAGGTTGAGAGTGCGAGTCGGGTCGTGGATGGCGCCGTCGTATTGATTGATTCAGTAGAAGGTGTTGAGGCGCAGACGAAAGGGGTCTGGCACCAGTTGGATAGGTGAGTTAGCTTCTCCTCTCAAATGATTTTGCTCTGAAAACACCCTAAACACTCTCAGATACGGTGTTCCAACCAGAATCTTGTTTATGAATAAATTAGATCGTCCGGGAGCCTCCCTCAATCTATCTTTGCTTTCTTTGCTCTCTCACCGAATTCACCCCAAACCCATGGTGCTGACCCTTCCGATTGCCTCGTTCAACCCTGACAATTATTCTCGAGCAGAGCCCGGTATTGAGGGACTTGTGGACCTCGTCAGGTGGGAGATATGGAAATGGGAGGTAGACGGATCGTGCTCACGGCACCCTCTTCCTCTGGAAGTGGATAAACTTTATGAGACAGGGATCTTGCCTGCTCAACACCCCATCATTCCTCATCTTGTTCCAGCCCGTACCGAACTCATAGAGAATATTGCTATGTTCTCTGAGCCACTTATGGAAGCCCTCCTGGATCTGCCGTCGACTCCGTCCGCATATCTCAGTGTATTGCCTTCTACGATACTGCCACATCTTCGTGCAGCAACGTTACGCTTGGATATCCTTCCCATCATCTGCGGGTCCGCTATCAAGAACATCGGAACTGAAATTCTTATGGATTATGCTGGAGAGTTATTGGCGAGCCCATTGGACGTGAAGCACGTAAAACAATCGAGCAATTCGCCTGTACGTGCATTAGCCTGGAAGGTTGCGTGGGACAAGAAGCGAGGTTGGATGACATTTGTGCGTGTCTACTCAGGTATGTAATTGATTCCCTCGACAAATGGTTGACGCGGCTGATTCTGATATCTAGGGACGTTAACGCGTCAAAGTGTCCTTAACAACATCTCGCGCAATGTCAAGGAGCGAGTATCGAAACTTCTAATGTTATACGCATCTGAGGCCGAAGAAGTCGAGGAACTGCCCTTTGGGTCCGTTGGCGTCATCCTTGGGCTTAAGCACACTCGCACTGGCGATACATTGATTTCCACTAGGGGCAAACAAGAAGAATCCCATTCAATACCCGACATTACACCTCCACCAGCAGTCATGTCTGCCTCTATAATTCCTCAATCACATTCAGATCTGGAGCCCGTGGAAACTGCGTTGCATTCATTAACACGCACAGATCCATCAGTTCGCGTCGAGACTCAGGAAGGTCAGATTCTCGTTCATGGACTAGGAGCTCTACATCTTGAAATCGTCGAGGGTCGACTACGGGACGAGTGGAACGTTCGTTTTGAGCTTGGCAAACGCCGTGTTAGTTTCAGGGAGGGACCAAGTCATGATTACCAGGGCTCGCCATCTTGGGTCGTTGATCTAACCGGGCAGTTTTTGAACTCGTCCGTATCATATAGTGTTCGACCACTGGAATTTGATGAAGCTGGTGATCCTGCGTGGGATGGCAATATTGTTATGCGCGACAACGGCAAACCTCTGCCAGCGCCGAGCTCCTTCTATGATTCGAATGACCCATATGGCTACATCAGCCAAGGAATTGCGAATACCTTGTCGAATTCACCAAACACATCTCTTCCACTCTCTCGCCACTGTGTTCAAGTTAAAGGATTTCAATTACCTCCGGACAGTCCTATCTCGACCCTAGCTGGCACTAGTGCTGTTGTTCTGCGCAACCTGTTTGAGCAAGTTGGAATGGGCACTGTCATGGAGCCTTTCATTCAACTTCGCATCTCTGTCGGCGAAGATTCTCTCGGCAAGGTTATCAAGGACCTCACAGAGCGCGGGGGCGAGGTCCTTGACCTTGCTGGGTCGAGTGTCCTCACTGACGGTGACGAAGTTGGCCCGTTCCTTCAAGAGGGTCTCTACATACCTCCTAAATGGCTTTCACCTTCCACAATGTCTTCCACGTCAACAGCGGGCTCTAATGATGGAGGCTTCCAGATGCGCCGTTCTGTCCATGCAGTAGCACCTCTCAGTCGGGTGCTAGATTATTCTACCCGACTTCGCGCACTCTCTGGAGGCCACGGTCAGTTTGAAATGGCGCCATCTGGTTTCAGAGCAGTCAACAAGCCCCGGCAACTGGAGATCCTACGAGAAATAGGTAGAGCTTAGAGGTGGTTAATACTGTATAGTCATCTACTTCAAGCGACAATCACAATTCTCTTGCTTGATCCGCATCTGCGAAGAATACAGCCCCTTCAAATTCATCATCATCCTCAACCATCCTATTAGTCTCTGCCGTCGCACTGAGGACTTGACTGAACTTCATGAGCCCACTGTTGTCATCATCAGCGTCCAGATCGGAGTCGTAGCCCTCTTCTGGCAAAGGGTCGTTAAATAGAGGAACAGGTGGTAATATTCTTGTCTGTCGAGATGATACGAGGGTCGGGGTCGTTTCTCTATCAAAATCCGGCAGGAAGAGTGGAGTCTTAGCTCTTTGCCCGGTAGGAATGAAATCAGAGGGCGCTATACTCGACGCCCTAACCGTCGTAGCACCAGGAGGAGCCAGTGAGGGAGCACGAGACGCAGACCTGATGGGAGGCCATGGTTCGACGACGACGCAAAGACAACGGCCATAGATGGTAAAACCTTGGTATTTGACTTGCAAGGAGAGCTTTGGCTTCGGTTCCTCGTCATCTTCGACCTCGATGACCACCTCTGGGCCTGGTTGCGGGGCATTTAATGTCGTGCCGTCATCTACACGAACGTCTGAAGTTACTGACTTCGAAAGGGGGTCAATGAGGGCCACTTCTTCAGTCTCGTCTTTCATCATCATAACGGTAGGAGATTGTGCGCCTGTTGTTTGAGGTAAAAGCGTGGACGCCCCGACCTGCGTTTGCCTAGTGTCATCAGAGATGCTGTTCGAGACCTCAATTGTTGATTCATCATCCATATCAACATCCTCTTTGTCTTCCTGATAGCTCCCCGCCGCGAGTTTACTGGCTCGCGAGGATCGACGGGGCGCCATAAGAACGGCGGCAGCACCTGCGTCGGGGGCCGTGTCGATTTCATTTGGTGTGTCTTCCGCTTCTGCATCCTCTTCCGAAAGTTCCCTTTTGTTTTGTGTCTTTCGCCGTTTGGCATTCTTAGGCCTTGACTCGGAGGAGGTTTTTTCCCTTGTGGCTCGACGGTTCTTTCGTTTACTAGTGTGCATGTTCTCTTCGCTCGGTTTCGGGGGAGGCTGTGGGGGACGTGTATCGAGAACAAAATTCCGTGACTGTGCAGTAAGCGGTTGATCAATTATCAAAAGCTTTACAAGCGAACAAGGAGGCGTACCTTGACAAGTACAGCATGTGGCTCGGTTTTGCGGAAGAAGTAAGCAAATTGATATGTGTCTGAATGAAATTGAGCAGATGCCCTCAAGGCTGGTGTAGTATGAGACTTGCCTCCTCGGTGCACATCAACGGTACCCTTCTTTATTTGAGAAGATGCAGTGCCTTGGTCTATGTCGGCCTCTGCGCTCATCTTCGGCACTATCCTATCCATCAAATAAAGTCAGCTCATGACAATGCACAGCTTCACTGCGAGGAATGCTCTGACTTGGGCCTGAGATCAGCAAGGATGTGCTGAAGGACCCTGTCTGACATCCATCCGATATGTCGTTCATCGAGATAAAGCTCAATAGGGAATCAGTTCGACCAGTAGCCATTGTCATGACGTACACACTCAACTCACATAGAGCGGTATCACATTGGAGGCGGACACACGCAGATAATACGCATTGCGCGAATGGAACGGCATGATCAGACAGCTCCTAAGATATAGGTCTCGCAGTTAAGCCTGGTATTCCTTCCGATACTAGGCGCGTAGGTGCATTGACCCAAAGTTACTGTGTGAGCGAAGTTTTGAAACTTCTTGATTAGTTCGACAATTGATGCACTGACCTGGCCTCGCGATCCAAATTCTCAGACGACGTTTCTAGTATTTTAAGAGGCCAGAGTCCTTCAGAATGCGATCGGTGCTGAAGCCAGGACAGAATTTATGTTGTGTACCGCCTTGACGCGTGTTGGAGTAAGAGATAGGCTAAGCGCCCGTGCGCGGCCGTGCATTGACGGCTTGATCACAGGTCCCCACGATACATAGCTGTCAACAAGCCTGAGCCAATTGGTATCCCTCTGAACCAGTACCTGCGCTGTCTCAACATATGTCGCCACTGCAATTTTATTTCTGCGATAGCTTCAACACACAACGTACAAAACCGCAGATGCCACATTGGTTTCCTATCTTACACGTCAAGCGGTATATTTCTGGGATATCTGCACACCTAGAGAGAATCGACCGGCACATCAGGCCCAGAGATGATGGCCTTGATGAGGCTTTTGCCATCTTCAGTCTTTCCGGCCCTTGTAGCCTTGAATGCGGCGACTGCGTCGGTGAATGCGAACCTAGGAGCACATGAATATTATACCCGTGCAACATACACTGAAGAATAATACCTATGTGTGACCATTGGCTTCAAATTGATTCTACCCTGAGCCGCGAGAGCAATGGCGAGTCGATAATCACCAGACTGATGAAGGGAGACGCGTAAGTACCGTCAAATTCCAAAGTTGAAGATAAGGTAACATACTCCATATCGGAATGACCCTTTGACAGTGATCTCTTTGAGAGGAACAGTCCGATAGGAACAATGACTTCGGGCTGGCCCATGCCAACCTATACCCTCATGAGCAAGCAAACCTAAGGCGCTGGAAAATACCGAACCTGAACAAAGGTCCCGCCGATCTTGACGATGAAAAGACCAGTTTGGATCGAGACTTCCGCACCACTCGCGTCGAGCACAAGGTCTATCGCCTTCTCTCCGCGCTCCTCGATGCCGAGCTGTGCCTTCATCAATGCTGCAGATCTTTTGAGTACGCTATTTTTGATTCTCCAGATTCCGGAGCGGGTGGTAGGAATGTCTCCGTAGCAGCATATGTTTTAGCGAACTCCAAGCGGGCAGGGACGATATCCACTGCAACGACGCGTGAGGCACCAAGGGCCTTAGCTACAGCCATACAGAGGAGCCCGACAGGCCCACAGCCGAAAACAGCAACGGTCTGATTGGGCTTGAATCCAGCCAGAGTGGAAACTGAATGAACAGCTACTGCGAGTGGCTCCATCTGATACTTGGCGTCAGATTCCTCTTGCTATGTGTTACAGTCAAAACACTTGCCATCGCACCATCCTCGAGAGTTAAATGGTCTGGAAGAGAATAGACAAGGTCGGCAGGCAAGCGGTAGTATCGGGCCAAGGTCCCATCGTAAGGAGGAGTTGCGGCGAAAGCCACTAAAAGATGAATCAGTTACGGTCCGAAATCAGAACGGTGATTGAGACTACTACTTACTATCGGCGCACAGCTACGGGATGCGAGGTGTCACGGCCTTGTCAGTTACAACAGATAAACAATAAATGAAGTCGAAATACCTGGTAGCGACCGCTCTTGCAGTCATCACAGGTGCGACATGATGCGCCAGGCTCCATAGCCACTCGGTCTCCTATCTTGACCCTCGTCACCTTCTTGCCAACTGAAGAGACCACAGTCAGGAGTAATACCATGATGACTTCTGCGATCGGTGTGCGTTACCTTTGTTGATGATTCCCGAGGATTCGTGTCCAAGGACCTTAGGGACCACCAATTATAAAATCCGAAGACGTCTAACTGATAAATCGCAAATCACCATGGGGTTGTCGACAACGAAATCACACAATGCGCCCATGAACCAGGTAGTGAACCTAACAGGATCACGTATAAATAGGACCATTAATAGTATTGGGCAGGAGCGCACATCAGATCCGCATATGCCTAGCCACAACAAGCTTCAATGTATGGTTTCTGATAAAGTGGTCGAGATACTTTACCAGTCTTCTTGACTTCGACGAGCACCTCGTCGTCCTTTACTGTGAATTATGACGCCTGAGCTGGTAGTACGAGCGGATCAGGAAGTGATTGACATACTCTCTGGGATGGGCCGCTCCTCATAGGTGACCTGTTCAAACGACAGGATTGATAAATACGACGATAGAGTTTCGGGGACGCTTTCCGTACCTTTTCAATGCCTTGAAGTACAAATGATGGGTTGGATGTCATGTTGGGCGAAACGATGGGAAAGGGGTGGTCCCGACAGGGACTTGGGCCTTTTTATTGAAGTGCACGGGAAGCCCGGACCGGTAGAATTGGGAAAGACTGGCAGCCTGGGCCTGGCTCATCTGATACAGTGATACTCCACGAGGAACAGCGTGCACATAAAGAGGATGGCTATTACAGTGACTTGCATATCATCTGCAGGTCGGTGTTCTGTAGTCTTTGTTTGTCTTAACCAAATACGTGACATTCGACGCCCATCGTGCTGTCACCCCGAACTGCCCGTGCTTCTGTTGAACATCCACCTGCCCGCGCTCTGCTCTGCGCGCCAACATTGGCCTATTCCCTCAACTGTTCTGCCATAACGCTCTCTAATTGGTAGAAATCTGACCCTCCAAGAAAATACTGAGGTCTCCATGACCATCCTTGGTGCTGGACAGCGCAAAATCTAGTGGAGCAACGAACTAGCAACGAGCATGCCTGCTGACATCATATGTGACTGGCCGTGACTATTTGGCTACTACAAACAAAAACTATGAGGCTTGACCTGCAGAATGATATGCAAGTCACTGTAAGTCTCTTGAGAGCCCAGTCATTTCGGCCTTCCTGGAAGCCTCGAAGTGTAGCACAGATACGATTGTGATACTGAAACACTCACCATGATCTTAGGCACAGATGCCGCTCACCCTTCCTTCACTGTCCACTCGGTAGACACCAAAAACAGCCGTTCTCAACTGAATCCTCCGTAGATGCCTTACACGACATGACACGCCTCTGTAAATATGCAATATGGATGTCTGTGGGGAAAGCGGTTGGGCTAAGGTTGATCGGTTCGAGTTCGGGATCGATTGACATGATGCAAAGATGAGGTGATAAGATGAAAGGTTCGGTTCTTCGGCAGCATCCGCCAGCGCTAAATTCTGAGTATTTGTAGCACCATTCAGCTCGCACAGAATTTACCCTTAACCACCATCTCCCCCTTTCACCGCACCTCTAAAATCTTCAGAATGGTCTCTTCCAGCGTTCTCGGTTTCCCTCGCATTGGTATGATTTTTCTGCGCTGAAAATTATTCTCGATGTTCATCATCGATGCCTTGCAAAGGTGCCAATCGCGAGGTGAAAAAGGCCGTCGAGGCTTACTGGGCAGGCAAAATTTCTGCCGATCAGCTCACGCAGGCTGCGGCTGACGTGAAGAAGACCAACTGGCAGAGCGTCAAGTCTAAGGGCGTTGACTTTGTTCCGAGGTTCGTTACTCCTAAGATCTCCTTGTTTTGACGCTTTTTCTGAGCGATCGATTGTAGTGGCGAGTTTTCGCTCTACGATCACGTTCTCGACCACTCGGCGGCCTTCAACGTCATCCCCAAGCGCTACGTTGGCCAGGGTCTTTCTCCCTTGGATGTCTACTTTGCTATGGGTCGTGGCCGTCAGGCTGATGGCGTTGATGTCCCTGCTTCGGAGATGAAGAAGTGGTAAGCGAACTTCCTCCACCATTCCGTCTTGAACACGATGCTGAGATTTTTGATAGGTTTGATTCTAACTACCACTTTGTCGTACCTGAGTTCTCGGGTGAGACTGAGTTCAAGCTGAACTTCAACAAGGCTGTTGAGGAGTACAAGGAGGCGAAGCTCTCGGTGTCGAGACTCGCCCCGTCGTCTTGGGCCCTGTTTCTTTCCTCGTTCTCGGCAAGTCGTCTAAGGAGGCCAAGCCCGGATTCCAGCCCATCTCTCTTCTTCCCAAGCTCCTACCCGTCTATAAGCAGCTTTTGGCTGATCTCAAGGCTGCGGGCGCTGAGTGGGTCCAGGTCGATGAGCCCATTCTCGTCCTCGACAAGTCTGCTACTCTTGAGAAGGAGTTCATCTCTGCATACACCGAACTTGCCCCTGTCGCCCCAAAGATTCTGCTTACCACTTACTTTGGACGCCTTGACACTAACGTGAAGTTTGTCGCCAAGCTCCCCATCGATGGTCTTCACATCGATCTTGATCGTGCCCCCGCTCAGCTCGAGGACGTCTTGGCCGCCATCAAGCCTACTAACATCGTTCTTTCCCTCGGTGTTGTCTCCGGCCGTAACGTCTGGAAGACCGACTTCCAGGCCGCTCTCAAGCTCGGTCAGAAGGCTGTTGAGACCATTGGTCAGGATCGTGTCATCATCGCCACTTCCTCCTCCCTCCTTCACACTCCTGTCACCCTCGAGAACGAGAAAAAACTGACCGAGGAGCAGAAGGACTGGTTCTCGTTCGCTTTGGAGAAGGCTGCTGAGGTTTCCACCATCGCGAAGGCTCTTGCTGGCTCTCAGGATGCTGAGGTTACCAAGGCCGTCGAGGCCAACAAAACCTCCATTGCCAAGCGCCGTGAATTTGAGCGTACTTCGGACGACGCTGTTCGCAAGCGGGTTGCCGCGATCACCCCCGATATGCTCGAGCGCAAGAGCCCCTTCGCCGTCCGCCAGCAGGTGCAGAAGAAGCATCTTGACCTCCCGAAGTTCCCTACGACCACCATCGGGTCTTTCCCTGTGAGGCTTCTTGCCTCCGCTCTGCAAACGCGGTGTACTGACTATCTCTCCAGCAAACCAAGGAAATCCGGGCTGCTCGTGCCAAGTTCACCAAGGGTGAGATCACGCAGGAGCAGTATGAGGACTTCCTCAAGAAAGAGATCGAGAGTGTCGTCCGCTTCCAGGAGCGCATCGGTCTTGACCTCCTCGTTCACGGCGAACCTGAACGTAACGACATGGTGCAGTACTTCGGTGAACAGCTCAACGGCTTCGTCTTCACCCAGAATGGTTGGGTTCAGAGCTACGGTTCCCGGTTCGTAAAATATCTACTCGTGAAGCCGTCTACCATATTAAGTTCTTGGTTTGTAGCTACGTCCGTCCTCCCATCATCGTTTCGGACGTCAGCCGCCCTGGTCCCATCACCGTCAAGTGGAGTAGCTACGCTCAGAGCGTCACGAAGAGCCCGATGAAGGGTATGCTGACTGGACCTGTCACCATTCTGAATTGGTCTTTCCCTCGCGCGGATGTCTCCCGTGAGCTTCAGTCCAAGCAGCTCGCTCTTGCTCTCCGCGACGAGGTCGTCGATCTTGAGAAGGCCGGCATCCACGCCATCCAGGTCGATGAGCCCGCCATCCGTGAAGGCCTTCCTCTCCGCCGCGTTGACTGGGACAACTACCTCAAGTGGGCCGTTGACTCGTTCAAGCTCGCCACCGCCGGCGTCACCGATGCTCTCCAGACCCACTCTCACTTCTGCTACTCCGACTTTGACGACATCTTCCCCTCCATCCAGCGCCTTGACGCTGACGTCATCTCGATCGAGGCGTCGAAGAGCGACCTCAAGCTCTTGGACACTTTCAAGCAGTACGGTTACTCCAACCAGATCGGCCCCGGCGTCTACGACATCCACTCCCCCCGTGTTCCCGGAGATCAGGAGATCCGTGACCGTCTCCAGGCCATGCTCAAGACCCTCCCCGACTCTCTCGTGTTTGTCAACCCCGTTCGTCTCCTTCACCTTGTTCATCAAATCCTTCCACTGATCTCGTTTTCCCTTTAGGACTGCGGCTTGAAGACTCGTGGCTGGAAGGAAACCGAGGCCTCCCTCGCTAACCTCGTCTCCGCCGCCCGCTGGGCCCGCGAGACCTACGCCTGAACGGCATCTCCTTGCGCTTCAACAGCGTCCACATTTTGGTTAACTTATCAGACAGCTCTCAACAGAACAGCAGCTGCTGTGTCTTGACCTTGGGTGGTAGTTGCGGCGAGATGATGATTCGGTCCATTCGGGTGGCCACTATCGGTGCTTGCGGGGACCAGAGAAAATTGCTTGGCTGGTTATGCTTATGCTGCGCGGGTTCCCGACTCGTCGCGTCCTGCGGTGGGAGCGTGGAGGCAGGCGGCGGCGTCGGGCGCGCATGTCGTTCAGCGTGGTGCGGTCGTATTTGCGTAGCAGTGTCCGGATTTCAACAATCCACAGAAGTATCCCCCAATAAATTGTATTGCATGTTTGCTTTTTTGAAAATCATCCAACCAACGTTCCGTGTGCGTTCTAGTACATACGAGGATAATACAACAGTCGTGAATAGGCAGAGATAGAATAACAGAAGCAGCGACGCCGGGAGCCAGTCCAGAGAGCTTCTACCGCTGATAGATGACGGCACTAGATATCGCACAGGGAACGTACAATAAGATCGACCGACGCAACGTCGGCACACGTCAGCGTCAGCGCGGCGGCACCACCATCTCCTCCTCGATATATATCGACGGCGTGTGGGTGCCCGCGCGCACATGGGCGTGCTCGCCGCCGTCGCCGCCGTCCTCGCTGCACTCGACCGTGCTCGCGACGTCGACGCTCGCGCGCCGCGCCCCCTTTTCGTCCAGGCCGTCGGTCGACGTCGACGGGCGCGGCGGCTTCTCGCGGGAGCCGACCCGGCTCACGGACGGCGGCAGCAGCAGCTGGCCGCCCTCACCCTCGCCGGCGCCGCCTTCCTCGTCGTCGTCCCCGTCCCCGTCCCCGTCCTCCCTCGCGCGCGCGCGTCCGTTCTGCGCGGGGGGCGGGTACTCCCCGCTCCGCTCGCTCTTCGCGCCCGGCGCGTCCGCATCCGCGGCGACCCCGGCCCCGGCCCCAGCCCCGACGCCGTTCGCCTCGGCGGCGGCGGCGGCGCGCCTGCTCCCGAGCCTCCCCGTGCGCTTGTCTCCGTCCATCGCGAGCGCGGCGCGCAGGCAGCTCTCGACGCGCGCGGTGCGCTTCGTCTGCTGCCCGCCGCGCCAGATGAACACGCCGGAGAAGATGCCGCAGAGGAAGCTGAGGGGGATGAGGATCCCCGTCGTCCACGCGGGCCGCTCGAACCTGCGGTAGGGCGAGAATGCGAGGACGTCGATGTTGGCGTTAGTTGAGTTGTTATGGTGCGGGCGGACGGGGCGCGCGCGCGTGCGGGTGTGCTTACCGGTTGAGGCCCCACTGGACGCCGCAGAGGCAGATCTGGGACGCGCGCGTCGGTCAGCTCGTGTCATTTCTTCAGCGTGACGTTAGTCATGAATTTTGGACGCACCTGGAATATGGAGTTGCCGTCGTTGAGGCAGCAGATCAACAGCGCCTTGCTGCAAGAGGAGCGGATCGGTCAGCAGTCAACGCGTGCGCAGCGGCGAGACTCACTTTATAGGGAACGCCTGCACGAGGGCGGTGGCATGAGTTGAATTGCTGTGAGAGCGGCATGGGGGACGGAAAGGAGACGTACGCGATGCGTCTCCGTGCCGTGCGGGCGGTACCACGTTTGCGACCTCATGAACTTCTGCTGCTCTGGAGGCGGGGCGGCCGGCTCAGAGAGCGAGAAAAAAACGGCAGATTGGGGCGGGGTGCTCACGGTAGTGCAGGTCGGCCTGCTCCTCCTCGGTGAGGACGTGGACGTAGTTGGGGTCGTAGATCGGATCGGGCAGGTCGTCCGGGTCGAAGAGCTCCGGGAGGCCGTGCTGCTTGCGCAGGAGGCGGGTGCGGCGCTTGTAGCGCCATATTTTGTAAACACCTATCAATGCACGGCCGTCAGCGTCCCGTACCGGAAGCTCGGTCGAGAAACACCGACGGTATGTGTCTGTCACGCGCCACGGTATGAGGCCCAGGCCGGTGACGCAGAACAGCCCTGAGAGGGGCGTTCGGATCAGAGAAAGAGAAAGGGCGAGTGCGCGGGTGGGCGCGCGGGCTCACCGCACTCTATCTGGGATGAGACCTCCACCCAGAATCCTTGGGTATTCGCGTTATGAAAGTTGATGATCTTGAGCAAGAATATCACGATAGCAGCGCCCCAAAAGACTGCGGGTTGCGGCGGCGTCAGAACAGTGAATGGGGCACCGAGCGCGCGCGCTGCGCACTCACCAACGAGGAAACCGTAGATGCCGGCGATGACCTGTACCACCACAAAGCGATGAGGGGGGGTGAGATAACGGGCCGAAGGGGGGCATGCTTACACCGATCGCTGGTGAAGGCAGGTCAGCGGGGGCCGAGGACGGGAGAGGGGCGAGAGGGGGTACGCACGGGTCTTGAGAAAGGCCCAGACGCCCTGGAGAATGCGGCGGAAGCGGGCGCGGCGGGTGAGGACGTCCTCGACGTGGCGGTCGAGTTCGTCGTCGTCGCCCGCCGCGGATGCGGTCTCTGCATCTTGAGGGCGCTCGGGCAAGACGAGAACGGGCTTGCGGGAGTAGAAGGACAGAGGGGGGCTAGACACAGGGGTCGGTGCATTAGAGAGTGTGGAGCCTGTTAGGGAACGTACATGAGGATGGCGTTGGCGGTGTTGGCGAGGGTAGAGACGGTGGCAACCTGGGGATCTGCGGGCGGTGCATATGAGTGATGATATCATACAGCTGAACTGATCGCGAGCCGTTTGGGACATGACGTACCGACGACGTCGAGGTGCTCTACGATATCGTCCGTGTGGTGCTCGTCGTCGACCATGTTGGCCTCCGCATTGTCGTGGGGGAGGCTGAGGGCAGAGCCGACATGGCCAAGGGGGCGAGAGTCATGGACGATGACGCTGGCGGTGGGGCCCTCGAGGCGGACGCTAGACTCTGAGGGAGACTGTGGGCGGGGAGACGTCTGGGGGGAGAAGAGAGAGGAGAGGGCGGTGCGTCTTGCGGCAGGGTCTGTATGGGTGGACAGGAGCCTGATGGACGACTGCTGGACATATTGGGACACTCTGCTCGCGCTGGTTGCAGAGCCGCGGGTGCGGCGCAGGGGAACAGTGAGCGAGGGCCGGTCACGAGCGGGGTCTGCGTCTGCATCGGCGTCGCTGAAGGCGGAGTCGTTGTAGGCGGAGAAGTCTGGGGAGAGCGAGAGCGAGAGGGCGGCAGCATCGGACCGGGCGCGCGGGCGGGAGCTGGGGGAGTCTGGGGAGGAGGGGAGGGAGAGGACTGCGGGATCTACGTCGCGCAAGGTGGAATAACCACGTCTGCGGACGCGTACAGAGGGCATGGCGGGCACTCGCAGGTCTAGCGGCAGGACATCATGCAGGTGGCTGCAGCAGCGCAGACGGCCAGCCAGGGCAGCAGGCGGCCGAGGTCACTCAAAGCACGTGCCTCGTCCTCCTCCCCCCGCCCGCTATCATGTTCTCTGCCCTCGATCTCGACATCAGGCCCGGCGACGGCCTCGGCATATTCACCCTCGGTGCGTCAACCTCCCATCCCACCCCACCACTCTCCCCAACCTCCCTTGCTCTCGTCTTCAGGTTCCTCGCTGTGGACCGTCCTCGACGTCCTCCGCACCCACCAGCACACCTTCCCCCAGATCGACCTCAAGTACGACCCAGACTCCCCCACGACCCCCATCATCCTCCACGCCCGCCCCCACCTCGACCTCCTCTTCTCCGCCATCCACCAGCGCCTCCACACCATCTCCATCCGCCGCCTCCGTGACCCACACCGCCCCCTCACCCTCCGCTACAAGAACGCCGTCCTCTCCTCCACAGACAACGACCTCCGCCGCGTCGGCGTCAGCCGCGCATTCGGCCCCACCTACCCCGGCCCAGACCTCCGCTACCCCGGCATTTCCTTCAGCTTCGACGACGAGGGCCTGTCTGACGCCTTGTCCCCGCCCTCTAATGTCCCTGAGGGTCGCATGCAGGAGGTAAAGCGCATCCTCATCGCCCAGACCAGCCCAATGGACGACGGCGCAGAGCGCGACGCCCTCGGCGAGGTCGACGTCTGTCCCGCCATGCACGGTGAGCTCGCCCAAGCCACTCTCAAGGTTCGTCTCCCCACGTCATCCTTCCCTTTCTGGACACCCACCGACCGCCGCCCGCCCCCTCCAGGTCCACGACGGCGTCATCCTGCGCTTCTACCCCGCGTCCACGGACCCCGTCCACGTCCGCCTCGGCGTCACCACCGCCCAAGACTTGATGTGCGAGCTCGGCCCCCCGCTCAGGACATTCTACAAGGAGGACGACCGCATGGCAATTCATGCCCGCAACCCCTCACTCGACGCTGACAGTGACCCCTCCTGTACGTCGCCCTCCTTCTCCACCCGCCCTCGCGCTCACTCCGCCGTCCCCTCAGACTTCTACAACTACTTCCAGCACGGCGTCGACTTCCTCATCTCGGGCACCACCCACGTCGTCAGCAAGATCGTCTTCCACACGAACATCGTGAGCTCTTCCCTCCCGCACCATCACGACCCTCTCACCGCCCGCCCGCACGCACGCAGCCTGGAACGCCGCTCTTCCAGCGGTACAAGCGGTGTCCTTGGCAGATTGAAGGTCGCCCCGAGGACGACGAGGACGGTGCGTCTCTTCTCGCGCCACGCACATGCCTCAGAAGCCTCCAGAAGCCCTCATCCACGTTCACGTTGATCGACAGATTCACCACCGTGCGTGAGATTCGACGAACGGGTCAGTGTGCTCCCCCCCACCCCACCGCGGGCTCCCGTCCTTCCCACCCGAGCTGACCGAGGCGCTCTGCCGCCGCCGCACTTGATCAGGTAGAGACGATCAGCCACTTCCTGTGCCCCGGCCAGACCCCGCCCTCGATGCACTTTAACCGCACGGACGACGAGGACGCGCTGACGCTCCCGAGCCCCACCACCCGTTGAGCGCCTTCTCCCTTCTCACCTCCCCTGTGGACCCCCGCTGACCATACGCAATGGCTTAGGATTGCTCGGCTTCGACGGCATCATACTCGAGGCGACGCAGTCCGCCCAGGTCGTGTCCGTGACGCTCTTTTGAGTCCTCTCTTTTTCCCGTTATACCCCGGCCTGTGTGGACGATGGAAGGACTCGCCTGGGCACGCCTGCATACTCACTATCTGACCTACATCCGTACATGTCTAACTTTAAGAAACCAACCTACACGTGCCTATTGCTATCCGCTGTATGTATATTACTACTGTACAATGTACGATGCACAACGCCGCGCCCTTGCCTTCCTCGCCCGCGCACCCCTCCGCATTTCCGCGCGGTCCCCAGCCCACTACTTCGCGAAGATGTCCACCCACACGTCGCGCAGCTGCCTTAGCTCGCTCACGGCCTCGATCCTGTCCTCGAGCGCGGGGTCCGGCGCGCTCTGCAGGTCGCCGCCGCCGATGCGCTTCATGCGCCCGCCCTCCATCGCCTCGAGGCCCGTCTCGCAGAAGTGCACGCAGCGGCCCCACCCGAGGCGCGCGGCGGCCTTGACGTTCGTGAGGCTGTCGTCGATGAAGAGGCACCGCGCGGGGTCTCTCACGTTCGCCTTTTTGAGCGCCTGCGCGGGCGCGGTGAGGCGCGGTGAGACGGGGAGTGGGAGTGGGAGCAGGCAGGTGAAGAGTGGGAGACGGACCTGGTGGTAGTATTCCGGCTCGGGCTTGCAGACGAAGTTGGGCTCGGCGTAGTCGCAGAAGACCAGCCCGTCGATCTGGTCCTCGAGGTGCAGGATGCGGAGGACGCGCTGCGCGTGCTGCGTTCACCGCCGTGCGAGGCGTCAGACGCGCGGTGCGGGGGCGCGGGGGCGCGAGGACGAGGGACTCTTACCGTGCGGTACGCGTTCGTGAGCGCCCAGACGCGCACCTTCGAGCGGTCGATGTCCAGGAAGAGCTGGCGCAGCGCCGGGTCGGGCTGGATCATCTCCTCGAGCGGGAGCGACCCGTCGCATTTCTGGTCAAAGTCTAGGGGGTCTGTGGCCGCGGTGAGTCGGGGCGCGAAGCAGGCAGGGCGACGGGCGGGAGGAGGAGGAGGAGGCAGGGAAAGCGGCTTCACCTACGTTGTGATGGCGCGTGAGGCCGCGCAGCGCGAGGCCGTACTGCGAGTAGTATTTGTGGTGCAGGTCGGAGGCTTCTTCGTCGGAGAGGCCGAGGGTGAGGAAGTACGCTGTGGGCGCATCGCTCGGTATACAAAGAGATGGTGGGGGATAGGAGACGCACCGTGGATGCGCGTGCCCATCGCCTCCGAGATCTTGGAGCTCGCAGAGTAGAGCGTGTTGTCGATGTCGAAGAAGACAATGAGCCGGTCATCTGTCGAAGTGAGCTGTCTGCTTTTGAGGCACATGGAATCGGCGCTACCTTGTGTCTGGTCCGCGGTCATCTTGGTCAATGAAAGAGGAATAGGTATTCAGAGCGCGATGGTGGTATCAAGCAAGCCTCGGCTCCGTGTCAGCTCTCGAGAATTCGGCTTGCAAGAGTCAGTCCGCGCGTCCATGTATGGAAACAAAGTCTCACGGTGGGCAGACCGAACTCCGCCCGGCGTCCCTAGCGAACTCTGTAAGCGTATAGACGTCCCTCACAGCAACCTCAAGATCTACGATTGTGAGCACCGTTTCCCGCCGTATTCATGCCCCAGCGTGTTCCAGGAGTCCCCAGAGGTGCGGAGGCGCTTTCGCGGCGGAAATTGGCCGGCGCAATCAGGATGGATGGGTCGACGGCTGGACGGATGCACTCGCGCGCGCAGGCATCTCTGGGGGACCCGCTCAGTGCAAGTGAGGTCTCGTTTCGGTCCGTGCTCACGCCCTTGCGCCCCCTCAGATGGCCCGCAGCAAGGAGATTGTCCCCAGCGTCGGACGCCTGTCCCGCTCGCAAGTCTTCGCCCGCCGCGCACTCTACAAGGGCCAGAAAAAAACCGACGCGCCCGCCGCCGCCGAGGCCGTGCCCACTAAAGAGGTGCAGGTCGGCGGCGAAAAGAACGGCGCCACGCGCCTCGTCCCCACCTCGAAAGCCCCCCGCTTCTACCCCGCTGAGGACGTCCGTCTGCCCAAGAAGAGCCGCAAGACCGCGAAGCCCACATCCCTCCGCTCCTCCATCTCCCGCGGCACCGTGTTGATCTTGCTGGCGGGTCGGTTCCGGGGGAAGCGCGTCGTGTTCCTGAAGCAGTTGGAGAGCGGGCTGTTGTTGGTCACGGGTCCTTTCAAGGTCAACGGTGTACCTCTCCGTCGGGTGAACCAGGCCTATGTCATTGCGACGTCCACAAAACTTGACCTCGGCGACTTGAAGGTGCGTTGGCGGAGCGATTGGGGGCTTTTTGATCTCGCGTGTTCAAATCTCGAGATGCAGGTCGACGACAAGTTCAACGACGCTTACTTCGCCAAGGCCGCGAAGAAGGCGTCGGCCTCCGCGGAGGAGGAGTTTTTCTCGGAGGGCAAGCCCAAAGAGAAGGAGGCGTTCCCCGAAGCCAAGTCGGCCGACCAGAAGGAGGTCGACAAGGCGATCATCGAGTCTATCAAGAAGACGGAGAACTTGGCCAAGTACCTGAAGGCGAGCTGGGGACTCTCCAAGGGTCAGTACCCTCACCAGCTCAACTTCTGAGCGGCGGTGCGAGCGTATGTATGCCGTTATGAGGAGTTGGGGAGTGTTCTTTGGGCGCACGGTCACTAGGAGATATGATATGCTTGTCGTACCCATGTTTTTTTCTTTTCTTTTCACGCAATCTCCATCTGCCTCTTCGACGTGAGCCCTTTGTAATTGTATGAACCAGGACGTTCACCCAACGCTATCGGCGGTCTGCTGACTGAAGGCGCTTTTGAGCCGTATCACGTAAATTGTCTTTTGGTTTCGGACTCCATGGTGGCGGCAGATTGACCGCAAACTCAATGTTCGTGGCAAGGAATGCCCGCGCCAACATTCTCCTCCACATCCCTCGACGCCTGCCCGTCGCATCGCGCGTGCACAAAAGAAATGTCGGGTCCATGATGCAAACTCTCTCCGAGGGTTTTCTAGACTTGGCGCAGGCGCTCCCTCTTCCAGCGTCGTTCCCTCCGTACTCGACCACGATCATCTTGGTGACCATCGTCACTCGCCTGGCGCTCACTGTCCCTTTCTCTGTTTGGGTGCGTGTTTCTCATGACTTCCAAGTGCCACGACATGTCATGCAGGCACCCTCCTGATCAGGCAAAAAAGCGGCAGTGGAGAGTGGAGACCCATGTCATCCCACAACTCCTGCAGGACAAGCCCGGGGTGCAGGAGCGCGTCATGCTCGAGATGAGGAAGGAAAAAGTGCGCGGGACGAAGGACGAACTGCGGGAGGCCTACCAAAAGCGCGTGCGGAAAGCGGTTGAGTGCCTCTCTCGCCATGCGTGTCGCCCGCACTGACTGACTGACTGACTGACGTGTGTCGGACTCGCCGCGCCGCAGCTCACCCGTCGGCGGAACGAGCTGTTTTCCCTGCACCGGTGCGGGCCCAAGGCCACGATGCTGATCCCGCCCATCACGCAGCTCCCGATCTTCGTCGGGACGTCCATGATGCTCTCGCACACCGCGCAGCCGCCGACCGTGTTCGACTCGGAGTCGTTCCTCACGCTCACGTCGCTCGCGCACGCCGACCCGACCGCGACGCTGCCCATCGCGCTCGGCCTCATCACGCTCGCGAACGTCGAGTCCTCGCACTGGTTCGTCGACGCCGCCACGCGCGAGCGCAGGGCCGAGCAGGAGAAGGCCAACGCGGAGAAGAAGGCGCAGGGGCAGATCGTCCTGGAGCCGCAGAAGATCGTGCAGTCCGCGCTGCGGGTCCTGTCCGTGGGCCGTATCCTGGTCGGGCTCGTGGTTCCCGGGGTCAGTGGCTGCGTTCTCTCTGTCTCTCTGATGGTCGACGGTGTGGAATGTTGACGGGAAAAATGTTTCCAGGGCGTTATGCTGTACTGGGTCTCCTCCGCGACGTTCGGGCTGCTCCAGTCGTGGGCGTTTGATTGGTGGGAGAGGCACAGGGCGAGCGCGCGTCGGCAGCGCGCGTCGGAGGCCAAGCCGGACGATCCGCCCCCGCCTGTCAACGCCCGGAGGAAAACACGATAAATGAGACGTGCGCTGACGTGCGGCCATCGCGCAATAGCATATGGTTGTCTTCGGATTTTGGGTGAGTCTCATGCCATCGTGATTCGGGGTGAACAAAACTAGTGGACGAGGGAGCCCCGCGTTCTGTGCGGTGGGCGCCCGTTGAGCCTTTTCTTGATCTAATATGACCTTTTCCACATCGCTTCTCCTTGGGATGTCCATTCGCGAACTGACATTCTGTATCTCTTGCCCGCAGAATCCACCTCACATTGGCTCTTTGTCCGCATGTTAGCCTCAGCTCACACTATAATCCTGATATTATCTAATGCAGTACATCGCCAACCCAAGAACGACAAGAAGTCCGATGTGCTATCCCTGTGTCCATGTATGCAACCTGTGAACCCTTGTGTAGCGTGTCGGATGAGATGAGATGAGATGCCTGTAAGGTACATCATGACATCTACTCTGCAATCGTAGAGTGGGTCTATGAAGTCCATTCCAAGCTTGGATCCGGGCAAAGAACACTGACTGAAGCAGACTAAACTGGAGCAGCGCATGGCACCGCGGCGGACCACCACCCGGTGATGGTCAGCCGAAGACCTTCCCATCCCTCTTGTCCACGTAACGGCCCACGCCCATATGCCAAGCGATTCGCGGGACCAGTAGGGTCAAGCCGAGGATCATCGTCGTCCACAGCGTCCCGCTCCATTCTGAAAAATGCCATCGACTGTCACCCAAAGCCCACATCGTGAGACCGATGTGGAGGATGTCGCCGGCGAGGAGGGGCGTGAGCAGAGAGCTGACGACCTTTTCTTGGAGCGCGGGCTGCGCGAAGAGGTGGCGCCGCGCGGTGGAGAGGAGGAAAAAGTTTACGGTGCCGAGGAGGGCACAAACATGGGCGAGTTGGACGACGGTCACGATAGAAGCGAGCGGCAGCTGCGTAGGTGGCGGTGACAATCGCGGCCAGGGTGCCTGCAGGTTGTGAGTCTACCTCGCCGATGAAGGTCAATTCCGTGGCATTCGCAGAGCGTCAGTCTGACACCCACTTTTTCGGGGTCGAGCAGAGTGCCCAGCAGCCCCATCCAAGTGAGGATGGGCTCGTAAACGCCGAAGACGGCGTAGTAGAACGTGGGGATTGCAGAGCGTCGGTCAGACATGGGAGCGTTCTGGCGTGGGTCGCTAGCACCGAAAGGCACGACGGCTTTAAGCAGACGATGGAGATGACGCGTCCGACCAGCTGTGAAACGAGCGAGCAAGCCGACTGTGGGCCAGGCAGGAACGGAGACCTGTGCTGTGTCTACGTGTGAGCGAGGTGACCACGCCAACCGACTTCTGATTGCAGCTTTTATCAGCTTGTCAAGGGCGACGAAACTCCTGCATGTCAGCACAGCTGTCAAACGGGGATCAGGCCATGGATCCCGGCGAGATGCAAGGTTGACTCGGCCTTAGATTGGCCTCTCCTCTGGCGGAAGATCGTTGGCTTCTGCTCTCGATCGAGCCTGATAGTAAATGTAGACGCACCTTCACAAGCTTCACGTACCATGACCACAACCGCGGTCTCGCTTTGCTCGTCGAATTCGAAGTGGCACCATCATGGCAGGGACCGCTTCTATCGATCCCGCCTGCCCTAAACGCCCATTTATATTCTCGCCTTCATCTCCGTGTTGATCTTTTCATCTTACAACCACGGTCCATCGTAAACCAAGGCAGCCTTTCTGCTTTCCACATTGTGCTACCTAATGGCGAGGACCAAGAGCGATGGGAGGATATAATGCTTGTAATCGTGGATCATTTTGTCCAGTTCGAGTATGAGCTTCGCTTCTTCTCGACAGACGTACCTACTGTTTTTTCGCCTATCCGCATGCCTGTGCTGACAGTGTGGGAAGTCCTGCACATACACTGACTCGAATTATATGCGCTGCCGAGTGATCTGCTTGTCCGCAGTCTTGATGCGAATGCAGGATGCCGTTTATTCCCTCATTCCACGACCTGGAAGGGCTCTAGGTACGTATAACGGAGATGCGGTTAGAGCTTTCTCTTCTCAGGGGCAGACGTGCACTCGACATCTACCCCCGGCCGAAGGACCAGTCACGATGTGGGCGACAAGTATAGTGTCTAGAAACTGTGTTGATCATGGACCCACCTGCGTCCGAGAAGAAGTTGCACATGAGTCCGTCGGTGATATCACCGACGCACAATCAACACCTGCGGCCGGTCTCTCCACCCGGTTCACACTCACAGACGGGGCAGTCGACCAATTCATGGGAGATCCTCGCACTACGGTTCAGGTCATGGAGCAAATTAAATTACCAGGCTCATGGCATTCCTGTCTCTGACCAGACGGCGCACTGACACGCTCTATAGGGGAGCCAGCCTGTCAGGTAGTACAAGGGCTACTCTGTTGCTATTACTATGATGACATGCAACTCGTGCAAAGCTGAGGACAAACCTGCGGATGCCAATCGAGTGGTGAAATCGCCTGCTCTACCTGATCAGTCTAGCGTTGACTTGCTGCTTTCCTCATAAGAATACAAAAACAGCATACTGGGCGGACGTTGTGCGCAGCTGTCACTTTGCGTGTGTTATTGGGCAGCATGCATACCGCACGGATCAAGGATCTGCGACCACCTCCAACGGTGATGCGCTCAAATTAACCCAAGTAGGAATGGCGACTTTTCAAACTGGATGGACGAAAGGCCACTCAATGAACATGGATCAGCCTTGAGTACTATGCCCTGCTGTCAAGCCGGGAGACTCAGGGAGACTCACCTTCGCATACCCTGTAATTGCGTACTCGTAGCGCTTCACTTCGAAAGTTGCGGCCGCGAGAAGATAGGACGTCCTGGAATTAGACCAGAAGATGGCTCAGAATAGCCTGATTGGAAGGTGACTCCACGCGGTCCCACCAGCTCGTTGATCGATTTTTTCTAGAGAATCAGATAGCCCGAGATGACCGTGCACGAGAAGGGTGGCTTGACTAGAACGAGTGTCGAAGTTTTATCCGATGTTCAAACGTTCAAGTCCGAGGTGTACGATATAACTATGAAAGGCAGTGTATAGACCGCGATTCCTAGGGAGCGAGAAAGCTCGGATCAAAGGCAGAGTTATTCACGTCATGCAATGCGAGGAGTCGAACACGAGACATCTCGCGACCGGGGGATTGGGTTCCCCAACCACCTGCGGATGCTGCGAGCATTCATCACTTACATTACCACTCAGCTTGTGACTGCTGGTTACAACACCCATTGGCATATTGACAAGGTGCCTACCACGAAAGACCCGGTCGCAAGCGTGTCTTGGACGAGTTCATGGCTATTGCGTGGCATGCGAGGCCAAAACCTCTGCGTCACAGATTGCAGGTCCTTGATGAGGCTCCGAGCCGTCGTTTTGATGGCTGGGGTCGTCCTGAATCATCCAAGAATAAATCTCTCCCCCAAGTCGCGAGCGAAATGATGAAGCTACGAGATACCTTCGAGGCGTGGGTGGGAGGATCTGTGACGCGTCCATCAAATATGTTAGAAAACTAGACCGAAATAGACCTTTTGGGGCCATTTCATCCAGATACAATTAATGGAGCGTCCGGACCTATGATTTGGTCCGGATTCAAATGACTCCTGGCCCTTCCTTATAACGTCTGCTAGCAGTCGCTAGCCTGTCCTCAGGCTTCAGTGCTTCAGCCTTGCGGCTGCACTTGTCATGGTGAACAAGTTATCCTCGCTCGAGGGGGGCTCTTCCGTTTACCGTTTCCTATCAGCAACTCTACCAGCGAGTCACCTACCGAGACTAGCTTGACCGCGAAACCAGAAGAGTTCCCCACACGCCCTTCTCTCACTCACCGACCCACCGATGTAGGATCCGCTATCGGACACCAGGAGCCCGTTGATGATGCTACATCTCTTGCGAGCATTGACCGACCCCCCAACATCGCTGAGAAGCTCCCTCCCGCAAAAATCTATCATCCTTTATCGCCAGCCGTTCTAGCGCTCCTAATGCCCACTTCCGTCTTTGGCGCGCTTGCACGACTCGGTCTTCAAGCCCTCGTTACCTATGATGGACAGAGCATATTCTCGCTCGCTTATATCCAAGCCATTGGGTGTCTCATCATGGGCATCGGTTTAGGCGTAAAAGAGCCATTGGGAAACTTGTAAGCCCTCCAGAAGTGCTCTGTAGCTAAAGTCTGAACTCGCATTTTTTGATAGCTATGGCCCCCTATATACCGCTTTAACCACAGGTAGACCCTTTCTTCCACAATTTGTTTGCTACGCTCAATTGATATCTATGGTAGGTTTCTGCGGGTCATTCACAACATTTTCCGGCTGGCAACTCGATGTCTTCAATTCTTGGATTAATGAAAAACATGACCACCGTGATTGGCTACGAGACGTATGTATATATGGTCTCAGTGTTGACCTGCCTGACCGCCCGGTAGGTGATAGACGGCTCGACCAAACTGTTCTTCACGCTTTCAATATCCCTCGCCTCCTTAAATTTCGGCATACATCTGGCCTCTCTTATTGCACCCCATATCCCATCCATTCGCCCCCGTCGCGAACTATCCGCTATGGCGTGACAGTCCTCTCAATTCTGATTTACTTCGCCACATACCCCGCTTACTTTCGGTTGCCTGATTCTTTCCGACACAAGGCGACCCGCCTTACTCCTCGTTTCCAGGAACGTTGACGAGATATCTCCTATCGATCAGTTTGAACTCTCGATTCAAGTTACTGCCTATGGGGACCTTGGCAGCTAACGCTTTCGGCACGGGGCTTCTCGCCACGTTTCATGTATTACAGGGTCTTCCCGATCCTGTTTCGCCGAACGCGTGCGCTGTGCTTCAGGGCTTGGCAGACGGGTATTGCGGCTGTCTCACGACAGTAAGCACGTTCGCAGCAGAGGTGTATGCGTTGAAGAAGCGAAAGGCGTGGACATATGTTGCCGTGAGCTTGTTTACTGGACAGCTGCTCATGTTGGTGATCATGGGCCCTTCCTTTTGGGCGGGAAATGTCAGTGAACAAGGTAGTTGCCAGTTCGCGTAGAGAGACGATCCAGAAATTATATCATTATCACAGCCCATTGTGACTCTCTGTGGCATGCACTTTCGTTATGTCGCGCGAAACCCAGTCAACCCGAATGAGAATCCAATACAATTTTACCTCCTAAAGAGTTCTAGCGTTGGGATCTAGTGAGTGCTACATATCGGTACGCCGACAGAATCGAAACCTTGTACCTCATGCATCCCTTGCCCGCGGTGATGCAGTGTTCTCCGGAGCGACAAGTGTTACTCAAGTGTTCCGAGTAACGTAGATCACAGTTTCGTACATCTAATATCTAATCTCTCGTTTGATCGGGACGACGAGGCGGGGTGCGGAGTATAAAAAGCAAAGACCAATTGCATACCGTCAACCTCGGTCGGTTTGGCCAATTCTCATGTCTCGTCGGGCGCAATCGCAGCCAATGGACACCAGTCAATCGGTCATGCTCGACGAAGAGCATGTCTCTGTAACTGGCGAAGGCGACGAACTCATGGAGGAGGTAGAAGACCAGGAAGGATACAGTGCGTCCTTAAATGCTTATTTCGGCGAGATCCTGTCCGTTACTAACACGAGGATTGTTGTTACCCTTGATTTGCTCCATCACATCGCCCTGGGCGTTTATTTGCTTTTTGTCCGTTTGTTATCGAACCATGGACTCTCGTTCAGCATCATCGACACCCACTTCAACACTTTCGTGGATCTGTTGGTTTTGCTCATTGCCTGGACACGATTACTTTTGCGAGGTGGCCGAAGACTTCATCGAGGATGACTTTAATCTGACGGGGCTCAGTACGATGGTGCCATTTTGGAAGGAGGCAATGGAGATGGTGTTGGACGTCGAGCCTGGTGCGTTCCGTTCTATCCTCTGAGGTACATTCAGCTGGGCCTAAGCTATCCGTTTACCTGATTTTGACCTGTCAGATGAGGATTCGACCAAGATACCAGATGTATCTATCGTCGAAGCTTCCGCTGAGTTGCTTTACGGTTTGGTACATCAGCGTTTTATACTCACGCGAGCGGGGCTCCAAGCAATGGTACGCTTGTCATCACTTCTACTGCTCAGCAAATCGTAAGCATACTATGTGCAGGCGGAGAAGTACGAGACCGGGATATTCGGGTCGTGTCCACGCGTGTATTGCATGGGATGTAACGTCGTGCCGTGCGGACGATCGAACCTGCCCGGACTAGACACTGTCAAGCTGTACTGTCCAAATTGCAACGACATCTATATTCCCCCGAGCAGCCGATTCCAGGGAGTCGATGGTATGTTTACCGCGTTCATTAGCCCGGGCCAACGTGACTTACACCTTTGGTCATTAGGCGCGTTCTTTGGGACAACATTTGCTCATCTCTTCTTTCAAAGCTACCGTGACCTCATGCCTGCACCATTCTGGAAACCTTCTTTGAGTTTAGGCTCGATCTCTCCTGGTCGTTCCCCACAAAGCTCTACCAATAATTCCTCACAGGCTCCGCCTTTCGTGAATCCGAATGGCAATGGTGGACAAAGGCGTGCCGCAGGGAAGGTGTACACGGCCAAGATTTACGGGTTCCGTGTCAGCGAGAGGGCAAAGAGTGGGCCCCGAATGCAGTGGATGAGGTTGCGACCTGAGTCACCTGAACAATTAGACGATGTGGATTGGAGAGGACGATGGATCGATGACGATGACGATCAGTACGAGGATGAGGAAGAGGAGCATGCAGAGGATCGGCGCATGGAAGATTTCGACCCAGTGAGTTCTTCATTGATAAATCCGCATACTCTGAGGGCCCAATATCTCATCTATTTTCAGGACCATGTCGCGGGGGAAGATGACGATGAGGAGGAAGAGGAGGAAGAGGAGGAAGAGGCTGGTAATGCTCCCACAGGCTCTCGACGGCACCCTCCAGAATCAATTCCCAAGGCCTCTCCACCAACTACCGCTCTCCGACTGTCAGGTCCCACAAGCGACAACGTTGTTCGTGCGACAATCGCCTCACTACCCTCCATGAAGTCAGGATCGAGAGTGAAGGTGGTACGTCAAAGCATTCACCGGCCTTTGGTCTCTGTTTGATATGTCTTTTACTGGCGAGTAACAAAACCCTTGTGTTTGTTCATTATTATATTTTTTCTCCTTTCGACAACAAGGGATATAGAAGGGCAGGATGTAGAGGTAACCGTTGCTGGCTGATTGCTCATCTGTTCTTTACCTTCTCATTCGCACCCAAGCTGTCCCATATCTCAAGTCCTCATGTGCACGCCTCATCAATGCATTATGTTAGCACCTTGAATACTTATTCCTAACGTCGTGCACTCGCATACATGGGGTCGGAGATCTGGGAACCATTTATGGAATATGCTTTCGTAGCGTGAGAATGAGAGCATTGAACTGTATAGGTCCAAGCCACAGCTCGGGCGGTCACGCGTGACGGTATTAGCGAAGCCGCCAACGAAATCAACGCCGTCCTCCTCAAAGCTTCAAGAAGAAATGGTCAGAAACGGTGCGTAGTCTCAGTATGTTGGAAAGATCATGACCAACGGAAATGCGACTTCTATCGAGCAGACACCCGTCGCGGCCTCGCCCACGGCCACCCCACGACTGCCATCCCTAAAACCGTCCGCCCATCCCAGCGCAAGGGCATCCAGTCGACTCGCACAAAGTTCGTGCGGTCTGTCGTCCGGGAAGTCGTCGGATTCTCCCCATATGAGCGTCGGGTGATGGAGTTGCTCCGTAACTCGAAGGTGGGTGTCTTATCCTTTTGAAAGTGAAAGCACCGAGAGGCTGATACTTGTTCTGTTGCAGGACAAGAAGGCTCGCAAGCTGACGAAGAAGCGGGTTGGTGTCATCTTCATGACTCGATTAACCCGTTGCTTGTGGGTACATGCTGATTCTTATCTATCTCATTCGCAGCTTGGAACGCTCTTGCGCTCGAAGCGCAAGCTTGAGGAGCTCAGCAGCATCATTCAAGAGAGCAGGAGAACTGCCCACTAAAATGCGTTCGGTCGCTCGCTGTCTTATTCATCATGTTGTCTGCGGAGACGGGTCCTCATGCCATGTATCACCATGCTCGTCGTATGCTATCTTCATTCCTCTTGATCCTCGATGCGATATCCTTAGGATGGAGACTTTGTGATCTCGCCCAGAAAGTGTTATTTTATCGCAAGCAGATCAACGTCTGGATTTGTGGTGCCGGGCACGGTGCATGCGAGATCTATGGTCTGCTGAATGAATGATACACTTGACTTTTGAAGCTGAAGATCTGAAGCTGCAAGATCTGAAAGACAAGCCCGGCAGGTTGATCTATTGAGAGTCTCGGTGCGGTACCGGATTCTTTACACGTGATAGTAGTCGAGGTCACTGTGCTGCACAGTGCCGCAGACTCTGCTGCACTCGATTTTGTTGAACCAATTGTCTTTATGAGCCATCTAACTTCGTGGCAGCATGCATGGGACCAAGCCCAGCCTCGCCTGTCGTCCTTGAGAGATTCGCTTCCGTCCAGTGCGATTCCTGCTTCACGAATTCTACGTGTGGGTCAGCTGGACGCAGAACTTCTTGACCAGGAGCTAGTCCACATACTGCTGGAACCAGTCAATAAGGCTTTAGCTCTGATTCACGTATGTCCTGTGTTATGCTCTACCCTCGTCTGAAACGTTCTCAAGCCACGTAGACAACACTCAGATCCCGCTTTGAGCCCGAGTTGTCACTTCTTATTCAACTCACATTATACAAGCTCTCGGTATGGAATACTGGAGCGTCATATGGTGCTAAACTACAGGACCTCACATACAGAGCACCTCGGTCAACCTCTTATTCCCTAACATGTGAGTCTTGTCCCTGACAAGATGCCTGTCCGACTGATCTAGAGGGGAGCGGCACCTAGCATCTGGCCTTCCTCGTAGGATCCTTTTCGTCCACGGCACCCTCACCATCCTTGTGCCTTATTTGCACACTCGTATCCGTGGACATGCCCTCTCTCGGGCGTGGCCAGATGCCCCCAGCTCTGATAGGAGGAGGAAGGCATGGGAGGTCCTGATAAAACTGGAGACCACACATGCAATATTGGCGCTTTCGAGCTTTCTTGCATTTCTGTGGGACGGAAAGTAGGTCGCCTACCTCTCCATGTCGGCTTATACAGCCAGCTTATAGCGTGTTCAAGATACCGAACTATTGTCGATCGGCTGCTAGGCATGCGCCTTGTCCCTGCACGACGTCTTGTCAAACGAGACGTCAGTTACGAGTTTATGAACCGTCAGATGGTCTGGCATGCTTTCACTGTGAGATCATTGCGGCATATTTCATCGTTCATATTGTTCACGGCTTTCTTCTCAATAGGAATTCCTGATCTTCTTACTTCCAATACTTCCTCATCGAGCACTTCGCCGTGCTCTCAACACCACACTCACCGCTATCGCTCATCCCTTGACCACCTTGCCAAATATCTTGCACAAGAGAGCTGTCGCCTTGCTTGGGTTGGCGACTGTTCCCGGTGTTGACCCAAGTCAGCGGTCTGTCCTAAGGCGCGGCAAATACTGGAACCTCCCCGAGAGCGAGTGTGCTGTCTGCACCGAGAATGCCGCCTTAAATTTGGACCTTGCGAACCCTGCAAACGCGCTCGCGCAGGTCGGCGCTTTTGCATCTGCGTCGTACTCCACATATACCCCAGCCACCTCTTCCACACCAGAAGGTGTCCAAGAGCCCTCGACGCACCCACTGAATACGCCGTATCGAGCGTCTTGTGGGCATACATACTGCTATGTCTGCATCGCTGACAGGATGATCTATGCGGCAGATGAGGGCGGGGGCCATGGGAGTGTCTTCGGTGCGCTGAGCCAGTACAAGGAGCAGAACGTTTGCAAATAGGAGATAACACTGGATACTCGACAAGTGGAGAGGAGGGCGAGGGCAGTGTTGAGGAATATGGGAGTGACTATTTCGACGAATTAGGGAGTAGTGTGAGTGGGTTAGCGGGGTGGGGACGAGCATTGGAAGTCGCAGTTGGGTCAGTGGGAGCGATGACTCGGACTGAGACATGGTCTTCTCTGAGGACAAACACCGCTGAACTTGACGTCTAGCCACGTTATATTTGCGAAAATATGTGCATTTCTTCAGCGGTAGACAAAACGCTCTTTATCTCAAGACAATATCGCAGGTTGTTGCATACCACACTAGCAATCGACTCTATTGCCTGCCGAAAACTTCTTCCGTGATCGATTTGACAACAATCGGGTCGGCTTTTGCAAGGTATTCTGTTTGCATAACTTGTGGCCCGCCACAAGCCGCCTCCGCTTGCTGCAAACGAGCAGCAAGGAACCCTGCCAAAGGCGTGGTGCGCACAGGGTCATTGTCGTAGACTACCACAGAATAAGTCGCTCCCCAGATGAAAATTTTGAGCTACGACTCACTGCTTTGCGACGATCGAATTCTGGGGTATCTTCAGTGTTGCTATAGAAGGATGGGGGTGGTTGATCCCAGTATAGGGTGAGTATTGTCCTATGGGAAAGGATCAGCGCGTCTCAAAACAAACGAAATCAAATAAAGACATACGTTTGGCCGTTCAGTGATTCCTCTTGTTTCTTTTCCAGCGTCTCCTTTACTTCTCCTAGAACATCCATCCAGAGATTGAATATCTCGCTGTGCAATCTCTCTAGGACTTCGCGCCGCCCAGTGGAAACCAGAGACGCGATACCCATTGCGGAAAGCTTGCGCGTGCGGGGCTCATACATATTATCGAACTGACATCATCGTTCAAATTCCTGCTGCACTGAAGCCAGGCTTGTGCACTTACTCTTCGCCACCATTGGTCCAGCAAACCCTCCCAGAGGACAGTTTCCTCTGTGTTTCGCAATGTCGCTGTTGCAGCCATGAGCGTAAGAAACATCTGTTGGTCTGCGATGGCGATGCGCGCCATGAGTGTGATATAATGCGTGAGGATGAGTGCATCCGACTGTGAAGATAAGATCAAGTCATCTAAATCACATCCACAAAAGAGACAAGCTTACATCGTCTTCCACGATAGCTGTCATGAATTTTGAGAACAACCCAGATGTATGCAACGCCTCAGCGTACGTGGCTGGAGGCGCCATTTGGAAGAGGAGGATAAGAGACACAGCTAAACTTTTGACATTTATTATGGGTGCCAGGTCCATCGCCGTACGATATGCCGTGAAGAGGGCCGCAGCGTGTCTCTGAAGTCGAGGGGACATCAGCTCGGCAGAATAACGAGCGTGATGGGATTTACCTGCACGACTTGACCTGCATCAAGTAAATAATAACTTTCTAGAATTGTTGTGATCTTTCCGAGAAGATCCAGATTGCTAGCCAACAAAGATATGGCGAGTGGGACGAGATCGATCAAACCAGGACCACCACCGACACCCTCGATTGTGTTTGTGTTCCTCAGTGCGGTCGACCAAAGGGAAAGAGCATCCTCGTCAAGGTGGGAGATAAACTGTGATATCGCTGAGTACAAGAGATACGACATGCGTAGCGCTCTGGACTTACGCTAGGCGACAGCGACTGGTGAAGAAGATGGACAACGGGTTCGGATAACGAAGCAGAGTCTTCTTTCATAGACTACAGAAGGTCAGGTTGTTTATAGGTCACAAATGAAAGAGAAGACTGACCGACACAAGCTGCGCCACAACCCTCATAATTGAGCCTTTGAACAGATTCCTCCGTATTTGTATTCCCTGGAAAGTGTTAGCATGCCGTGAGGTCTGCGTGTAGTAAAAAAGCGCACAGAGTTGAGGTAAGGATGAAGTGATGATGCCAACAACAGGTGTGATCTAGAAGTATTGTTGAAAAGATGATGTTTTCAGATAACAAAAGGCAGACTTGAATTGAAAATGCCCACCGTTTTGCCAGCTCGCTCAATGATTGTGATCAAGAAACCAGCTACTTTACGCTTACTTTCCAATGTTTCAGCCTCACCAATGAGCTGCAAAATTTCAGATGCTGTTTGGCCTAAGAATGGCGAAAACATTTGAGGGTCAAAGCCCAGCGCCTGAGAAGGTTTCCTCAGTAAGTCCAACAAGGTGAGGATAGAGCTGATAACCGCAGCTTACATCGACACAATCTCGCACTGCTGCTGCAGCGGTAAGTCGAACGACTTCAGTTCCTGTACCTTTGTCTTGTAACAAGTGCACCAAAATTTGCCATATCCGTACATCGTTTGGCGATGCACACTTGTCCCCAACCCACTTGCCGATCAACCAAGCGATGCGCCGTTTGACGATTAAGTAGCTAACATAAACCAGAGGATAATCAGTCATGGTATATGTGTTATGAGATGGATATTGACTCAGTGTTAGGACTATTGACCTCGCTAGAAGCAACATCCAGCCATTGATTGAAAGTGATACCATCTTTCAATCGATTGGCGCATCGTCCGACGGCGCAGTATACAGCTTCTTTTTGAATGACGTCTCCCAGGGTAGTGGTAGGACGAGCTATAATCTCTTTAAGAACTTGTGCAAATGCCCAGACGCCATGGATGACTTACACACGACTGCATTGAAAGCATCAACGAGGAGTGGGGCAACATACTGCGTGTACTGGTTCGCAAAAGTAAGAAGCACCCTTTCGGCACATGGCTGGATGGGTCGCGTGAATTAGCGGACATTGTAGCGAACGAGAAAACTTACACGAATCTGGAAGACCCACTGTTCGTTCTCCTTTTCTTCACTATTCACCCATTCTTCCGGATCCGCCATCCAACCCTCCAAATCAGACGGCTTGAGGGGTATGAAGTTCGTGACAAGAACAGTCACAGCACGATCCACGAACTCTTTTGGCAAAGCTTGAAATACCGGAACTAAGTTATGCGCAGCAGTCACATCAACTAGGAACGTACCTGTAACATTCTCAGACCCATCTTTGCGGACGGGCACCCATTGCGCAAGACTATCCTTGAACAAGACCATGCCTTGCACTAGGAAGCGAATAGGATAGACCGCATCAGGAGAATCTGTATTGTTCGTTAGTGCGGTTCAGATGGTTATCAAAGCGAAGGTCCATAGCCATACCGTCAATGAGGCTAGGAGATGCATTAGCCTGGACCACCTTGTCCCAGTAGTAGAAAACAAGGTCGTTGCATGAAGGCAGAGCAACAAATTGTGCGACATTGATTTGTTGCAATCGCCGAAAAAATTTGCCCATGGTGAGAATATGACGCGATAGAAGGCTCAACGAGCGCACGGTCAGAGCATCAAGTTGGACATTAGAGGTCCTCATGGCAAGCATGAGATTATTTCGAAGCTCGGAAAGCGTTTTCAAATGCACAGCGAATGTTTGGAACAACTGGAGAACTGAAGGTATGTGAGGCACACTATCAAGATCGAATAAGCGAAAACAACAGACCCACGACTCAAACTTTTCATACACAGTTTTCTGAGACGATTTCCGCAACCAAGCTGCGACATTGGCGAGACACTTGAATATGATGTGCATGAACACGAAGTCTTCAGTGGTGCGTTCATTGCCCAAACTACCAGGTCTAGACGCGAGAAATTCTCAGACAGCTTGATGTAGTAGTTTGTAAGGGTAGCGTGGAACCGTTCTACGAGCTACATGATTCAAAAATCGGTTAGACAGAGGTAACTAAGATCATGTACGGATGACAAACCTCGGCCATCGTCGCGGCCTGACTCCCAAATGACATCTGAGAGAACTCCTTGATAACAGCGTAAAAAACGCGCAATGTTCTCTGCAGAACAAGTGTTGAGTGAGGATCGTGTACAGATGAAGTATACCGCATGTCTAGCTTGGTGTTAATCAGGGAAATGAGATCTGTGGGTAGTGAAGGCCTGAAGAAGTTCAACAGTCAGCGGTCATGGTACAGAGCTGGACATTCACTGCCAAATCACTTGCCAGAGTCTTGGATAATCCTTATGAGCGATTGTAGCGACACATATCTTGTTGACTTCGGATATCTTGAATGGCCACTTTGAGTGGCAATTAGCGAAATGCAATAGAAAGGTACTCACTAAGTCATCTTCTTCCTCCAGAATTCATACAACGAGTCTTGATTATTGGTCTCTCGTCATCAGCAATTATTCTTCGTAAAGAAAGCTTAATTTGGCTCGTAGAAGATGGACACATTAGGAATACGTACTTTCGAGACCTCCATCGGTTGGTGATCAAGTTCTTGAACTGGATTAAGCTCAGTTGGCGTACTTGGAGAGGAGTCGTTTTCTGCAGAGCAATCTCCTGAAGAGCGTTACAGGTTCCCGACACTTCGAGCAACTCCTTCAGGCGGTCGGAGGCGGCTTGCATTTCTGCTGGGTTCTGAGAGGCGGCACCACAAACGACGTTGTACAATTCCTGAGAAGATACATTTTGTAGAGGTGCTGTTTTACTACTCATGGTATGATATGGGGTGTAGCAGAGAATTGAGACAATGAAACAACGAAGGGGGTGAATAGGGTGAAGGGGTGAGGTCAGGTAAATACGCGTACATAACGCGACACACCGACGCGTCGACGCAGTGTCGACGCGTTTGGGATAACCGCTGATGAAAGCACGCGGGTTACAATACCCCCCTCTCGCGCTGGTTGAACCACCCACGTCTGACACGGGTTATGTTATTAGTAATATAGCCCGAAACCCAGTCGGAGTTTGGAGTTTGTCTCTTCATCATAACCGCAACCTCTCGTCGTCGTTGTCGCCTACGACCGCTGCCGTCGTCGTCATCGTCAGCATCGACGGAAGCGTTGGGCACCTAGCTCACATCATCACTCCTCTCCTTGGGCAGCCTCAAGGCTTCACTGTCCGTACTCGTTCCCTGTGCGCTCGCCTCCCTTTTCGACTTTCTCTCGTTCTCTGCTACTTTCCCTTCCGCATTCTGTTGCATCGTCGCTGTCGTCGCTCTCTCTTGCATTGCTACTGTCATCCCCCATCCCACTTGCTATTCCTGTGTGGCAGTACATCTGCCATTGTTGTCCGGTCACTTCTCGTGCGACGCGCTCTCTTACTTCTTTATGTCACGCAAAGGTGGGTTACTTACCCCCCTTTCATTCTATGACTCACCATGAACTTTAGCACCCACTTGTCGGCGTGGTTGTATTGGCACTGATGGGCAACCAGCCCCACTTCGGGGGCACAAATGTCGGGATAACCGCTGATGAAAAGACACGGGTTACAATACCCCCCTCTCGCACTGGTTGAACCGCCCCCGTAAAACACGGGCGATGTGTTTAGTCATATATCCCAGTGCTCGCCGGTCGGAGTTCTAATCCACTCTTTCTCTTCAACCACCACCTCCCTTCACTTCTTGCGACCACCGCCGCCATCGTCAGCGTCGACGGGAGCGTCGGGCGCCACGGCTCGTGTCACCGCCTTGGGGGCGGACTCTCGCCGTCTCGATTCTCCGGCATTGGTTGCGCGCCGATTTCGCTTTTCATCTCACTTTGACCGCTTTCCCTCCTACTTTCTGTCGTCCTTGCTCTCCTTGCATCATACCATCATTGCCTATCCAACCGTCACCACATATGGTGCCTGCATAATGCATTGCTCATCTATTGGCTATCGTACAGCCCAAGCGCCACCTATCATCCATTGCGCCATCATAGCATTGACTGCTGAGATATCAACCGATCTTGTAGCATGCCCGGAGGAACAACATAAATATAGTTATGTCCTCCCTCTGCGTAAACCTGCATTTACTGATCTTTATGGTCCACATGGTCGATCCAAATACTTTCCGTCGCGATTACACTGCAATGAGGTTTTGCAGACCTTATGCTTCGTGCATCTCCGCGCGCTCGAAATCAGGTGTGTCGCTTACAGCCGTTATCGGGATAACCGCTGATGAAAGCACGCAGGTTACAATACCCCCCTCTCGCGCTGGTTGAACCACCCGCGTCTGACACGGGTTACGTTATTAGTAATATAGCCCGGAAAGCCGGTCGGAGTTTGGAGTTCATCTCTTCATCATCAACCATAACCTCTCGTCGTCGTTGTCGCCTTTGACCGCTGCCGCCGCCGTCGCCGTCAGCGTTGACGGAAGCGTTGGGCGCCCAGCTCGTGTCATCACTCTCCTCCTTTGGCAGCTTCAAGGCTTTGCTGTCCGTACTCCTTCTCTGTGCGCGCGAGGCGCACCTCCTTTCGGGCGGCTTCCTCTCTCGTTCTCTATAATCGCTTCTCCATCCTGCACTGCGTAGGCAGTGCTCTCTTTTTCCATGGCCTCAGCATTTCCACCATACGTTGTACTGTAGCATCGACTCTCCCCTGGGACTTGATCCGGTAGTACGACCATAGGCATGTCAGCGACAGTATGTTCATATTGCTCTTTGTGATATCATATCCACTGATCCCCATTCATCCACATGGTCGATCCGAACACTTTCCGTTGCGATTAGATATGATATAGGCAGATGACACGAGCGCTTGACATGTATCACATATAGGGCCAGAAATGCTTTATGCGTGCCACGATCAGGTGTGTCGCTTGTAGCCGTTATCGATACATGACCTGACAACGTTTTGCTCCAGTATATATTGCTGTGCATTCAGCTCCTTGTCCCTCCTCCCCTTTCGCTTTTCCACGCTGCCAGTCCACTCCGATGACCTCTCAATCAAAGCACCATCAGCGAAAGGCGAGCACTGTGAAAGTCAGGACATTGGAGCTATCAGAAGTAGATGTGCCCCAACCTACTCAGAGTCGTCTTACTCGATACCCTGCAGCACCGGATCATCCAGAACTAACTGCCTCACAACCTCGTCGCACTAGCAGTCGTGTTATCCAATATGGTGCCGACAGTACTCCTGTTCCTCCCGTAAAGCGACCAAGGGTTGACGACGGTCCTGGTCGGATGCTATTGGCCTTGACAACGACACAAGCTGATGTCGTTCCACGTGTACTGACGCAGACGTCTTCTGACCCTATGGTCACAGACCTCGGACATGATGATTTGTTACTTGCTGAGAGCTACGGTGTAGACGTTGTGGCATTCGATGCCATGTCTGTGGATGCCGACAGTGTCGTAGCCGATGATGTGGCTGCCTACTGGCATGCACTTACTAAGGTTGGGGGTATCTTTCGCCTCGACACATATGCTTTCGTGTTACAAGATTGGGATAGTGAGGACGAGTCTCTGAAGGCACGTGGTGTCTTCGTGGCTTGCTACTATGTTGGCTACTAACCACGAGCATTTGCAGATTGGCTCATACTATCATCTTCTCCGCTTGCCTCGAGGCCCTGCGCAGTATGGCATAGCATGCAACTGTCCACGATGGAAGGCGCATCACAGTTGCATCCATCACCGTGTTGTGAACACATTCTCGCGGGAGCTCGTTATGTTTCATTCCATTGCATCCTCTCCCCCCCATTGGCTGTGTTGGTTGATTGCACGCCTTTCAACGACATGTACATCTTCTCATGCTCTTCGTCTCTGGGTCGTTATGAGTCGGGCAAGCGAGTCCTCGTCACAATGCATCGTGATGGCAGATGGCACTGTCAGTCTTGCCGATATTCTGACAACTGTAAGCATAAGCCGCATGCCATTGAGTTTGCTATCGAGGCCAAAATGTTATCTGGGTCAGACCAGTCCCTGCCTCGCGATAAACATCTCGGAAGTGAAGCTTCCGATAAAGAAAATATGTTGCTCATGAAAGCTGGTGGTCGAGACGATGGCTTGGGTCTACAAGGGTGCATTTCGCATACATCTATCCCTCCGCCACGCTGGTGCTCGTTGCCTCATGAAGCTTCACTCTACGCTCCTCGTCTCAGTACCGATAGCTTGCATTTTGTTCTAGGAGTTGCGCCTCGGTGCTGCTGTGGCTTTGAACCACAGACCAATGGAGGATTTATCTCGCAGTCTGCTACAGTCTTCGGCTTTACAAACAAATATGAAGCAACCATTGATGTGCTGCCATGCCCAGTCTGCTGTCATTGGCGACGCCTCGTCGGTCCAGACTTAGGAAATATTGGTATATTCAACTGGAATAACTTGCACTTGTTCACACATGAATTGTTCAATGCATTCACTAGTGCCTTCACAACCTCCGAGACTCCATTCTCAGCTTTCTGTGCAACAGTTCGGCATAGCTACGAAGAGCACTCTCTCGGAAACAAATTTTGCTCTGATGAAACCTTTGTTCGGGCCTGGTTTGCATTTGTACGGCTTCAAAAACTAGACAGCGGAATGGCTTGTCCAACCTGTGGACCAAATCCAAGCGTCGTGATTGCAGATGGAGTCAGTCTTGGCACACATAGCTCAAAATTGACCGCTGTGGTGAAACCACCGACATACACTGACCAGTCGAGTGAAGTGATTGATTCAATCTCTACATACAAGGCTCGTCAATTGCCGGCCATCATCGAGGCTGATATTCGAGGAGGTGTCAATAAATTTCTCGATGCTACTGCTACTACTCTACCTGGTACCGAGCTCCATTATCCGGACTGGGCCAAGCTTTGTGCGAAGTATTCAGACCTTGCAAACTTCATCATTCTCTCGCATAATAGAGCATTGAGTGCTCGAGTTCAGAAGGCATACCGAAGTCTTCTTCGTCAGATTGCTGCACCAGATATTGTTCTACAGCTGGTACCATATGCGGCCATTGAACCTCTCGAAAACTTTGCTTTAACAGGTATAGCTGCAAGTTGGCTACAATCACTTTGTCCGGCTTTTGGTGTCGTTATAAATGCTCATGTCGAGGAGACAACCCAGATGCCATTACAAGTATTATATGTTGCCAAATGGCTGGCCTCTCGGGCATCCGAGGTCTATAACCGCTTAGCACAACATGACCCCAGTCCCCCGGTTTTACTTCAAGAAGATAACTGGAATGAGACAGGAACATGCTACGGGCTTTCTCCAATCCGAACACGCAGAGTCTATAGCAAACTTCAGTATGACCATAAACCACATGATCTTGATGTCGACGAGATGGGTGACTGCAAGAAGTTCTACAAGACCTATTCACGAAATAACCTTACTGGCGGAATACTGGTGCTTTGGTGCACACACTCTATTTGTCTTGGCTTTCATTCAATTCCTACTGCGGAGGGTCGGAACGACGTGTTCTCCGCCATATATACTCATTTCCCACAAGCTCCGAAAATCATTGTATATGATTTTGCTTGTCAACTCGCACCCTACTGCTTTGTGCGAGAAGCACGATATTTTCGTGACACTCGATTTCTTATTGATGAGATGCATGCGCACGATCATACACGCTGTGGTCAAGCCTGCTTTGCAAGTAACCTAATGCAGTTCGACGAGAGGATACGGTCAATAAATACAAGTGCTGCAGAGTGTGGAAACAAGGGTGTCAACCGTATTCGAAAGACTGTGAGCTTTATGACTTACGAGCATGCAGTTGTGTTTACCAAGGCCTACATGGATGTATGGAATCGAGCTGTTATCAGACGGATTATGGACAAGATATGACTATACTGATCTTGATTAATTATCATACTGATAGTAGGTGTAAGTACATTATGTGTTCATCACAAGCATCAAGCTAGGTACTGCAATTATGAATGATGGAAATATCAACGACTTATTATTACAGCATAGTAGCCTGCACTGATACCATATTCTCTAGTTGTGCAGCCTGAGCATTAACTCGTGCTGCTTGAGCATTAACGTCGGCTTCATGAGCCTTTAACTTAGCTTCTCGTACTTCAATCTCTCGCCTCAACTCAAGTGCATTATTGACCTCCACATTTACCTGTCTCATCTGCTCCTGTGTTATCTGTTGCTCTCTCGCGAATGTACAAATCATCGCATGCAGATCATTAACAAAATCATTCCGACCCAAATCATCGAGCACCTTGCGTAGATTCCCTGAAATGTAACTTTTCGAAGCCCCTTTTGGATGCAGAACTGTTTCGGGCCTGTCACCTTAGATGTATAAGTAACAGCATGGTTATCTCGTACAAGGACTCACCGAGAAACATAAAGAAAAATATATGGCCTTGTTGTAAGGTCGAGTTTGTATGCCTAGAAGAATATCTCAGTAATTTCGAAAAAAACTCGCAAGATAGCTTACATAGTCTAGCAATACTTTCATTCGATCGGAATGAGCATCTGTTCGCCGTTTTGCATCGATAGCAAATGCTGGGAGTTCTGTCAAGGTTCAAATAATCAATTGCCGATATAAGCGCATGATGATTTCACGTACTCCGTTTCTTGCTCGTCGAGTCATTAGCACACTTCCGCTTCGGTCCTCGTCCCAAAGGATTTGAGCTGTTGTTGACAGCAGGCTCTCTATTTGACGACACATCAGTATCAGTAGCCTCAGGCCGCTGCCCTAAAAGGGTAGCATCCAGCAGAGAATCCGAGATGGATGATAGTGCCTGGGCATGATGAGATAAATTAGGCGAGGGTACTATAGACGGAACCGCGAGCCTAGGCCCTTCAATTGCAGCCACCTCAAATGGATAGTCCACAAGCATGTCCGATCCGAACTCAAGTTGATCATCGGATGTTAACGCTGCAAAAGGATCTAACAGATAGAGTGCGTCATTGACCGTGGAAAAAGGCCCCCATCGAGACTTACCATTTGCAGGAACAGGAAGACTGTTGACGAGGGCATTCCAGAATTCCATGGGCATCAATCCACTCTCGCTGTCATCTCCTATCGACAATGAGGGGTATGCAGGTAAGGCCATGGTCTCATCAAAATATGGGAAACTCGCACTCGTTGAGAGAAATGGTGCTGGCACCACGGGAGCAGGCACAGCTGGTGTTAGCGATGAAGGAGAATTAGATGCTGGATTGGTTGTTGCGTTCGATGAGGGCAGTGGCAAGTTTTCGATTGGCTGGACCGGTGATTCTGTCGACTCCGCATGCACAATCTGTTATACCTACATCAAGATCAGTTACCAATGTAAGTCTGCAGGAAGACTTACCGATGCATGTTTTCGGAAGGGACATTTGTGCCCCCGAAGTGGGGCTGGTTGCCCATCAGTGCCAATACAACCACGCCGACAAGTGGGTGCTAAAGTTCATGGTGAGTCATAGAATGAAAGGGGGGTAAGTAACCCACCTTTGCGTGACATAAAGAAGTAAGAGAGCGCGTCGCACGAGAAGTGACCGGACAACAATGGCAGATGTACTGCCACACAGGAATAGCAAGTGGGATGGGGGATGACAGTAGCAATGCAAGAGAGAGCGACGACAGCGACGATGCAACAGAATGCGGAAGGGAAAGTAGCAGAGAACGAGAGAAAGTCGAAAAGGGAGGCGAGCGCACAGGGAACGAGTACGGACAGTGAAGCCTTGAGGCTGCCCAAGGAGAGGAGTGATGATGTGAGCTAGGTGCCCAACGCTTCCGTCGACGCTGACGACGACGACGACGGCAGCGGTCGTAGGCGACAACGACGACGAGAGGTTGCGGTTGATGATGAAGAGACAAACTCCAAACTCCGACTGGGTTTCCGGGCTATATTACTAATAACATAACCCGTGTCAGACGTGGGTGGTTCAACCAGCGCGAGAGGGGGGTATTGTAACCCGCGTGCTTTCATCAGCGGTTATCCCACGCGTTTCAGTTTTAATACTGGTCGCCACCAAGGCAAACATTGTTCTCAACATCTGATTGCATGAACAGGTCCCGACTCACACGCAGCTTGTTTTACATCTTCCATCACTCATCTTCATCGCCTACGACCAAAGTTTCTTATCACTCTGCTGTTCAGGCAATGAACGTTGCCGTAGCTCATCGTGTCGCTTCCTCCGTACCGGAAGACGAGATCGTGGAGGATTCAGAACCAGAGAGGGAACATCTTAGACAGCAACGCAAAGTTGAGAAAATCAAGAAAGACGAACATAGACGGCCACCCGCGAGAAAATCAAGTGTGACTCCTCTGCCCGATGCTTCTTTGACATCGAAGGTGTCACCGTATACAAATGACGAGATTATCGAACTCAGCGGTAAGCCTCGACCTCATGGTATTGCGGCTCCCTTATTGAACCACTGCGCAGACAGCTCCGATGGGCCACCTCACTGTGACTACAAACAGCATTCTGCGCAAGCCTTGGCGGCCCCTAAAACAGAGAACATGGCTTTCGGTGTCTGTGTAAAGCCACGAGCGAATGGTGTGCAAGCGCCAGTGCCTGCATCGTCCACCGAGGCTGATACGATCCATCGTGGTCTGTCACAAAAGCATTCGAACAAGCACAAGGCTGTCGCAGAACTGCCGGGGCTTGGGCCGACCTCCCAATCCACATCAGACAATGTCATTTCGACGAATCCGCCGTCGGTGCAGACTTCTGGAGATGCGTCCGATGACTCTGCCGAGGATTTTCGAGCCAAGCTAGAACATTTCGCATACACACCTGTCATCCGAACTTCTAATTCTGCTCGTTCTTCGCCTGCACTATCCCGGGCTAATTCTATCGTGACGGACTTGAACTCTGAATCTCTTCTAAAATCGAAACGGCCCCGGACGACCAAACCACGCCTCAATATTGACGTACCAGGCTTCGATCTTGCGGGCCTCCGGAGGTGTGTCTCATGCGATATCCCGTGGACAACAAGAAAATCTGTTGCACAAAAAGTCATTCACATACAGTCTTGTGCGAAAAAGAAAGGCTTGACGGAGACGACCCTCAAGATTCTTCTTAACCAACAATTAGAGAGGGCACCGAACACTCAAGGCAAGGGGAAGGCCAAGGACATCGCCGATGATGTGGAACCGGCCCCCAAGACCTATCTCGAGGGCGTCCTCGACGAAGCCGCTACGAAGAAGAGGACAAAGCGAACTGCGGTTGTCAGTACCGTCCAGAGCCTTAGTCAAACATCAAACGCCATTCGGGACAGGGCGCGCCTGCTGTTCAGTAACCCTCAAAGCCCCCAACCTCTGCAAGCAACGCAAGCTTTTGGGCCGAGCAAACTCGGAGCTGCTTTACGCCACCCTTCGATCGACAGTGAACCACCTCAGACTCAAGCGTTAGGAGAGAATGATTTAGCCCAAGGATCAAGCCTAGCCAGACTTTCGAGTTTTGGATCGGCATCTAATCGAAGTGAAGATGAAGACGACAACGCATCCGCTGCAACTCAAGCGTTCGCTCCATCTAGGCTCGCAGCAAGATTTAATAGTACGGCGTTCCACAACGATGCTAGCAACACGTCTGTGATTGATGTACGTACGGTCATTTTGTGTTTCCCTCACGAGTAAGAAAAAAATAACATACAGATATCCTCCTCTTCCTCGTCGCCTTTCGTCTCATCAAGCGGAAGAGAGCTATTTCCAGCACATCCTTCGACGATGACAGTTCGGGCGTCCTCGGCCATCACCATCCTTCTCCCCCGCGCCGGACTCATGTGATGAACCAGAGCTCACAATGGCCGGAAGGCTTGTCTGAAGAGCCGCAAGAGGCTCAAGAACATGTACTAGACGTTGAGTTTGAAGACCATTTCCAATGGGCCAATGATGATGCCTATCTTCACTTCGACCCTGAAGCGGACAATATGCAGGCCTTCAAGTCCGATCGAGCTCAGTCTATAGACCCTGCAGACGATGAATCAGATGGAGAGGCCCCTCTTGCACAAGGTCTTACCCAAACACGGCGCACCTCTCGCGTTCCACAAGTACCGGGTGAGGAGCAGCGGGTGCAGAAAAAGCCTCGTAGCAAGCAGGGGGCGGGTACACGGAAGAACAGTGGAAAGAATGAGGAGCCCATCGTGGACGACACAGCTTTTGAGAATATGCTGAAAGCTATGATCTTCGAGGACAGCGCGCTCTATCTTCGTATTCTGCGGTATGAAGTAGGCAACTAACTTTCTTCCCCTTGGTTATATGCTGACATTCCAGCTAGCCCATTTCGTTTGAGATCTTCATGCAGATGGCAGACAGCATAAACATTTCGCGACGAGGCCTCAAGGTGAAAGTCCGGTCATTCCTTGATAAAGAAGTATGTAAAGCATCCCTCTGTTGACGCGCTATATCTAGGAACTAAAATGCGTTGGGACAGTCTATCAATTTTCATGAAGTGGAAGCTGGGGCAGCCGGACAAAGAGACGTCTCTAGAGTTGCTATCCAATATGTAATAATGATACAAAATTCATGGTCTAAATGGTCTAAAATAGCGCCTGTTGAAGGCATGAGTTCTTCTGGTCAATACAAGACGAGCATGATACGAGAACACGGACCCGGAGAATCTGACTCATAGAATACTAGAGCGCTACGCTCGTCAAATCGCCTACTTCGATCATCCCTCCAACGAGATGAAGGCTACCCGTCACCAACACATCCACGGCTGAGGGGCCCTGCGCTTCCGTATCGAGACTACGCACTACTCCGAGAGCGTGCTCAATCGAAGGGAGAACATGTACGTTCTTCAGGGGAAAAGAGGGCACGAGAGACATCCACGCAGTGGCTAGCTCTTGTTGAGTCTTGAGTTGGGCGAGGTCGGCCTCAGGTATCGCATTGGTCGTCAAGTCTGCGAATGGTATAGTTAGTGAAATATCTATGGCGCTATGGCACTGAGGGAGGGAAGGCTCCTCGTACCTCCTTTGAAACCCCCGTCGGCATACGTGACGTTCGCACAAAAGACAACATGGTCGAATAACCAACTCGATTCTTCGCTTGATTCATGGCGCTTCAGCTGGACTTCAACCTTCTCCAACATTGTTCCTAAGAACGTCGATCCAGAGCGACCGTTCGTACAATTGAAGACGAGAACACGCATCCGACCTCTGGCGATGAGAAGATTAGTGCTTGTCAAAGCGGATAATCATGACTTACGCAGTTGGCTTGGGTCTCAGTCCTACAGCGGGACTGACGTACCATTCTACACAGCACTCGAGGCTCTCCTTGGTATGAGCGCCGTCCAAGAACCAAGTAGTGTCGAGGTGCTTTGGATCCACAACGGTTTGACAACGGCCCGGCCATTTCGCATTCTCCAAAGCCTTGATATACAAGTGTGATAGAGGAGATTCTGGATTTGTGCCGTCTTGAATCTGCAGGAACTTTTGCGCTAGATGGACCGCAAGATTGGCGTTCTGAACTTGATGTGCTCCAGCTAAACCTGTGAGCCGGCGTGAGCTGAGTTGCGTTTGAAAGCAACTTAGCCTTACCCAGTTTGACGCCCGATATTTCAGACTTCGAAGGTATGACCGTGAACTCGGACGCCTAGAGCAAAGTCAGGGGAGAGGTGGCAGGTCAAAGAGGTGAGGGACAAACCTTGCGTTCCTTACTTTGAGACTTGAGAACCTCCAACGCTTCATCGGGCTGGGTCACAGTAAATGCAGGCACACCTTCCTATCTCACGTGCATAAAGTAATGTTGCGAAATAAGCAAGATCTCAAAAATACCTTGTAAATTCCGCCTTTTTGCCATGCAATTTCCTTGATTGTCTTTCCAAGCACGGCCGTGTGATCAATCCCCAAAGCAGAAACACCAGTCACGACGGGCCGTGGGACGATGTTGGTACTATCATACGCTCCCCCGACCCCTACTTCCAAGATTGTCGCATTGACCTGTGTACAAAGTAAGACCATCAACATGGCATTTGTAGAGATGAGGAGCCGCATGCCTTGAGGCTCAGGAAGGCATGGAATGCGACCAGTGTTACGTAGCGGAAGTACATCGGTTTCGCTGGTGTACTCGGAAACCTTCGCTGTGGGTGAGGTCAAATCCAGTTGACCAGCTGATCCAAAACGCAATATCAACCTTTTCATTCTCATCCAATCTATCCCAGACCTCAAAGAAAAATCGAGCGAAATCCTCTTCGGATAGAGGGACGCCATTTATACGAATGCGTTCTCGTACAGCAACCAGGTGAGGAGATGTATATAGGCCTGTTTGACAAGATCAGCACAATAGACATCGGCGCCAAACCAAAAGCTTTCCCACCTGTCTTCCACTCTGGCTTGACATGGCGAAGAATGGAATCAGTGAAAGCACAGGTCGATCCTTTACCCTTGGTTCCAGTGATATGAAGGACGTTCAGCTTGTTCAGATCTTCAGGCTGTGAAATTGGTAAAGAGAGCCATTTAGCGGATTTTGTATCGGGACGTACTTCGTAGCCAATCCTGTGCAAGTACTCCACCATCTCTGGGATAGCAAACTCGCTCAGCCGTCCACCAGATGCTCTGACAGCTTCGAGAGTCGCGGCATTGGATTGAAGGGAGTTGAGGTGGGCTATCGCATCCTGGTACGTCCTCGTCGACATGTTCCTCCCAATCGCGCCCTGGCACCTATATACAATGGGGCGAATGAGAGTGTTGAAAAACGGGAGACCGAGTCGCATGCAGGTTCAACCCAATTGATACTCGACGACAAATCAAGCATGGAAGACTAAAGATCTAAGCGTTATCTTATCTACTCACGTCGCGCACGTGATAGCATTAGGGACGCGTTTTCTTCGACGCGACTGGTCGTTTTTGACGCTTCCGTGAACATTGATTTCAACATAACGGCCACACCCTCCCACCCTCCCAACTCATATCCTGTATTAAATCCTATCTCATGGAGAAATATGTTACCGTGATCAAGCCTTCAAGTGGGCGTGTTGCCGGTGCTAGTGACGACAAGGAGAAGCGAATCAAGCACAGATACAATCCGTATGGCGCCAGCAATGGTAAAGAGAGGAGTCATGAGCAATGGAAGGATAAGAAGAGAATAGACAAGTAGTCAAACTCATGTTGCTCGATTTTCTCCTAGACCCCTGACGACGGATTGAACAGAGTTCCTCACCCTCTGCGAAATGCCTCGCCTTCAACCATCAGAAAACACCTTCTAAGCACCCTTTCCGATGAATCCAATCCGATAACTCATTCAGACATCGGCCTGCGCTCAGGTCGGTCTGATAGATGCTCAGTCCCGAGTCAGAACGCTGATCAGAAAATCAACGATAGACCATGTAGTCTCTGCTGCCACTGGACATCAGCGTTCAGATGGCCGAGGCTCTGCTCGTCAATATCTTGAATCACGCAAACAAAAACTAGAATATCAGACTCCCTCGAAAGGTTCCGCTCTATTCAGCAATGTTCGAGTCTACATCAATGGCTACTTACGAATACGACGGATATCGAGATGAAGAGAATTGTCGCACAGGCCGGTGGAGAAGTCTTGTACGGGTTTTCCATCATATCTTGTCGCTGTCAATCTTCGATTGACATTATCCTGCAGACAAACAGCTTCACGTGCCACACATATCTTAACGTCACAGCAGCTCAGCGGATCAAAAACGCATAAATTGCTCACCACGAAACTGAAGGTCAAAGTACATGTCGTTAAGCCGGAATGGATCTTGGATAGCATCAAGGCCGGCAAGAGATTGAAGAGCGAGAATATTCGATGATCGCGGACAAGACAAGCAAGAGCTTGATAGACATTTTAGCAAGTGAATGCCTTGTACGCTAGGGAAGTGTGTTTGCATTGTCTCACCTGTTGTAGGACCACCATTGCCACTAGCACTGTGTAGCCATTGAAGGTTTCGTAGTTCCCTCACCTGCCATTCCGATATATTTTCAGGTTAACAGTTACTATATAGTACCAGTCCGGAGTCATCTTCTGCCAAAAAATATATTCATGCGCAGATGGCCATGGGGGAGGACAACTCGGTTGAACTCCTTGGGAAGCCGAGTGGCAGAGAGTGGTCGCTGACTGAAACGATGACATGGCGTCAGAGTGAAGATCTTCCTGAAATTGTGGCAGCACCGCCAGTCGAACAGAGGAAGCATGATCGGGGGCGAAGAGATCTGGAGCACGTGGCTCGAGTTGCTGTACGGTGAACCCAACGCGGGCGCTCCTCTCCACAGCTGTCTTGGAGGCCTGCGCCAGCACACACCACCTAACACATGCTTTGACCTGGATTCACGAATTTCCACCACATCATTCTACCCTACGACGTCACTTTAGTCTCAGCTTTTCACTCTCTCGTCCTGGCGTCCTCCTCTCAGATGCATCTCCCGTTCACTCCTCATCACGTGCAATTAATATCTGCTTGTTACCCCCCCTCCGCCGCTCTCATCACCTCTGGCCCGGATTATCGTCCAAATGCTCAAGAGCTGTCGCGTCTGACATACTATGCTGCCAATACGCCAGGAAAAATCCATAAATTAGGCAGCGAATTGGAGAAGAGGATCAGGGGCGAATGCCGGAAGGCGCAGGGAGGGAATTCTCGCTCCAGAGCGTGAGTCGATTTTGATATATATCGTCAAATCTCTGAATTATTCATACTACACCTGTCATACGGCAGGTCGCTCCTTATTTCTCTATCAGTTCTTAGGACACTGGCAACCGAATGCCGTCGCGACATATCCCTTCTGACTCCCTCCCTCTTAGTTGCAGTAGACTTGACCCTCGATGGCCTTTCATCAGATTTGGAAGTGTCAGCGAAAGTTGCGAGTTTGGTAACTATCATCCCACTTTCTAAGGGTGGAAGAATTCTCATCGTGTCCAGTTTACCGCATGGACCACTCATACCGACGGCCGTCTCATCGGGGTCGACAACGATATCACGAAAGACTACATGTCCATTCTCAATAGGTTCTCGCATATGAGCACTTCTAGCTCGACCAACAGCGACAAAGAATTTCAAAATAGGTGTGCTACCACAGACCATTTATAGACTGTTTCTTTGTCTGAACGTAAATGCAGAACTCGTCTAGTAGGTTTGGCAGCGTTGACTGGAGCTGTTACCTCGGAAGCTCTATACAGCTCGACATACTTTCAATCACAAGTTTCGACGATAGTGCCTGCATTGTTGGCAAACATACATGACTTGGAGGTCTCGGTTCTAGAGAGCGAGTCCGTTGCTTTTCGCATTCTCATCGGTGTATACTTCATCCTCATCAACTTTACAGGCTTATTGCTCTCAAAGAAAAGCCTAATTCTCCATACATGGCGCAATTTCGGTCGCGTCCGCCCGCCGAAAGGCGAGCAGCATCAATTCATATCCACATTGATGGCGACAAAGGGCCATCCACAGCCGATGTCTCACAAACTTGTCTTCGTGCCCTTTCATCCCTTTTTGGCCATTCAACTGGCTCTCAAGCAACGCACATCATGGAAGCCGTCCTCCAGAGCTTAGATAGATGGAAAAGCTGGGAGCGTATTGATCACTGCCGCTGGATCACACGACAGGCGACCGATTGGACGCAGTATCAGTATCGGTATGCAATCCCTACGAGACTTGTAGAACGACTCCAACAGGACCAAGATGTGCCTATGACTACCCCTCTGCACAACGCCTTGGCGGTGATGTTGACAACTATATTCACTTCCCCCACCCCACTTATCAATCTTTCGACGTCTGACATCATCTCCATCCTGATCACTCTGGTCCTTCGCAGATGTGCAATTGACCCTGAAGACCCTGTCCTGCCGGCTTTGGTAGAGTGCATCGCCTCTGTTGGCACTCACGTTTATTATTCCGATCAGATTTACGACCTCGCAAGCGAGCTCGTCAGCAGAATTGTCTCGGTCGAAGCCACTGGCGGCCGCGGAGAGTCGAACGACAGGGGGCGGAGCCAGGCCCTACGAGCTTTGCTATCGGGCCTTGTCGGCCTTATTCGCGCACCAAAGGAGAAAGAACACACAGATGATAAACATTCGATCAAATCTTCCACAGTATCACCGTCTACAAGCCAGGGTACGGACAACACCGCTCATGGCGATTCTACTTCTAGGCCATCCCGGCGGACGAAGGTCACACCAGAACTTTGGCAAGAGACCTTCAATCTTCTATGCGATGAGAGCTTCAGTGTTCGTGAGGAGTACGCCAACGCTCTCATCTTTTATCTGCAGACGGAGATCTCGTGCAAAGGCGAGTACACGGACACGGATGGGGTCCGGCGCATACGACCTCTAGCTGAAGGCCCTGTTCGCCAAGGAGCCAACATGCTCGCGATGGTGTACGGAGATTCCTCAACGCGATTCCTCAACGCGTTGCACTTCTTCTTGTATATCCTTGCTACTTCATCCACGCTTGGCGTCCGATCTTCGACTCCCTCGCCTGCACGGTCGACCAATGGAGACGACCAGCCGACGGTCAACATCACGCCCCCCACTCCAATGGAATCCCAGTCGCCCATCGGCCTCTCGGAGACCCAAGAGTCGCCTCCGCAGTCACAGCACGCACGGCGTTCCCTCTCCATCCAGATCCGGACGCGTAAGCAGTCCGCTGCGCAACGGATGCTGCGGCACGTACCGTCCCAACTCTCGGCGGCTACCTCGTCGGCAGCAACAGGCTCGGACTATCGCAATATCCTTGCCATGTTGACCGCTATGCACGAGAATCTGCCGGTGCGCGGGCTGCTCACGGGTGTGCCATTTTTAGTGGCATTGGATGCTGTCACAAGAGCTTCGGAAGCTGAACACCCTGTGACTGTCGGACGTATGCGGGCGATCCGGGAGGTGCTGGCGAGAGTTTGGTTGGTCATAGCAAAGGTATGGGACTGTGCCGAGCTCCTCGACATGGCGGAAAAGGTAGTATTACCATCAGTATCTAGGGTGCAGACATTTTTGTTAACGTCGTCTTGCAGGCCCTCGAGATCATTTCATCATCGATTAGTCTGCCACCTGCTGCACCAAAACAATCTGGCGTACTCACTGCTCCGGAACAACCAGTCCCCATCATTCCTTTCAACGACTCAGAGTTCAAGTGGCAAGGGGTGGATGCCCAAGCAGCTGTTTCAGCCTTGGCCCTCAACAAAACTGTGCTGGAGGCAACCCGCAGTACAGACAGTCAGGCTCTTCTCTTGAAACTTTCCGTGCAGTGGACTGCAGAGAATGCTCTCAGGGATTGTAAGTGACCAGTTAACCGCGGCTGTGATTTTGTCTGAGTCGTTGCGCGTCTATGTTTCAGCCGTGGAGCCACAGTCAACCTATGATGCCCTCCGCGGTGATGGCGTATCCCCGCGCTCTAAGATCGCGCCAGCCTTGATGCACATCGAAAACATGTCCCTTCAAAGCCTCAGTCGGCCCTCACGTGGCGTAGGCGTCACCGATCTCCGAGAGGCGCTCGAAGGTCGCAGCAGCATGTCGAACCCGGCACTGGTCAACGTAGCGCCGTCTGTTTCGACTCTCGAGCACGCCTCCGTCGCCCACGGAGAGAATGGGGTGAACAGGCTCGTGCGTTCGAGGCCTGAAAAGGCTCTCCGCAACCCAGGCGAAGTCCGTGATGTCCTCAACAAACTTCGCATAGGGAAGGCGAATGGCAGCACGAGCTTGCTCAAGTCATCCTTCCCCGCCCTGCAGAGGCCAGACGCACGGTAAGGCTTCTACGCTGTTGTTTGATGAGATCATGCCTCATGTCTTTCGCTCTGCATAGGCCATCGCTCCTGCCCCCATACAAGTCATGAGATTCTTCCGTCAGTAGATAACAGGTGGACGGACACTTTGCATTATTTATGTCGGACTTGATTCACAAATACAGTACGTTATCTCGCACTTTCTCTCGCACTTTCTCTTGCACTTGCAATAGCAACGGATACCACCTTCTTTCGATACAGTAATGGATGTCATAATAGCGCTCTATCTGCCTGGCCTGACGCGACGTTGTTGAGTGATTGTGTCCATGCGCTTGCGAGCCTCTTCTTCCTTCTCTCGCCAATAAGTAATCTCAGTTTGCGCTTTCGGGTGAGACGGTGCGGAACGGAAACCGCGCTGTCCATGGCCATTGAGTACACGCACAGAAAGCTTGGACGTCGCGGAGTATTAAAACTCACATTGAGGCCTTGGAGTAGGTCTTCGAATATTGATGATCGGGTTGTCGCTGCTGCAAGGCTATCACCGGATTTGTCCGTATGTGTCTCAATCAACTTCGTCAACTCCTGCCTCAGTCGCAGCAAGCTGGTGTAGACGAAGAAAGTTCAGCTGGTAGTCTCCCGTAGACATTCATCACTTACTTGGAGAATATCATCGTTTCCTCGGTCTGTTCTGTCAGCATCACAAATGATAGGAAGAGCACGATGTATCTTTTGCATATCTATCCAGAGTTGAGTTGAACGCGGGAACTGCGAGGTTGGGGTCACACGTACGTTAGAGACCGAAGCGTCCGTGGTCTCGACAGCGCGTCGGAAATAACCGCCACTTGCACCTTCTGCAAGTTTTTTTAGAGCATCGACTTGATCGGACATCGCCTTCTGAAAGAGGGGCCACATCTGGAGTCGAAGACCAAATACAAATGACTCGAGCGGCGAACACCCCCGCTTCTGCACCTCCAGCATGACACTCTCAGTCAGTCGGATCATGGTCAACAGCGGAATGACAGCCGGGGGCGGTTCGAACGCGGAATGTGCGAAGTTCTAAGTCCAGACAATGATGAGTGGCAGTTGATATCCTGTCACATGAAGGAATACCTGGGCATGTTCGAGGGCTGGATCCATTATCTGCTTCCAGACCGTATTCAACACATTCTGCTCTTCCTTTGTCAGTGTTTGATCAAGGGGCATACTGTCGGTACTGAAAAGGCTTTCTGTGCGGTGCCTCGAAGCTCTAGGTGTCGTGACGCCAAAGTCCGTATCCTGCACTGACTGCAAATCGTCCGCAGGGAATAATTTCGGAGAAAACACATTCGCATCGGAGTCCTTCGAAGACGATGCGGGAAGGTTGGGCTCTGGTGCGAAGAACATCGTCACAAACGAGTATTCGGCAGTTCCATTGTCCATCAAGACTAGCATACACGAGCGAAACAAGCTCTCGATGTGATCTTTCTGGAACGTTAGTAGAACCAGCGTTTTCGAGTTTACGTTGGCGAATGGCACTTACATACGCCTTATCGTCCGCCATGTAGGCAAGGGTCACACCGGGGCCTTCGATCCGGGCGTGTTCAAGGCGTTCGATATCGACGTCGATTTTCTTCTCTGCCGCTTCTGATACCAACGTGTCCGCCTTCTCGATGGTCCTCGCCTGCGAGAACGTTCTAGCGGGGCCTCTGAGGAATATTTTCGGTGCACTGACCTTGATCCAGCCGAGGGTCCGCATGTAGCGGCGGAAACCAGTCTCATAGTATGTGCGCGCCGCACTGATATAGGCTTTCTGCACCTCCTGCGCCACATTTGGGGCCTGGCGTTGGAGGAACGCATACAGCGGTCGATACTTCAAGAACACCGACGACTGGACGACTTGCATATTGGTCGTCATGCTTGTTCGTATGGGCTGTAATAGGGCTAGGAAGAATGCGCGCAGCTTCGTCGCTGCCTGAGCCAATTTGTCACATGTACGTCGAACGTCAAATGGGGGGAGAACAACAGCGATGCGCAAGCCCTCCGCCACCTCTGCCAGATCTCGAGCTGCACGTACTCGTGACCGAGACTTCAGCCTCTCCAGACGACGCTCGAAATCTTCAATAGCGGAATCCATGCTTCTCCGACATCAGAGTCGAGTATCGTAGTCGCGAGAGGGGGTGGGATGGTCAACTCCGTCAGGAGGCTGGAGAGCGGCTTCTCGATTCTCTAGTGGGTAGTGGGAGGTGTAAGTGCCGTGACCGCAGCGAGGAGAGCATGCGCGCGCCTTTCTGCTCCTCAGGCGACTCCCAATGTCCTTGCTGCGGTCTTGCAGGTCGGATATCTGTCCCGAGACGGCGGACAGGTCGTTCTGGAACGTCGAGAGGAATGACTCTAGAGAGTCGAGAAGTTGGACGCTGGTCTGCAGAGCAGCAGCTCGTGAGACTGGCAATGTTTATGGTAAGATGTCCGGTGCGTTACCTGAACTTGGTCGTGGAGCTCTACGAATTCCCTGGCTCGACCGCGAACTGGAGGAACGCGTCAATGAGACGGCATGACACGACAAATATATGCTCACACGATACTCGGTCCCGGTCATCCTGGGGGCGTACGGCAGATTCCACTGTGATCTAGATGAAAACCTCGCCAGAGGAGAGTGTATAGCAACTGACCTTGGTCGGAGGTCATGATGGCAGTACGTACGGAACCAATTGAGATGGTCCAAGGTCGATTTCCTTTCTGGGATTAATCTTGCAGGGACTTGCACAACACTCGAAGGCCAATTTCATTCTCAGTGAGGCCTGGAAGTGGCCTAGACTACATGTTAGGGTACATAATGTAACAATAATGGTACAGTGATTATGATTAGGGTAAAGGAGCCAATGCATATTGTAGAGAACTGCTAGCAGGATTCGCGCTCGCAGGGACGGAGGGATGAGTGTCGATCGGAGGATACACAAGCCGCTGACTTCGAAGCACGGTGCTCACAGAGTCCATCTCGTCTTCGCTCTCGTACCCAAGCGCGTCGAACTGGTTCCAGTCGAACCCCGGCGGGTCCACGATGACACCCTTGAGCAACTCCAGCGTGTCTGGGTGGACCGCTTGCATGTCGCGCAGCCATCGTCGGCTGATCATCCAGTTCGCGACGCCCGTCGGCGGCAGGAAGGCCCCCACTTTCGGAGGGCCCTCGGTGCGCTCCTTTCTCCCAGACCCGCGTTTGGGCCTGAGGCTCTTGTCGAGCTTGTCGTCCTCGTCCAGTACACCGTAGAACCTGATCAGCGAGTGCTTCGCCATGGGATGCCTCGACGACGAGCTTTTTGTCTTTGGGGTCGAGGAACCCGCTTTGGATGTTTCGTCACTTGACTCTTCAGAAGACATGCACTCGAGGTGCAGGGCACCGTTGAAAGTGGGATGAGAGAACGCGTCCATCTTTTGTCGAGCGTCGGTACGGCAGCCCAATTTCTGAAACCGCTTAGCGACGCCGGATGCGAGAGCGACAGGACGGACGACTCACGAGCTTCTTCCGGCTGAAACGCCGAGCCTTCATCGCCTTGTGGTCCTCCTTGGCTTTTGCGCCTGGCGATCGACTCGTCGCTCTGCCCCTTCGCTTTCAGGCGAAGAGTGGTGAACGCCTGATCGAAAGCCGCCTCGAGGGCCTTCTTCTGAAAGGCTTCGTCCGGTACGTGTTTGTACATTTGGCGACGAGCTATCAAATCCTTGACGATGCGGGACTTCATGCGAGCATTGTGGGGCGACTGTCTGGCCGTTTTCGCCCATACAAACCGCACGGGCTCATCGTCGCTGAGATGCAGCCCCTCAAGATGATTCGAGGGGAGATCGTCCTTGGGGCCGGTGCCCATGAGACGATAGATGTGTCTGCGCATTGCGACCTGAATAACGGGTTATGTCAATCAGGACGGCGGAAGTGACAGGGGGACATCGTACCTGAATGGTGTAACATTTCTTGTCATGATGATTGCGGCGTTTCGACGGCCTCCTGGCCCCAGATGACCGGGATGCGTCGCTTTCGTCGTCGTCATCGTCACAATCACCACTCGCGTTCAACATGGGCGACGGCCTTTTCCTGCTCGAAGAGGAGGGCGCGGCCGATTGAGACCTGGATGGCTCTCGGAAAGAGAGGGCGGGCGAGGCGACGGAAGGCGCAATTAGGACGGGAGTGCGCGTTGATGCGACTGCGACACCGTTTGATTCTGCGGCTACCTGTGCTAGAGCCGCCGGCGTTGCGGGCTCAGACGACTCTGCGCGGAGGGTGGCCACGGACGAAATGGAGGGGGGCCCGCTCGACGGGGGCGTTCCGGCATGCTGCGAGCTCGATGGCTGCGACGAGGGGGGCGTTTGCAGAGTGGCGATGCATGCGCGGAGGAACGCGATCTCGTGCTTCATCTCGGCCACCGTAGTCTCCATCTCTGCCTGCCTCTGCGCGTACTTGGCGTCGAGCTCCTGCTCCCACGCGATCCTCCGCTCTCGCTCGACCTCGTGAACCTCTTTCTGCGAGTGCAGAGCGCGGAGCAGCTCTTGCGCGACCTGCGCCCCTTCAGGCCTGGGCCTAGGGGCGAGGGGTCAGTGTCCTAGTGAGGTGAATAGAAGAGCCATAGCACACACTTGGACACGACAGGTGCGGGGTCTGGAGGCGGGGCGGGGGCGGCGGTTCGGATATTGCATACTCTAGCTCGCTGCGGTGTGGAACGTACGGGATGGGCTGTTGTTGGACGGGGGAGATCAGGGGGAGGCCCGGCAAGTGGCCGCTGTACGAAAGGCGCGGTCTCGACTGGACTACATGGGGATTCAGCGCATCCGAGAGTTCACTTGTGGGCATTGTTATCTGGCATCCCTGCCCAAGGTTGTGCCGATCTGAGTGCTGGGCGCTTTGTTCTACGCCGAAGGCGACGCAGCGGTGTATGTATGTAGTATGTGGCGCCGCGATGGATGTGGGCGGCTGTTTATTTCGGAGGCCGTTGCATAATATGCGCAAATAGCGTCCAAATAATCGAGACGCGTCAGCGGCTCGAGGCGCGAGTCCGCCACAGCCATAATTACAGCAACTCTGACTTCTCCCACCCACGAATTGTAGCATACCATGCAATCTGCATTCGAACGTATGATCGCGCAGGCCTCGGGGGGACGAGGGCCCCCCGGCGGAGGCGAGACGACGGTCGCAGACACGTAAGGCCTTGCTACATCTGTTTTCTGCGGGGAATTGACTTGGACGCGTCATGGTACCGCAGGGGAGAAGTCATCCACATATCCTCTCTTGCTCTCTTGAAGGCACGTCCGAGTCTTGCGTCATCGCTACAGCTGCAGCTCTCTGACGACGTCGTATGTGTATGCGCGCGCGCTCGGTAGATGTTGAAGCATGGCCGCGCAGGCGTTCCGATGGAAGTCATGGGCCTCATGCTGGGCGAGTTCGTGGACGAGTACACGGTCCAGGTCATCGACGTGTTTGCGATGCCGCAGTCTGGAACGACGGTATCCGTCGAGTCCGTCGACCATGTGTTCCAGCAGCGGATGGTGGACATGCTGAAGCAGACAGGACGGTCGGTAGCCGCGCTCTGTGCGTCATCCACAAAGGGACTAACGCGTGTTCATCAGCCCTGAGGCGGTCGTGGGATGGTACCACTCCCACCCAGGATTCGGGTGCTGGCTATCGAGCGTCGATATCAACACTCAGCAGGTGCGTGCATCATGTGCGTAGGCTCTAGGCTCGTGTTGAGATAGCGTCATACCCGCCCCTGTCCAGTCCTTTGAGCGGCTCGATCAGCGCTCTGTTGCCGTCGTGGTCGATCCCATCCAATCGGTCAAAGGGAAGGTCGTCATCGACGCCTTCCGCTTGATCAGCCCCGGCACCATGCTGTCCGGCCACGAGCCTCGCCAGACGACGTCGAACATCGGTCACATCAACAAGCCTTCCATACAGGCCCTCATCCACGGGCTGAACCGACACTACTACTCGATAACGGTGAACTACCGGAAGACGGAGCTGGAGCAGTCGATGCTGATGAATTTGCACAAGAGGAATTGGACAGAGGGGCTGAAGCTGCGTGACTTTAAGGTACAAAAGGAGGGCAATGAAAAGGCCATCAAAGTAAGCCCCGTTCGGCCGTGCCCCCACGTCTTGTGACTCTGACGCGGACCCCCTTGCTTTCCAAATTCCCACCACGTTGCAGTCTATGCTCGCGCTGTCGGAAGCGTATAACAAATCAGTGCAGGAAGAGTCTACCCTGACGCCAGAGCAGCTCAAAACGCGGCACGTAGGTAAACAAGACCCAAAGCGGCATCTAGAAGAAGCGGTGGAGAAAGCGATGGGGGATCAGGTGGTTCAGAATTTGGGCACGATGCTGCTCGCGGAACTGTAGGCTTTCCTTCTCTCCATACGGCCGTCTCTCTTCTGTTTGTGTACGATTGTGAATCGCAATTCATGACTCCCGCCGACGGAGGTAACACGTAGAGCGATCAACGATGACAGATCGTTGTTCATATTTTTAGAGTCCACGCTCATACACACGCCCATAGTCTCCTTTCAGAAGGCCGTTCGCAAGATGGAGGCTGTTGTGGCTGCGCAGTGTGACCCGCGTCCCGCTTGTGCGACCGTCGCATGTTGAGGCCGTATCAATGTGCCAGCGTTCAGGTAATGGAGAACCCTTGAACCTGACGGGGATATGTTATCTTGAGCTCGGTGGATGCTCTATTCGAGCGCGAGTTTCGCAAGCTCTCGGAGAACTCCCGATACGAGAACAGGGTCTAGCTTGCGGTCATACTCAGGACCGGGTGGACGGACGAGTCGTCCCTTCACAGGACCCGCGCGTGTGACCGCGTTTCTGATTTTTTCTTTTTCTTTTTCTTTTTCTTTCTTAATTCGACGGCGACAAGGCCAGGGTTACAGGGCTCTGCGGCCAACATACCGTACCGTCGCGACTCGGGCCTCGTAGGGTGTGAGGTGATGTCGCTTCAAACAAGATCCCGTCATGTCGGAACGGATGAGGCGAGGTGGCAGGGAAATGAATCAATTGAGTGAGATGATATGCTGCCTGGCGGCCATGTCATGGGTTTCTGAGCGTGATGGACCTGCTGAGAGCAGGAATGACGCCCATGTTCTTTGCTCTGCGGATGGCGCGGGTCAATCGCCTCTGGCTGTGCCATGTGAGCCTGTTCTCAGCGCGGGCGCGGACCTTGCCCATCTCTGTGACGAAGTAGGAGAGGAGCTTGGGGTTGGTGGCCTCGACGAGGGGGTCGATGCCGAGGATGTGGAAGGGGTCGACTTGGCGGGACTGGAGGGCGTCGGGGCCGAGGAGGGGGCGCCTGCGGTGGATGCGCTCGTCGTCAGAGCGGTCTTTGAAGTCGGTGGGCTTGATGAACTGTAGTGCGGTGAGGAGGGGAGGGGAGGGAGGGCAGTGCGTCGCAGAGGACGTACGTTGGGAAGGCGGGTTCTGAGGGCCTTGCGGGGGTCGCTCTGGATGTCGACTGAGAGGGCGTGAAGTGAGAGGGCGGTAGGAGAGGACGTGAGGGGGTGAGCGGGGACTGACCACTGAAAGAGTCGGAGGCGGGGCCGGAGAGGACGGGGGCGTTTTCGAGGATGTGGGAGGTCTCCTGGAGCTCGTCCACGATGACCTCCTCACGGGCGAGCTCCTCGTTGCGGGACACGAGCCTGCTGGCTTGGGTTGCCTTGCGGGAAGCCATGCGTGCGAGGAGGGGGCGGGGGGCGGCACGAGCGCATGAGCGGAAAGAGGCGGAGAGCGAGAACATGTTGGGGAGGCAGCGCAGGGCGGGACGGTTAATAGAGGGCAGTCGGGACGCGGTCAGGACAGCAGGGGGACCCCGGAGAGGGTGTGACAGTTGTGTGACATGATAGACGGGGAGGGCGATTGATATGAGGACGGAGGGTGTGCGTGCGTCGAGCGACCAGCCTTCGCCTCCCTTTTGTCCCTGCGTCCGTCCATGTCCTGCTGAGAGTACCTTGCTTGCTAGTGCGGACTTGCTCCCTCCTCTGTCACCTCTCTCTCATTGGTCTCGTGCCCAGTCCCTCCCACCCCCCTCCTCCCCTTCCCCTTCGTGCCTCCCCCTCCCCCTCGTCCTCGTCCTCCCTCTCGTCCTCCCATGTCCGACTCGGGCACACATCGGCGTCAACCTCCTAGTCCCCTCGTGTTCACCCCAGAGTCCGTCCTGCCCCCATCGTCCCACAGGTGAACAGCACGGCCAGCAACCACGGCTCCGGTTCAAACACCGTCTCCATGCCCTTCGTTCGCCGTCACGTAACCAGGCGCCTCAAGGCCGCAAAGTCAGAGTGCGACAAGGAGCTCCAGCGCGTCACCAACAGCATCACCGCCTTCTTCGAAGAGAGGCTGCGCGAAGGTGAGCAGGAGTACCAGGAGCAGCTCGCCCTCGGCAGGGAGCTGCGCGAGCGCGAGAGGGAGCGCGAAGTCCACTCCCCCGACCCCGACCCCTTGCGCGACGCCTTCGTCCTCCAGCCCGCGGACGTCAGGTCCGCCCTCCAGTCCGACGACGCAAGCTCCGACGGTGGGTACGAGGCAGAGTTTGAAGGCAACCACAGTCGACAACGTGCGTCCCTCGAAGAAACCAGTCCGAGGCCTCCCACTCTGACACATTGGTCTTCATCCCCTGGCCTTCTCGCAGCGTCCACATCCTCCTCAAGCCCAGCTCCGCTGCGCCGCCAGAACACCGTATCAAGGGAGAAAATACCCAGTGCTTCCACCGGCAGTTCCAGCCCCGTCATAGGTCCCGCGCAGGGCCCTGAGACCAGCCCACGCAAGCAGAACATCGCTCCCCCGACATGGGGAACGGGTGGCATCGCCTCTCGTCGCTTATCTCGCTCTATTCACATTCCGATCAGACCGTCCCGCTCCGGCCAGAGCTCTCGTTCCACATCCCGCTCCCGCTCCCCACTGCCACCCACCAATCACTCCAGCTTCTCAGAGTCTCTGTCCAATGTCGCCCCCTTGTCCGCCAATCGCCGCTCCTCCCGCATCCTCATCGATGACCCCGTCGATCCTATCATGACCACCCTCTACGAACTGATAGGCGTCGCCACCGACGTGACGGAGATGACCGTCGCGCAGCTCACCGTGCAGCCCAAGATATGTGAATCCCTCGTTCAAAGGGTGCAGATCATCGGCAAGGCGTGGGACGACCACCCGGACTGGCACGGGCGGACTTGGTACGTCCAGGTCCTCCTCGCCGTGGCCAGTCTCAGCCGCGTCGTCGAGTGGTGGGAGGCTGAGAAGCAGTTTTGGAACTTTGACGACAACGACGACGAGCAGGACGAGGCGCTTCTCTTCGTCATGAAACCGGCTGACGAGCAGGTCCCCGCTCCGACGCCCCGCTTGTCGGTCGAAGAAGAAAACAAGCTGCGCCTCTCTCGGCCCACGAGCCAGGGCAAGAAGTCCAGGGACGACGTGGGCAGAGACCATCCGACCGCGGTCGTCCCACCGCCCGAGCCGTCGAGGACGTCGTCCAAGACCCTCGATACCGCCGAGTCTGCGCGGGTCTTGGCGACGGAGCGTCTGCGGTTGCAAGCCGAGACGGCGCAGAATCGCAACATCGTCCTCGAGCTCAACCTCGATGGCGATCATCTCATGTGGGTCAACTATGCGTGGAACATCGTCGTCGGGTAGGCACTCTCTTTTCGCATCACGACGCCTGCGTTACTAATGCTCGCTTAGCTCGGATGCCGAAGAGATGCAGGGCACCCGCATCTCCCGACTCCTTCAACCTCAGGACGTCAACGTCTTTCGCGACGCTACTCAGCGCTTGCAGGACGACGATTCTCATACCGTGGAAGTTAAGTTCCGTTTGCAGATCGAACCCGAGGACGAGCGCGATCTGTCGATGGGCACTCTTTACCAGTTGATGGAGGGCAAGGGGATGCTCATGATCGACCGTGATGACGGTCGCTTGTCTCATACGATGTGGGTGATGAAACCCATCGGCCCCCCGGAGTTCCTGCAGTCGTCACCGTCCATCGTGGTCGAGAATAAGGAAGTCCTCGATGAGCCGTCACCAGACGAGGTGGGGGACCGCAGCTTCGATGACCGCACAGAGGAGCCGCCCACGCCCCTGCCGTTCGCGCGTCCGATCAACATGACGCCGATCCTGTGTCGGATCTGCGAGAACAACATCCCGCAATGGTACTTCGAGAAGCACAACGAAACGTGCAGTGAGACGCACAGGCTGGAGGCCGAGATCGGCGAGTGCAACGAGTCGATAGCGGAGCTGCGCACGACTATTCGGGACCTCACTTGCGCCTTGGACCGCTCGTCCCCGATCACGATCCCGGAGTACCGCGGCATGCCCATCATGTCGTCGTCGTCCCCCGGTTCGTCGTCCCCGCTGCATCTGTTCCGCATCAGCAAGATGCAGCGCTTCGGCGTCAAGAAGATGCAGCGTCGCATCCTGGAGCAGCTCGAGGACGTCCTCCAGGTTGCCTTTGAGATCTCGATTCCGTCTCTGAAGGAAGAGGAGGCCAAGGAGCCCATCGAGCGCCAACGCCTGCTTTCGCCCAGCTCGGAGCGCAAGATTTCGCAGATCCGGAACTGGTCCAAGCCTTCGACCCAGGACAACGCGCTCGCGCAGCTCGTGCAGGACGCGGAGAGGGTCATGCGGCAGAAGATCGACACGGTCGTGCGTTTGCAGAACACGATCAGGTACTCCGAGAAGGTCAGGCAGGAGTGGGAGGAGCGGGTCGAGCAGGCGCTCGGGCAGGACGACTACTCGGGCGAGCTGGAGGGAGAGGAGGAGGGGGAGATGCAGAGTGAGGATGGGGCGGGCGATGGCGACGACCACTCGAGCACCACGTCGGAGTATGCCTTCGGCGGACACGAGCACTCATCAGATCCTACGCCGATGGCGTCCGCGTCGCCGATCCCTCCGGCGACCGTTTCTGATGGGAACACCGTGCCCATGTCAGTCCCCGTGCCCATGTCGCCCGCGCCGCCGACCCCGCTCGCGTACCAATGGCAGAGCCTCGGCACCCTCCAGACGCGATCGTCCACTCCTTCGTCTGTCTCTTCTCCCCTGGCTCTAGCGGCGCCCATCGTCGCCTCGCCTGGCTTTGACATCACGGCGCTTCCGCCCCCTATGGACTTGACCGACGCGAGCTCGAAGATCCGCCCGCGCAGCTCGCTGCAGAACATGGATCCCAGACTCATGTTGACGCCGCCTTTGTCTCCCCAAGAGTCGAGCAGTCGACGGTCCCACCGACGGCACTCGACTGCGTTCCCTGTCGTTCTGAGCCCCTCTATCACCGCCACCTCGTCCAGCGGCGGCCCTCTGTCGCCCCGACTGCCCTCCGTCGCGCCCCTGTCCCGCACGGCGCCGACGTCCATCAAGGACTTTGAGATTATAAAGCCTATCAGCAAGGGCGCCTTTGGCTCCGTCTTCCTCGCCAGGAAGAAGGCGACCGGGGACTACTACGCCATCAAGGTGCTCAAGAAGGCGGACATGATCGCGAAGAACCAGATCACGAATGTCAAGGCGGAGCGCATGATCCTCATGAAGCAGGCGGAGTCGCCGTTCGTGGCGAAGCTGTTCTTCACGTTTCAGAGCAAGGAGAACCTGTATCTCGTGATGGAGTACCTGAACGGTGGGGACTGCGCTGCGCTGATCAAGTCTCTGGGTGCGTTGCCCGAGGAGTGGACGAAGCAGTATATCGCCGAAGTCGTCCTTGGTCTGGAGTACCTTCACCAGCGCGGCATCGTGCATCGGTACGTGCTCTTTCTCTCACATCTATGCTTCGATAGGTGTCTCACTCATCGGGTCATCGCGCTGTTCCATAGTGACCTCAAGCCTGATAATCTGCTCATCGATCAGCATGGGCATCTGAAGCTCACGGACTTTGGGTTGAGCAGGATCGGTTTGCTCGGACGTCAGACGCGCGAAGGACAGGTCGTGACCTCCGACAGAGGGATGCGCTCTCGGACACGCTACAGTCCCCATTCACGGCCTCCTTCTATGGACTCGGCCTATTGTCATCCCCGCTTATTCCAGCCGACATCATGGGTGTAGGTTCGTACTTCAGTCAGCTGCCAGCTCCGGTGTATCGCCCCGGGACAGCCTCATATCTCTCCTCCACAGACGACGTCAGTGAATCCAGCGGCTCTGATTCTTTCTTTTCTCGCCGTAACGGGAACCAGATGAACGACAGCCCCTTGCAGTCTTTCGCTACCGAGCTGACGACCGATCTCCGTTCGCATTCTACGCCGGGCAGCGGCACGCCTCCTAGTGAGCAGAAGTTTGTGGGGACCCCGGACTATCTCGCGCCGGAGACTATCCTTGGATTGAGAGGTAATGACGCGGCGGTCGATTGGGTTCGTAGAGTTTGAAATCTTATCCTCTCGAGACGGCCTTGGCTGACGTTGTACGCAGTGGGCTCTAGGGGTCATCACCTACGAATTCCTCTATGGCATGCCTCCATTCCACGACGAGACGCCGGAGAAAGTGTTCGAGAACATCTTGTCTGGGCAGATCGACTGGATGGAGGAATACGTCGACTATACTCTGGAGGCCAAGGACTTTATGCAGCGTCTGCTGACGCTCGACCCGTCGCGCCGACTGGGAGCGAACGGAGCGGAAGAAGCCAAGAGCCATCCTTGGTTCGCGGGCATTGAATGGGACAAGGTGACCACGACCGAAGCGGCGTTTATTCCTCAGGTGACCGATCCCGAGTCCACGGACTACTTCGACCCACGGGGTGCCATCCTCCAACTCTTTGACGAGGAGCACATATTGTCGAGCGGCTCTGACCACGGACAGGCAGGTAGCCTCGACGTCGCTCACTCCGACGCGGTGCCGATGCCCAAGGGTCGGGAGGCGGCCACGCCCCCAGACGACGACTTTGGGACGTTCAGCTTCAAGAACCTGCCCGTGCTGAAGCAGGCGAACGATGACATGATTCGCAAGCTCAGGACGGATCAGATGGCCCCGCTCACGCACACGCTGTCAGACCCTGCCGCGTCGCACGTCCGCAGACAGAGCATCTCGCACCGGAACAAGAAGCCGCCTTCCAGCGTGGTCACGACCTTCGACAGTAGTGGCAGGCCGTCGACCAACCCGCCGTCTCCGGCAACCTCCACCTCGTCGATTGCGTCCTCCCCTTCTCGGGGCAGCATTCCGCCCTCTACGCCTGGGAGTGCCGCAGGTCATATCAGGAAGCCGTCTGAATACGGCGCCGTCGAGCGGTTCAAGCTCAATCACATGGACGCGGACGGGAATCGTCGCAATTCGATGCCCAGTAGACTGCGCACCGCTTCCGTGTCTTCCAGCATGGGAGACGGGTCCGTCTCAGACGCGTGGCCTCCTTCCGTGGGTCAGGCGTCGACTCAATTCGAGGTCAACACGCCGCCGTCGTCGGTCGCGTCTATTGACCTGAGACGAGGCCGGACCCCAACGACCGTGCTGTGACGTGCCTCTTGGCCGAAGACAACCCCATCACTGCCAAAATCATCGAGACCCTGCTCATAAGGCTGGGTTGTCGATGTGTCGTGGTTGCGGACGGGTCGGAAGCCATCAGTGTCGCCATGGGCGATATCAGTAAGTGGCAGCCTGTTTATGTCTTCGGCGCTGTTTTTGACTGGATTCGGTCGGTCGCGTGTAGAATTTGACTGCATACTGATGGACTTACACATGCCGGTCGGTGAGTGATTGCGAAACGTTTGGGGCGCAGCATCAGTGCGCTGACAGGTTCGCGACGCTTCTAGTCGATGGCGAGAGCGCTGCTCGGTATATCAAAAGTACTAATAACAAGAACACGAGCACCCCGATCATCGCCGTCAGCGCGTACAGCGGCATCGACAATAACGACGCGAGCAATTTGTTCGCGGCCTCGCTCGCGAAGCCGTTGCAGAAAGCCAGTCTGCTGGCAGCCATGCGCCAGCTCGGGTTCAAGACGTCGACTGCACCTGAATCGGCCCATGGGACCGGCAAAACATTGACCGCTCGATGACATTATGATTAACGACACTCCTTCCTCTCATTCGTGCATTTGCTTTTTCTTCTTCTTTGTGTTTTCTCTCTCTCTCTCTCTCCCTATGGATTTCGATGTCTATTTCACGCTCTGCAACACTCTCATCTTCGTTCTCCTCTCTCTCACTCTCTCACTATGGTTTTTTTTTGTCATATCAGCATCAATCACATTTCTTTTTCTCAGCATCCCAATCCCCCTTGCCCTCTGCCCACCACGCCACCCCCTCTGCCGTCAACCGTCCCTCCACCGTCAACCTCACCTCGCATCGCTCACCTGCATTGTACGTTAGAAATTATCGAGACACATTTAGTGCGTGCGCTATTTGCCTGTACACAATTCCATCTTTTCAGCGTTGAACCGTCGCGCGTCGCGTCTGAAGTCGCCGCTTACGGAACATGCATGCTAGTGCGTGCCTTGAGTGTCGTTGTGAGTAGTGATCGCGGGTTGCAAGATTCGACGTGTCTAGATACATACTCAGGTACGCGTCGGCAAGCTCACTGCATATATTCGTAATATGTAGATACCTGCAGATGTCTGGGTACCGATCCAGGCAGCCAACATACATGGAATCTGAGAAGAGTGTGACGAAAATACCACAGTCGCAGTGCTCGAGCCTGTGTTGCATTGCATGGAGGGCTCGAGCCTCGAAGTCGCGGAGCACCGAGGAATTTCGGCGGAAGTTTAATATATAAGGGGCTAGAAACCGCCGCCCGGCGTTCATTTGATCGAAAGAGGCAACACGGGCGCTGGACTTTTATAGCGTTCTTATTAGGGTCTGCAATTATGTAGTCGCACTCCAGCCAAGTCGTCAGCAGTCAGCCTCTCTCAGACTTGCTTTGCGTGTCTGCCCCATGCCATTTTCCTCTCCATGGTCGTCGCCGGGTCCATCTGGTCACGCTCGTCCTCCACCTCGTCCAGCACAGTATCGCGCAACCTCTGCGCCCGGAGATATCGCGTACTATCATGCACAGCCGCTTCCGCCCCTCCCACCACCCCCCATAGCTCCTATACCCCCTAGTTTGATACCAGGAGCGAAGCGTCGGCAGACGACCGACGGTCGCTATGAGGGTCTTTTCTTCATGCCCAAAAACTCTAGCTACTCCGTTCTCACTAACGGTTCAGCTCACCCCTCGGTCAGCACGCCAGAGATCCTCGTTCCGCTGAAGCGCCTACAGCACAGCGCCCCTCCGCCAATCCCCAAGAAGCCGGTGTTTGTGCAGCGAATTTCCGATCCACCACCACCCGCCCTACCTCCAAAACCCAATGCGCTGCCCTCACAGCATAATAATATACCGCCGCCGTTGTCCTTCTATCCGCAGTCGATCCCGAGGTCCCCAACACCGCTTCCACCCCCACTGCCCTCACCCCCGTCCTCGTCCCTCGGTCATACCGACGAGGATAAGGCTATGGTCTTGGCGATGCAAGCATCAGCCAAGAGAGATCGGGATCAGCAGCAGCAGCAGCAGACAACCTCTCGGGAGGATGAGGAGCTGGCTAGAGCTCTGGAGGAGTCCATGGCCCTCGAAAGCCCCCTGCTTCTGCCGCACGGTTCCCTGACCCCAGGACGTGCATCCTCTGTCGAGCATTCGCCGATATCACACAATCCTCCTCCCCCCCTGACCCCTACGTTGGCACACCGCAGCCTCACCGTACCGGCATCTGCACCGGCATCGATGTCAATGTACGGCAACGCAAGGGGGCAGTGGAACGACAGCTTTCTGTCGCTAGCTTCCTCGCAGTCGACCCACATGCAGTTGATGGAAGACGAAGCGCTCGCTCGGCGGTTAGCCGCCGAGGACACCGACAACGACACACCATCGCCCGAGTTACGGGTACACGACATGGATTTTGCATCGCCGTCCGCGACTTCTAACCTCCCCCTCTACTCCGATGTCGTCGCGCCGCACACAGGTACGTTCGCTGATCACTCCTCTCTGCCAGGTTAAACAGGTGGTTCTCGTTTGCCAGGGCATTCCCCCAACCTGAGTCGAGCTAGCCTGCCAGTACTGGCATCGCCGAGCCGCGACGGCTCCAGCGACGGCCACTCGACACATTCCACTTCTTCGCGTTCCTCGTCGCTGTTCGCACCAAACCTACGTCGAGCTTCGAGCGCTGAGGCAGTCCCGCATCCGATCCCGCTATCTAACCTGAATATAGCTCCTCGGCCCGTTTCGACTGGAACCGCTCTTTCAGGTCTGGCCTCCGTGGACGAAGATCACGAGGATTTATCCGAAGCGCAGCTATATTCCGCTGCGAATTCGAATCAATACGTCGATGCTGAAATGCTGTTGGGAGTTTGTACGTATTTAGACCCCCTTCGAGATAATGAACCCACTCAGAACTATGTCTTGCAGCATTCGGATTCCAACCACCAGCGATCGGCGTAACACCAACAAGATCGCGGGACCCACCTAATGTCTTCTCTCTGCCCTATGGAAAGTGTCCACCCATGCACATACAGGCGCCAAGCTGGCGACACTTGCTAAGGCTCATGGCGAAGCTGAGCGCCACACGCATCGAGCCCGCGATCCAGGCGCTTGCCGAGACGAAAGCTGATTTGAAACTGCGGACCGTGGTTCAGTTTATCAAGGTTCGTCGTTCATTTTGCGGGGTTGTGCGGGGAAGAAGGTCTGTTGACGTCAAATTGATGTTAGGTTCATCATTCGTCCTCGGAATGGCGAACACTCATATACCTCACCATCGATTACCCCCTGTCCCCTAATCATCCCCAGTCTTACAAGTACACAAACGGTGATGTGAGTACACTTCCGTACTCGTATACGCTTTCCTCGCTCCCTGCGCTTCTGCGCGACGGTGCCGACTCTCCGATGGCGAAGTATTACACTATTCCAGCGACCGCGTCGACACCCCTCCCTAGCTTGCCTATCAATCTTCCGAGTTACGCGATGTATCTAGCATCCGCACTCGAAGACTCGCGGCGGTCTGTGGGCGATAGCTCCAGCGGAATGCGCAAGCTGGCAAAGATGGTAGAGCAGTTTTATCCAGACGAAGTCAGCATGCCTGCCGCCATCAGTGAGGGCGCAGAAACTGCTGAGCGAGGCGGTGCGCGGAGGTTGTACCGCCGGCTCATAGGGCGGGGGAACAAGGGAAGCAAGGGCGGGGGTAACAGCGACCAATACGCAGACCTTGTGACTCCGTGGGTCCCAGACCAGTGGGGGTGAGACGATCTACGCTGGTGTGAATGTCTATCTTGCACTTGACGTGTACCGAGAGCGAGGAAGTCATTGTACCGCAGTTTTGGGCAGGAGCTGCCGACCGCGGAAAGGCTTGTGAGAGCCTTTGTCTAGTGGGATCGTGGTGTCTGAGGTTCTGTCTCTCAGGGCATTTGTATTGATGGTTATCTGCTGTGTCTTAGTTCCGGTTATATATTTACCTGCAGCTCGTTTGGCCATCTCCCTTGCTGTTTCCGATTTTTGGCAATGGAACATAGCAGGATAGAGCAGGATCCACGGGAGCGCTGACACGGTCGAGGTACCCCACTCGGCGCTCGGCACTCGGGAGCATTACGTCAGCTGGGAGAATCTCCGCATCTTATCTGATAACATAATCTGTGTTTGACGAAATTATTACAGCCTGGACTTATAGTCGTAGCACCATGCTGGCACTTCTCTTGTGAACCCATCCACCGCCAACACCATGCATCGTCTCAGAAGTCTTGCTGCAATTGTTCTGGGTCCCCCGCTAGAGCTGGAGGAAACAAGCTCTGCACTGGAGGCAGCGGGGGTTCCGGTTTCGTTCGCCGACTGTAGAAGCTGTCCAAACCCGTGCGAGGAGGGTGAGTGACGGTCGTCGTCGAGATCTCTCCAGCACCTGATGGCCTCATCATCTACTGCCAGGCCATGAAGAGTACCCGCAGAAAATTGTGTCGATGATTGATACGACGTCGGACATGTTGGGCTCTGTGAAGCCATACCGCAGACAGGTGCGTCCGGAATCGTGGCGCTGCCGTCAACGGTTTATCTGATAACTTTGCTCGTTCCATTCTTGCTCGGCACTCTCCACCCTCTTTCCTATCAAGGTCGTCATCTCTACGGGCAAGTCGGACTGGGAGCGCTCGGTCACAGACGTCAAAGGCTCGCTCGCTGCTCACCTCCTCGCTGTCGACTCGGGCACGGCTCCATGCAGCGCGTCGACTTCAACGTCGGGAACCTCGACGCCCGGTACACCCGGGAGCGCCCTGCGGGGTTTCGAGCCCACCGCGGTCACAGGGATATTCAAGGATTCGGAGACGCGCAAAGTCTCGATTCTTAACGGCAGCCATGACACACTTTCCGCCGCTTCCGACGTCGAAACCGTCCTTGTCTTTCCCGATTACAAGCTCGTGACAGAGGTGCCGTGTTCTCTGGACGGTGCTCGGGAGCTCTGGGACCACTCTGTCGACCCCTCAGTACCCCGCTTGGGTTCATCGTTGGGCCTCGGTCCCCTCAGGTCATGGATAATCCCTTATTCATGTGTTATCCTGATTTGTGAGCGCAATCTGATATTCGCAATGCGCTTCTCTCCCATCATATCTGATACACAAATTTATCGGGGTTCTCTCAGGCTCACACCGGAGGAGAGACGTGCGATGTGCAGTCGTAGCGCCGAAACTCGAACACGGTGGGTGCATTCAATCGGGTTTCGTTCGTCCCACGCTCACTCACACGCATCCAAAATACCACGTTCGATAGCTTTCTCGGAAGCGCTTCACAGAGAAGGCTGGGACGTGCACACGCAACTCGAAGAGCCGACCGGTCCCTCACTAGAAGACTTCAACCATTCTGATGAGGACAAAGAGGCGGAGATGCAGCGGCGCCTGCAGGAGCTAGACGAAGATATCCACAAGAAAGCCCTCATCCTCAAGACCTCGCACATCGGCGGACACAAATACGCCGGCAACGTTATCGTGAGCTCACATGACTGTCCTCGTACGCGACGAGCTGCTCATCGCCTTATCTTTACGCGGTTTTATCAGATTTACATGCCTCAAGGCTCGGGCGTGTGGTACGGTCGTGTTTCGACACACGAAGTCTATCCCATAGTCCAAAACACCATCTTGGGCGGTCGCATCCTCCCACCCCTTCTTCGCGGTGGCGTTAACCTCTCACGGCCAGACTGCAAGAGGCTAAACGACTGGTAGCGAAACCAACCATCAGCTCTTACCGCGTTACCGACTTCTCATCAGCCATATTCTCTTCATTGATGACCACGGATCATTCTCTCGTTTGTTCACAAAAGCATCAGTTAGATTTCTCCAACTGGGTTACCTTACGGCGCTACTGCATCAAGTATTTTGTTCATTTTTGTAGTTCTATTTGCATTGACCTCTAGGGAATACTTTACTCTGTCGCACGCCTGGTCCTGACATATTTTGTCTTGACAACGGCTGTGCACATAATATGGCACGTCAAGGCGCACACGCCAAACATGTATATAAATTGCATTGATTATTATTTGTCGAGATATGTGAGATTCAAATTCATAAATTCGTTCTGATTATTATCCGAAAGGAACATTTACTTACATGTTGATGCGGGGGTCCCGCTGTACGAGTCAAATGATGGCACAGGTCGTTGCAAGCTGCAATATGAAGTCGGAAAATCTGATTATTGCAGGATTTCGCGCGACGCCGGTTGATGGGACGGGGGAAGAGGCGTCATGTGTCTTCTGCATATCTATGCGGTTGAAATCTGAATCAACCAGGACCTAAGATGTGAATCACGATAGGCTCCTCTTGTGTCCAATCTTTGTACCAGACTATGAATGCTGGTTTTGAATCGCGCCGCCTGATCCGCCAGATGATGAACCTGACTGGGCTCGCCCTCGTATTCACTTCGTCATCGAGAGCCTTTGGGTGCACATGTTTTGAGAGCCAGCGTCATAAAATTATCGAGTTGGAGCCATACTGAACGCGTATGCATGAGCGAATGATGTACGTACCTACTCTGGAACGACATCAGCATCAGTCTTCCGTGACGTCCAATGACGACATACTTCTCCGAACAATGATTAATGAATGCGTACCAGATAGATGCATATCTGATGAATGCTTCAGTGAACCTCTCCCGTTACCATCGCTACCACGCTCTGAAGTGTTGAGTTGGCGCGCGACTGCTCAGCGCAGTTGAATGCCGCACCCTTCTCGGGGGTTCGACTTCGTGAGGTGGGTGGTGCGTTGCGTACCAGTGGGGAGGATATGATGATCTTTTCTTAGATTAGCGAGAAGACGCCTCTGGTTCGATTGATGACGCTAGATATAGGACGATACCATCAACGCAGGAGTATATACCTGACAGTGCGCATCCGTGAGTTTTAAAGCCATCCTCCTGTGAAAAAAAACAGAGTTTACGCATAGGGACGTCTGTATATAACCATTGAGACATCCTGATTGAGAGCGGAATACCAGTGTTAGAATACAATTTGCTGAACAGTAAAACAACAACTCACCTTTGAATAATTGGGGATCCTGGTTGCTGGCACGGCTAAAAAATCGTCACCTATGGCACGGCTCAATAGAAACCTAAGTTGTCGGTCAAGTTGTTGGTCAAGGTTGTCCTAGAGTGAGTATTGAATTCTCCACCCATCCGTACATGCTCTCCGATGCTCATCCGACAACCTATGCTATATTCATTACACTGCGTATTTCATCGCGTGCCCGTGATTATTACACCCATATCAAGTACAATAACGGTGCGTCGAGGCGCACCAAGAAGGGGTTCCATGATCGTTTGCTCCATTATCCATCGTACGCATAAAAAATCGCTCAAGAGAGGCTTGGACCGAGAGAAAGATAGCGCCTGTAGAAGAGGTGAAGACATACTGTGGAAGGTTGGGTAGGAATGCATCCGCCTGTCTTTGCGGGAGGACAAAATTGATGACGAGTTGAGTTGTGGTACATGATGAGTGATTGCTAGGCATGACAGCGTGGCGGGAGGTGCGTCTACCGAGAGCCAGGATGCATGGGAATGAATAGCGATGTATGTGTATGAGAGCCAGGGAGAAATAGGCAGTTCTTGAGATGGAAGTCCAGGGTGCGACAGATGCGACGGGATCGGTATCATCAAGAGCGATTCAAAGCGGCGGTCATATGTGCATGTCCTCGTCAAAGCCCACGATGTAACCCTTTCGTCTTGCATACCGCCCAGCCGGATGCTGGTCGTCCTCCGCCTCGTCCTCTGTGGTCGGCTCTTGCACGTCGTCGTCGTCGACCGCCTCTTCGCCCTCGTCCTGTTCTTCGAGCCGGCCGACGGCTTGCGCGATCAGGCTCTCACCCTCGCCCGAATACGTGAAGCCGCGGAAGTTCTCCTGGACACTATTCGTCAACGGCGGACTTGCAGCCGGGTCGCGCCCGTTCTTCTTTGCCTTGATGCTGATGCCGTGTGCAGGCGCAGGCACAGGCGGGGCACGTTCACTCCCTAGCGGGCCGTGTGGCGTATGTAGTGTGCCATTTACAGACTGCGAAACCCAGTCCCCAGACGGATCGTCGTCGTCCAAGCGAATCTCGTTCGGGCCGAAATCGTTGATGTCAGCCGACGTGAACTCCGGGTCAAAGTTGGCCGTCGACTCGTCCGACTCGATGACCGGCTTGAACGGCGGCGTGACCTGCTTGCGCGCGAGGGCTTGCCAGTCGATGGGCTTGAAGAACGGGTGCTCTTTGAGCTCTTCGGCATCGCGTTGCGCGCCTAGCCGGTGCTTGGGGTTGCGGTTCAGAAGCTATCGGTGCCAATCAAAGAAGGCACGATCAGTAATCCCAGTTTGGCAATTCATTGTGCGGATGTGGGGAAGGCCTAGACAGAGGGTCGTTGGCGTGAAACTCACCCCCTTGACGAATTGCTTCCCGTCCTCATTGATCACGCCCTTGGGGAACCGGATCTTCCCAAAACAAATGTTCTTGTACATCTGCTGTGTGTCTTCTGCGTAGAATGGACTCCAGCCGCAGCACATCTCAAAAAGCAGGACGCCTAGAGACCAGAAATCGACGAGCTTCGAGTACCCGTGCTCGTCTAAGAGGACCTCGGGTGCAAGGTATTCCGTTGTTCCGCAGAACGTGTTTGTAAGCTCGTCTGACCGGAGGTCTGGTTTCGAAAGGCCGAAATCGCATAACGCAACGTGCCCAGTGGCATCCAAAAGGATATTTTCTGGTTTCAGATCACTGATAGTCAGAAATAGAGTTAGCCGCCGGTGGGGTTTCTACGTCAGAAGAAGCTCCTCACCGGTAAACGATGTCGTACTTGTGTAGATGCTCCAGAGCAAGGACTAGCTCTGCAATGTAGAAACGCGCGCGCTCCTCGCTAAACCGTGTTTCTTTCTGTAGATGCCAGAAAAGTTCACCCCCACTCTTGAAGTCCGTGACAAGATACAAGTCTGCATCCGTCTGGAAGCTAAATTTGAGCCCCACGAGGAATGGTGACTCAAGTGAGCGCTGGAGAATTTTGCGCTCGCCGATAGTGTGTGCGACCTCCTTCTTAGCGATAATCTCCTTCTTCGACAAAACTTTCATCGCGTATATGCGCTTCGTATCCCTTTTCCGGACCTGGAAGACCCGCCCGAAAGTCCCGCGACCGATGAGCTTGAGGAACTCGAAATCCCTCGGAGTTAGCGCGTGTTTGGACTGTACCCAAATGAGAAATCGCGGGGAGGGGACGTGTGTTCAGATATCAGCTACGTAAAGTCAAAGTCATGTGGACATACTTTGCTCTGCTCAAAGGTGATTTGAATACGGATTTCACCGGTAACCGCCTCATTCTCCAGTGACTTAAGCCTGAGACAGAGAGACGCCCGTATCAGTCATACAAGGACCTATTTACCCCACACTCACAACGCACGGAGACGCGCGTGAGGGAACATCGGACGCACTTGTACCACTGGTCCACGGTGTGATCATGAACGAGAACAGGCTTGAACTGCACGTTGCCCAAGAAGGCGTGGCTGTCTAGAGCGCGGTCATAGATGTTGAAGGCGATCGTCGACTGCTCCGACGTCACGTCGCTGGAAGGGCGCACGAAAGCCGCGCTGTCATCAGTCGAGCGAACATGAGGAGAGAAATTTCTCACAATGAGACCTCGTGTTTCCAGACAGGGTTATGTGCAGACACACGGCTGCCTAGAAGACCGTTGGCTGCCTGACTGGCCGACGGCTGGGGGACTGACAGGGACGATTTGGCAGATGTGTTGGATGATGTAGAAGGGGTGGGTGAGCCCTTGGCTCGCATGGCAGCCTCTTGCGCGAGGACCTTGCTGCCTATGGCGCCGAGGGCATTGAGGGCGACAGAGGACGACGTGCGAGAGAGGTTGGTTGCGACGCCCTTGACTTCCTTGTCGGACTCGTCGGTCGGATCGCGGCTGACGAATTCGTTCTGCTCGAAGACGACGACGACGTAGGGACGGGAGTGTATGGAGCGCACGTTGAGGCCGCGGGCCGAGATGAGTTTGACGTGGATCTGGCCCTTGGAGGGCCCGGCGGGAGCCTGGGACGAGGAGCGGACAGAGTTTGTAGATCTGGAAGAGGACGGGGTGGGGGAGATGTCCCTGTTGCTAGAGGAGCGTTTTGTGGGGGGGAGCTGCATGTTGAAGTCGGGAGCATGAACGGAGAGATGTGTGGTAGGAAGGCCAGCAGCGTGGCCTGCGACAGAAGGCGATAGCGGTCCCAAGGGCGTAATCTCGCCGCCAATGCTGGGAATGGACGGAGTAAGCTGCGTGTTCAGAAGATGGTGAGGCTGCAGGGGCTGCGACAAGGGCGAAAGCGGCGACTGCGTCTGAGCCTCCGCGAGCGAATCAAACGGGTTGCGCTCCTGGTTCCGCGGAACCGCCTTGGGCGTGAGCTGATCCGCCAGCGAGGGCCACAGCTTGATCATCTTGGACTCAAGTCAAGCGAAAACGCAACAAGCGAGATAGCAAGGTATAGGACGACGCTCAGCGCTGACCGTGCAGCGTAAGTACTGGTACTTGTACCACTTCCACCGTGCTCCACCGTCGTCGCTTCTTGCCGACTCGGCCAGTCCCAGACAAACATATGCACTCTCCGAGCTCCAGGTACTATCCCCTCCGATCCCGCTCGTCCTCTTGCTCCTTCTCTTCCACTGCCTCCGCCCCCGCAAGTGCGCGTGTCCGTGCCTCCTCCTCCAGCTGGTCTCGCCCATAGCGTATCCCGCGCATCGTGATTCCGATCAGCAGTCCCAGAATCCCTGCCCGATAAGCTGTTTTCAACGGGAGTCGGTCTGCCGGTCCATCAGCCTATCGCCTTCATCATTCCAGAGTCTCCCGCGCACTCACATACACCCGCAAACAACCCTGCCGTCCCCACCCCGGCACCGATCTCGCTCACCTCCTCCCACCCCAGCCGCTTCAGCCCCTCCTCGCACGTCACCCAGCCCATCGCCGTGAATCCCAGCTTCGCCGCCTCCGCCCCTCCCTCGCGCAGCCCCGCCAGCATCATCCGGTAGTTCTTCGTCTTCTTGTAGAAATACCACCCCTTGACCGTCGTGGGTGGCCGGTGCGCGTTTTCCGCGAGGAACCGCAGACCGGCCGCCCGCGAGCCCCGCACAAGACCTAGGGCCGTCCCGACTGCCATCGCAGCCCCTGGCAGGATGTAGAATCGCGGTGGAACGTCGACATGGACCGAATAAGGCGCTTGCGAGTCCGACGAGGAATCTGCAATCGAAACCCCCGACATTGCGCACTTTGACCGTCAAGTTTTCGTTCTGGATTCGGAGAGCCGATGGAAACTACGTCAGACCCTAACCACGGCTAGGCTCCCAGTCACAGCTGGATTTGCGAAATCTACGGTTGTATCGACTGGCAGACCGATCGGTGAAGCGAGACCTCCCGTGCGGTTGTCTCAAGATGCGTACAACTGTAGGAGAGGATATTTTATTGTATTCAAGGATAGCGATGTACAGTGCCGATGCGAACATTGGGCGGAAACGCCAGTGATCATAATGGCCTACTCAATGTGAACAGATGCTATGGAAATTTAACACCAGTCTAGAGGAGGGAGCAATGCAATATAAAAAACGTGAGAAAAGCCAGCTGTTATACGAGAATGTTGATGGAGGTGGCCTGCCGAGCCATTGCACTAAGTGTTGTCCCACAACTTACTAGGATTAGGCAGAGAACAGTCCATGGACAAGGCTCTCAAGACAAGCCTGTTGACAATGAGGGACGAGGAGAGGGAGGGAGGTTCGGGGATGAAGGCGATAATTTGGCCGAGCTTTGTTTGTGTGTTCGTCTGTATGCCCATTGCTTGTATTTTGTTTTATGCTGTCTTCAACAATTTGGACACTGTCATCATCTGTTGTAATAGTGGCTGCGTGCACAAACAACACCCACCTTTTCCACCATCTCGTCCATCATCGCCGCCATCGCCCCCCACATCCCCGACATGGATTCCAGGATGCTATTGCCCAGATTACTGCCACCAGGGGCCCGTGCGGCACACAAACGCTTTCGCACGCATGACATAAGCGACGACTGTCCCCGCTGTCATCCTTTTCTTCCAATCCACCAACCGTTGCCCTTGACCGCGTCCGCCCAGCTCCTCTGCTAGCACTTCCGCCCGCTCGAGGGACCCGACGCAGGAGCACGATGTCCCAACCCCCACCACAAACCGTTATGCCCCCCGAAATGATGCCACCTCCGCCCCATCATCCAGACATGCCACCCAATTCATACTATCCAGAAGCCCCGAACGACATCACAGGCGGTCTCCCCATCAACCTCGACTCCCTACGCGATGGCCCGCCCGGGAGCAAGCCTTTCTACCCGTATTCGACGCTCATCCGGTAGGTCACGAGTACCTTTGTTCGTTGATTGAACGCGTTCTCACGGTTTTGCTGTGCGACGCTGGGTAGCTATGCGATCAAGGGCTCGCCAAACCAGAAGTTGCTGCTGGAGGACATATACTACGCAATCGAGAGTCGCGTATGTTAGAAACTGCTCGTTGAGAGACTCCGCAGCCTTACTGATGTGATCGTGCCAAATCAGTTCCCGTATTTCAGAACTGCCCCTTCTGGTTGGAAAGTGAGTGCAGTCCACTCGTTTTTCTTGTTCGGGAGTGAGAGGGGCAAATATGTATAGTAGAGTAATGGGCAGCGCGAACGCGTCCTGTGCCGAGCCACCGGGACGCGACCGCGCTGTTTGACGCTGTTCTTGTTTGTTTTGCGACAAAAATATGCACAAACTTGCTCATCATTCATTTCTTTGTCACCCTTCTATGACTGGCTGTTAACGCTTGTGCTCCACAGAACTCGGTCCGACACAACCTCTCTCTGAACCCGTGTTTCGAGAAGGTTGCGCGTCCTCTGACGGACCGCGGCAAGGGCTCTTACTGGACCGTCAATGACAACGTCGATCCCCGTACAGGCGTCCATCGTATACGCAAGAAGAAGCCAAAAGGCAGCGGAGGTCGAGGTCGTGTCAGCGATGATGTCGAGGAGTATCAGCCGCCTGATGGTCAATCGCAGTTTGACGATCCTAGCGCTCAATATGTACCCCCTACCCCTATGGACCACGACGGTGCAGGGCCAAGTAGGGTGCCGCCCTATCCTCCATATCCGTGGGTGCTCTTGTCATTATTACCTCGAGTCTGTCTGATAAGATCGTCTGCAGATTTGATCCCGCCGCATTCCCGATGATCCCTCCACCTCCCCAGGGCATGCGCTTTCCTCCCCCGCCCATCCCCTCTTTGCCCGAGGACCTCGAGATGGACGAACATGGTAACGTCGACTGGCACCTTGCCTGGGTGAACGAGTTGCAGCAGTTACAGAATGTCACGGCCGAGCAGGAGAAGGCCGGCATTGATCAGGAGTGGTATCGCATGATGCTGTTCCGCATCCGCAGCGCGATGCTCCTGCCCCCGCTTCCTCCTGGCGATCACCTTGCCGGCCCACCTCCTATGCAGCCTCCACAAGGAGAGGTGTCACCGGATGGACAACATGCATGAATGTTAATATCATCCACAGATTGGACGTTTCATGATATGACAAGAGTTCATTGCCTGCCGATGCTGTACACTCCATATTTGGACGTCTGTTTCTCGCTGTTGTTAATGCCTTTAGTTTGCGTCTGTAGGTGTTCTTACTTATTTCGTGGTTATGTTCGGACGTTCTGTAATATCGAACAGTTGTTGTGTTGTGTTTTTTCCGACCAATGTCATCACCTTTTCTCTGTTATCTATGCCTTCGCCGGTCCCATGATTGACTAGGATCAAGAATGATGCATGTTGATAGTGCTAATCTCTGTACGCTGACAATACAGAAGGCTCACGAGGGTAACTCACTGAGATATGTCGTTCTTGGGCAATGAGTAAACCCGTAAATGGGTGTGGAGCGGCCGAAAATCCGAGGCCGATTGAATCATTTTTGCGTTGACTTGGCGGTGGCTGATTGCTCCATAATCGCTTCATCCTCTTTGGCTCTCTGCCTCATTTATCTGCGCACCTCTCCTCTATCTTACTATCATACAACGAGCAACCATGTCCCCCGCAGCCATCTACGAGCCCTCTACATTCCACCCAGACTCCTCAAAGACGCTCGCAGCCGTCCCTGTCAAGGGCCCAGCTCTTGCCATCGGCTCGCTCGCTACCGCTCAGGACGGACAGTACCAGAGCCTCGTCTCGGAGTTGGAGGAGAGCAGGCAAGTCGACAAGCAGATGCTGGACCGGCTAGTAGATCGAGGTCAGTGGGAACTTCTCCCTCGCATTTCGTGGAGGGTGTGCGTCTTACGTGCTTGCCCATAGCCACCACCTTGAACTCCGGCAGCTACACTTCGGTCTATGTCACGCTCTCCCCGCCCGAGTATGAGACCCTTCGGCCACGGCTGTCTGAGCTCCTTTCCCAGCTCCTCGTAGGCCTCTCGTCCCTCGGCACACTCCACCTCCTGAACCTGACTGCTGCACTCATTCTCGACTTTCCGTCCGAGCTTACGCTCGCAGGGTTCAACGTCTTATCTGCCATCCCTGCCGAAAGCTTCATCATCGCTCAGAAGCCTGCACACGTCCCCGGCACATCGTTCTCTCTTAAAACTAAAGCCTCGATGGCTACACCCACGGTGTCGTCGATGCCCTCTGCGACGCTCCTTCGCCGCAAGCCAGACCCTACACGCTCTGCATCTAAAAAGGCACTGTGGACGCTCAGTTCCCCCACCCCCTCCCCGACAATCGACGCGGAGAGCCTGCTGACCGCCGCGGACCGTGCACGTCCCGTGGCCTGCGAGCCCGCAGTGAAGGGCGCACCGCGCCGGAAGAAGGCCTGCAAGAATTGCTCGTGCGGCCTTGCAGAGCTGGAGGCAGAAGAGCTGCGGGAGAGCAAGGTCGTCGTGCTGGACGGGAGCCAGACGGGCTCCGCGACAGAGGTCGAGCAGAGCGAGAAGGAGCGGCTCGTGCAGGCCGCGAAGGCCGCGCCGAAAGCCACGAGCAGCTGTGGGAGCTGCTTCTTGGGCGACGCATTCCGGTGTGCGAGTTGCCCATACCTCGGTGAGTCTCTCGCATTCTTCTCTCAGCCTTGCCGATGTTCACGCGTGTGGGGGTTACAGGCTTGCCGGCTTTCAAGCCTGGTGAGAAGGTGGAGATCGATTTCGGGATGGATGATATATGATTTGCCCGCTGTTTAGCCACGCCCTCAGGTTTCACTTTGCCCTTTCCATACGTCCTACTGCTCTTTCTTAGACATTGTGCATTCTTAGTGTTGTATTTTTTTGCTTTTTTATCTTTTTTGTTCCAAAAAATCACGATCTCTTGATTCACACGTGACGCGTGACGAACGTGATCGCAAGCTCCTGCAAACTCTGTTTCCTTGCTCCAGCTTGCTCTCTGTTCAGCGTTCGCTGTTGTTTCCGTTCTTCATGACCGACCTTTCACCATCAGACACTTCATTCGCAAGCACCTCCGGACCCCAATGTTCTATCTGCGAAAAGAACGCTGCTATCTATACATGTCCACGCTGTGCGACACGAACATGCTCACTGCCTTGTTCAAATTCACATAAATCCCAGACAAGATGTTCGGGTTTGCGCGACAAAGCAAAATACGTGCCGATGAATCAGTACGGCTTGGGGACCATGATGGACGACTTTGTTTATTTGGAAGAGATGGGACGGAAGGTGGGAGACTGGGGTAAGGAGATCGTGCGGGGAGGGTTTGGCCCCGGGCAATCTCTTGGTAAGTCGAGGGATGGAGCTACGGGAATGAGAGGAAGTTATCAAGGGAGAGGCAGAGGACGGGGGAGGGGCGGAGTTCAGAGAACAAAAAGAGATGTATTGAAGATGCAGCTTGAGTTGCGAGACGTCGATGTGGATATGCTTCCGACTGGGATGGCGAAACGCATGGTAAACCAATCCACTTGGGATTTTAAGTACGTCAGGAGAAATTACTACAATGTCCCGCTTTATAACCAGGCGCTCGTATTTGTAGAAACAGAGCTGCCTTATTCACTATCGAGTTTAAATTCCATCCTCCTCAAGATCCCGCCGCCAATCCATCACATCCTCAGGATCCACCATACACTCTGCTCACTCATCGCAACAACTTCGACATACCACTCATCTCTCTCGTTCAGTCGCAAATCAAGGAGCGCCTCAAAGGCAAACGGGAGAACCCGTTCCCGCCTTGGCTCAAGCCTCTTATCCTGCCCGACCAAGAAGTGCCCGATTCCTTCACGCCGCCGCATTTCCTCATGCCTACTGCCCTCGACCCGTTGACAACACCGCTGTCTATTAAACAGTTTGCAAAAATCGGCTATCACAGGTTAGAAGCTACACAGAAGTTGTCAACACTGTTGAGGCATAAACATTTTGTTGAATTTCCTGTCATTGAAATTTGGGAGGAAGGTGCGTTTCGAGGTCTTGTGGTGGACGAACGGGGAGGGATGCAAAGAGAGGGCGATGAGAGAGCAGTCAAGCGACGCAAGCTAGATCTCGGCGCATCAAAAAAAGCGATGAGCGGGCTCTTGAGTGGATATGGAAGCAACGAAGAGCAGGAGGAAGATACTCCGATCACTGTTCTGGGGAATTATGCGGGAAGTGAAGATGATGGTACGTTAGATGGCGAAGATGAAGGTGATGCGCTTGGTGCGGAGGAGCTGGAAGGTGACAGCGACGAAGACAAGGAGATAGGACCAGTGGATTATGCCGCTTTGCTTGATATCTTGAGGCAAAACGGAGTACACGAAGCAGGTGGAGATGATGAGGTTGACTGGGGCGACTCCGACGACGAGGTCAGAGCATCAGCACGCAATGCGTAAATGGGTGGAACCCTACTTTCTGCGTCTCACGCTATCCCTGATGTTCTGAGTTCGACGTTAGGCGTCTCGTCGTCGGAGATCGAGCAGGCCTTTCATCAGGAGCTGTACTTCGAGTAGGGCGTCAACCGTTTGGCTGAGAGGCGCCTCTTGCGTGCCACGAACGGGAGACGCTGTCTTCACTTCGACTTCCCACAGTGTGTCTGTGTGGGCAGGGATGGGCTGATTTGTTCGAGGATCGACCTGGTAATGATCATCCTATTTTAGATGATTTGATTTGGAGCAGGTGGTATTCACGTACTTGTTCTTGTTGAAACATCTGGATTGCTAAGACACCTTTCCGGAACACGTATCCCCGTTTATATATTTGGGACCGTCGACTGTTGGAAGTTGTCGTTCATAATTGATATATGAGCCTGTCAAGACGAACATACACGTAGCCTAACGCAGAGGCGAAGCTGAGTGCGTCCCCGACGACCTGTACCGTCGCCCACGGGCGAGTAGTGGCATCGGGGTGAATACGGGAAGATTCAGCTTTCATATATGAATACAACACCCTGGTACCGTACGTCGATATCAGCGGTGCGATCCGCGCTATTCGAATTCTGAGCCGTGACGTACCATCCAGAATCCGGTTCGAGCAGCTCTTTTCTAGCCCTCAGAAGGGCTGGTTCCTGACCAGCGTTTCGTTGCTGCTGAATGTCCTCAGGTTCGAAGACTATCTCTCTAGAATGCATTGGACGTGCGGATTCGCTATGCATGGCGATTCGGTTGAGGACCGCCTTCAGATCCTGAGCGAAGAATTCGCCGAAGAGAGCCAACTCGTAGGAGTACGATGACATGGTCGGTGAAGATCCCAAAGACCAAAACTTGGTGTTGTGGCCAAGGTGGCCAACTTGCGAACTTGCAGACCTGCCTATTTTGGTTGATGGGTTTCACTCAGACGCACACCGTGGAACTTCCGAATACACAACAGTTCTGATATCATGAAGGACAATGACTAGCGCCAGTGATCCCCAATATCGGTACTTACATCTAAAAAACTACTACAACTTCCACACTTGTCCTGATTTAAAACCCAAGTCACCAAGGATCCCACCGACAACGCCCTGTGAGTAATTGCGACCGTATGGACCAGCAATAGCTGCAATCATTCTGTCGAAAATTTTGCGTGAGCGAAACCATGGTATAACGATCTAATTGTTGGTCAAACTTACGGCTCAGGGCCACATACTAGGAACAACACGTTCTTTTGGCGGAACTCAGGGTCCTTCTCCGACGATGAGGAAAAAGATCGAACCCAAGATTTCCACCACGACTGTCTACCATTTGGAAGTAGGCCCAATGAGCGCTCGATGGCGGCTCTGTCAATCCGACCTACTTGAAAGTCGTGACTAGCCAATGCAGTGGTCGGTCTACTCTGATTTTCCACGAACAAGCGAATTCTTAGCCTCTCCGGGTGACGCTCAGCCAGCTTTAGGAGAGGTTGCAGGAATAAGGGCGGCGGAAGCTCGGCAGCGTTCTGCGAGCCGTGGAATAGTGTGAAACGAGTAGACTTATTCTTGGCACCCCCTTGGAGCAGCTGATGATGGAGCAACTGGTAGAAGGGCGAAAAGCCTGTCCCTCCTGAGATCTTGCAGCGTGGTGAGAGACCTGTCCTAAAAATGTGAGTTGTTGACGTACCATGACAATCTCATCCCAAGTGTCTGCATATGCATGGAAGGTCGGTAACGGCCCACGGATTTCCACCGTGTCGCCGACTTGCTTTGAATGTAGCCATCTTCCTACTTCGCCTTTGAGATATTTCTTCACCCATATTTTCATATTACCACGGTCGTCCATCCCTTCTAGCGGTGTGTAAGGTCTCTCGACCTGTATATCATCATCTTTAATAAATATGGACCAGATTGGCAAGAATCCCGATGATTGCGAAGGCGGTGGAAGGGACTCGGGTGCAATGGTGAGGGTGAGGAGCTTTAAGTTTGGTCCACAATCCTCGCTGGCCGTGAGAGTGACGGGGGTGAAGTGAGAGGGTGAGATAGATTCATGTCGATATGTGGGTGCAGCACGGGATTCTGAGGGCCAAAAGAAGTAAGCCGCGGTCAGGCCGCCAGTCGCAGCGAGAGCAACTATTGCGTTAGCATGGAAGGATAAAGACTTTGCAGGTGCGGCTTTTGAATAACGAAAGCGCAGCATTGTGCGTGCATGTTGAATCCTCTTCTGCGATTGAAGGCGCCAGGCGGATACAATTCGCGTCTTGATCATGGTGCAGGCGTTGAGTGCCAAATCGGGACGATTGAAGCCTTCACAAATGAAGTGACAAACACATCCAAACACAGTTTCCGTCTCTCCCGGCGACGTCCGCTTGGTTTTTGTCTCTAATCCACTGTCATGCGAGACGTCCGATTCGATTCCTCGAGCTTTCTCTCGTTCTTTCTGGGTCCGGGACAGCCGCAAGGGCTCGACGCTCAGCGCTCAGCGCTCAAACTTTGTCCGCGTATCCGCATGTTTTCGGCGACTGCTTCCAAGTCGCTAGTTGCTTCTTTGCATGGACCCATGTCTCTATAAGTCGGGCACAATTTTATATCACGCGGACATTGCCCGAGAACCGCCGTTGTAGCTTCTTAATTCCTCCAGGCAAGAAGCATCCCTCAGTTCTGACTGCATGTTCGGCTATCTCCACTTCGATATGCTCGCCCATGGACACCGTGATACAGACTCTATCCCTCTTCACTGTGAATTATTGACATAGTTCAATCTTCACTTTACTGTTCATGTGCGCACGGTCAGATAGTCTATTTCATTTCCGTGACAGAGTGTCTCTTCTGAAGCGTCTACGATTTGCGGACTTGAAGGTAAAAGTATCATTCTCTGGTTTTTGCGCTCTGCGCGCAAGTCTCTGTGCGTGCTTTATTGCTCATTAGTCTCTCCTCACACTTGTTCATGTTTCATTGTAGAGCAAAGCATCATCACCCTGTACGAAGCCACCTTTGAGTTAGACTATCGGATATTTGACGTGATTGGGAACACCAGCTATTCGACATTGAAGGTGTAGGTGCGAAAAAGTATGCCGATAGGACCTACATACTTCACAGCTCCAAGAACCCAAAGTAAAAAGTTGCATCGGAGACGCCGACTATCGGCACCTCGAACCAAGTCTCATTCCCTCGAGAACAACCCACTAAACTTCGATATGTTTGCTTTGCTAATTGACTTCAAAATTCTTAGTCTAGTCCGGAGCTTTCAAGGAGACTGGGCCGGAAGTTTAAGAGAATCAGGAAACTACTGCAAGGTGTGTGTTTGCACGGACGCTCCTCGAGGCTGCGGAATGACGTACTTAGAACACAGCCCCTATTCGATACATTATAACGATCAAGGTAGGAAGTCTCGGATGAATCCAGGGCGGCAGGCGCTCCATGGAACGATCTGGGAATAGAATGGATGGAACTTGGTCCGGAATGTAAAATTTGATCCTGCGCTGACATCAAGGCGAAGTGTCCTTGCGGCGGCTTTTTCTTCCCGAAGGTTGTGTAGGGTATAAAGTGGATGCCCACAGGACATCGATCCAAGCAAGTCCTACCCCAATCATGTTCAAAATGCCTATGTCCTACTTGTTTGCTGCTAGTTTCATTGCAGTCATTGCTAGTGCCACCCCTTTAACTCGATCCATTGGCCCTGGATGCCGCTCTTTCCCCACCAACGGCGTTGACGCCTTGTTGGATTTCACCCTGGTTGCCCAGTACGACAGCGACACCAGCACTCACAAGCAGTTGGTGCTTGGCGCAGATGGTTCGGATCCTGCACCCAGTATCACCTTTGTCGGGGTATGTTTATTGTTTCATCATTCACTCAAAAGTCATGTGTCTCATTGCATATTAGTCTATCGATTCTATACCGACTCCTCTTGGACAGAATTTCACAATGGCCCATTCTGGTGTTACTGCTCAAGCAGTCGGTGGCAACCTCGTCCCCAAGATTTCAACCAACGTCACTAGCGGCGATTTTCTCTCCTTCATATCAGAATACGATGGAGCGCCTACTGACCCGGCTGAGGTGTACTGCGAATTAGTGAGTCAACTAGTTGACGCGATGATCTGACGCTGACTGTTCAAATTTGACCAGGTCAGCACATCTCCGAATGGGAGTCCCTATCCGGACCCACTCCTCTCCGTAAACAGTGATGCGGACAGCTTCTTCATTTGCAGTAGCACATCAAGTAGTCAACAAAATATTGTCTATGATCCTGTTCAGGCTTCTGCTACAGCCTATGATTTAGTAGCTGCGAGCGGGTGCATATACTCATCGTACAATAGTACTTATTTCCGACTAGCTAGGCCTGTCTTGGATGGACATACGGGCATTCTGTTATGGACAAGCCATACATCCTTGTAATATCTCTCTTCCCCCGTTTTACGGTGTTACATTGTCACAAATACGCGGTCAATACCAGTGACTTTCAGTACTTTGAGAATCGTGAGCTTGCCCAAAAGCGGCATTGAAATTGGCAGCCACCAAACTTTTTCTCAATACATTCACCCATTCCCTGTCGCCGTCCTCATCTTCTCATTCCATGTCACCCTGTTATAAATGGAACTCAACCGCGCCCCAACGTACGTGCTCACGGTTTTCTTCGACATACCTCTTGATTTTACCGTCATCAGACTTGAGGCGATCTCCACATTCATACAGTCGCAGAGAGCGCTGCTCTCTCAGACGCACTCTGATATAGAGCGTTTGAAGCAGCTTCGAAGAGAGGTGACTGTGGACCCTCAAGGGTTTGTCGAAGGGATAGATCAAAAGGTCCGGTTTACTGCTGGTCTTATTTTGACTCAATTCTTGACGACGAAGACGTAGTTTAATGACGATCTCTTTCACCGACACGATCACCTCGACGGCGCAGCCGGCTTCAAGAAACACATTGACTGGGCGTTGTTCGAAGCAAAAGGTACAGCAATTTCATACACATATGATTTCACCTCCTGAAAACCAGAATGAGATCCTGCCAGGCTTCATATGCTTGCTTCCGACCTCCGCCTAACCCAATCCGAACGCGAGGTTCCATCCTCAAGGCAGTGTTCGCCCCTTTCTCCTCTCCAACGGCTCGTCAAGGATGCCCGCCGCATAATTCTCGACCCTGTCCTCGATCCTCTGGACTTTTCTTCCGACTCTGCTGACGAGGAGGACGAGCTGACACCCCATGAGCGCCGCAAGGAACGAGAACGTGCAAAGATTCGGGAACTACGTATGAGGCGGATTGGCGAGGGTGGGCTCACTCTTCCGATAAATGGAGGGCAAGAGGACGGAGTATTCATCAGGAGGGATTTGGACGACGAGAGCGGAGAAGTAGATATCTCCTTGCAAGACATTATGGAGTCGAGAACGGTCGCGATCAGGGCAATGCAGGACACTTCCACGGAGGATGCCAAACAGACGAACCACCCTCCACTGCCAACAACCTCATCGACCTTACACTCTGCACCACCAAAACCTCCACGCCCACGACGGTCGGTGACCAAGGCTCAACCTACGACTCCTTTAACAGTAAAAATTAACTTGCAGAAGAAAAAGCGTCCGCCAGAGCCAGAGCCCGAACAGGCACTCGAAGAGGATGTCGAGTCACGTACCACCAAGCGGTCTCGAGGTTCTGGAAAGCCGAAACCAGAGACTTTCAACCAGGCGTGGTCGGTGTCCGAACAACATCTTCTCGAGAGGCTTTTGGAGGAGATACCAGATGGAGAGAAAAACCGGTACATGACTCGATACCTTCTTCTGTAGATTCATACTGACATGGTGCTGGTAGATGGGCAAAAATATCGAAAGCGATGCATGGCCGTCGCACTGCGAGACAAGTTGCTAGTCGAGTGCAAAAGTACTTTGAAAAGCTCAAAAGGTTCGGCGTACAAATTAGCGGCACTCAGTCCGGAGGAGGCGCGAGTAGCAGTCGTGCTAGTAGTTTGCCAATGACGAAGGAGGATACATATTGATTCACATACCCCAAGAGCAGGCTCAATCGTCTGTAGATACTTCTGGGAATTCATTCCTACCTCGCTAATTGTTTTTGAGGTAAGCGCTCTCGCAAATCTTCTCTAACAATGCCTCATGCATTCAGAAACTCAAATTGAATAGGGGGACTCTGTCTCTCAAGATGCCTCTGTCTGCTAGGAGTTTTTCGCCTCAACTTGAATGCTGAGCGCTGAGCGATGCCACTCAATATGACCGCCCATCGGGGACGGCGGGCAAACACTCGATGCCGAATGATTCCAGATATATGCCTACCATCTGACAGGGCGCCTGATTATTGATTTGACGCAGTTCACGCGTTGACACCTCAGGCCTCAGGGTCCACTCTTCCAATTTTTTTTGCAGCCGTTTCCTGGCACCGCTCTAGTCGACGGTGTGGCGTTCTCGGCCGATACAGCCTATGCACAGCTTCTGCTATGGCTGACATCCACAGCAGCGCGGACATTGACTGTTGCAGGCTCCAGCGCTCTTCTTCATCACCATCATTTTCTTCTTTTCCAGTCACCCGTGAGCAGGTTGTCGTTGTGTCCCGTACCGGCAAACACTTGACTCTGCAGTATGTCTCCGTTCTTACCGCGCAGATCGTGGGTTGTGTATGGCACGAGAGCAAATACTATAGCCGTGCTTCTCACAACCCTGTTGCAGTCGACGGAGCAGTATTGAGTGAGCCTCCATTGCCGTTGGCGAGCGATCTCGTGCCAGTACACTCTGCATCGGTCTGTCTTTCACGAGTCTATATCGATTGAATGATGAACTTGATACACCCCCGGTCTACGCTGTCATTAAAATTCCCACACCTTATGCACAGGGTTTCAAGCTGTTGAACAGTGCTTTTTAGGGTTTCTATATCCTAAATTGGTCCCACTTCCCCGAATCACCACAACTCAGCCCTCGGATGCTACCCAACGCGTTTCGAAGAACACTGCCTATGTCTCATTGATGACTGCGCAGTCTGACTTGGTGGCACTCCTATCGTAACTAACGTCAAGCAGCGCCCGTTTTCCTTCGTTTCCTCCATCCTCTGAAGGCAATTGGTTACTCCATATGCTCTATGTTCACCGTTTAGAGAAGTCGGTCCTGGTCGTCAGCTCTCATCTGATGTCGTTGCAAATTTGAGCGCTAGCAGGAAACGCATATAAATGCCATGACACTGTATCGAGCACCTCAAGATCTTCAATCAGCTCTCTCGACCACAGACAAACACTCTCCTTGAACCCTTGACTTCAAAGAACCCTTGTTATATATTACGATGGTCCTCAGCGTCCCGAAACTTTTCACCTTTTCCGCCATGCTTGCATGTGCTTTCGTTGTGAATGCTGGTGGGCGCTTTGTCATTCATCATATCTTGGCGCATAACGTGGCTCACCTACGTTCATCCCAGGCCCCATATCCCGTCGTCAAATTGGCGATGTTCAGTGTAACATCGACCGCCTCAAATTTGTTGTTAACCTCCAAAAAACCTCTGACCAGATCAACAAGCTTGCGACCGAACTTGCGTATGTGCGCAGCCTCTACTATCTCGATTCTCATCTTATTATCATGGCGTAGAAACACGAATTTCTCCTGTACCGTAGACACCGCTCAGTCTGGCATTGACGGTGCCTTCCAGGCGACTGATGGTATCTCCGACGCGATCTTCAGCAACCAGACTGCTCCTCCTGAATTGAGGAATCAGGTCGGCGGCAACCTTACCATCGTTGCTAACGCTCTGCAGAGCATCAATACGTTGTATCTTCAAGTATTTTCGGCGCGCGCTTTGGCTAACATCGTTGCCATATTTCAGCACGGATCCGACCGCTTCGGCTACTCTTGAGAGTGCGAAGAGCTTCTTCCAGATTGCGGCTGAAGCGTCGAATGATGTCGTTGAAGATTGTCATTGATCTATTGCATGACTAGACGACCTGTTGATCAGCTCGACTGCATGTATATTACTTATGTTGTGAACGGACATTGTGAATGCCAACTGAGAGTCACTTACGAACGCTTAAATACTTATCACACAAGGTGGTTTAAGAGTATGCAAATTTTCATGCTATCGATACATTTGAATGTAATGGTATGTGTAACAATGTAAGCAAAACCCAACGCATCAAGACGCACACTATCTACCATGCCCTCTGAGCATTGCCGTTCCGAGTAATGATAGGTGATTTCGGAATGCGAATGACAGGTTCGTTGAGATCCAGCCCACCGGACATCTCGCGAATATCTGCAACCGGTAGAACAGGGTATGTCTCGGGCGTCACCGGGAGCTCACTCTTAGCGCTCCAAGTCGATGAAGACGTTGAAAGCGAGGGCGGCATAGGGAAAAGGAGAGGGGCCTTGGACGAGGCTCGTCTCTGATTCGCTGCGCACTCCTTCGCTACATTACGCGCGTCTTCAGGGGCCCTGGCAATCTCCTCATCGGTAAGGAAGAAGGTGTCAATCTTGCCCACCTCTTCGCGCAACTCTGCGAGCGAGATACGATCGAGGGGTTTGTAGACGAGGATGCGGCGAAGAAGGACAGCCGCCTCCTGAGAGATGGGGAGGAAGGATGTGAAGAAGTCCGGCTGAGTGAGATACTGTTGGAAGTGATGGTTGTCGAGTGTAGGAGTGTCCCAAGGAAGCATACCAGTGAGCATGGAGATGAGGAGGATGCCAAGCGACCAAATGTCACAATGGCGAGAGCCGACTCTGTCGCCTTTACCACCTTTGCGGAGACACTCTGAGCGCATGGGGAAAGGGGTTCAGCACATTTTCACTCGAAGAAGGAAAAAGGATCGGGCTCACCAGGACTCATGAAATTAGGGGTACCCGTGCGGAGTTCTGAAGTGACTGGCCGACTGGTGGCCAGACCAAAGTCGGTGAGGTAGATATTAGACAAATCTTCCGAGCAAAGAATATTGTCAGGTTTCAGGTCGCGATGATAGACGCCGTTGGAATGGCAAAACTGAACGGCATCGATGATTTGGGTGAAGACCTGCTTCACCAGATCGTCTCTCTGATAGAAAGTGCTCGTAGTTGTGACGGCTCTGCATATATCACCAGAGGGACAAAGGTCCATCACAACATAGGTGAAATAAGCATCTTTGATGATTCGATGAACGGAAACAATATTGGGGTGATCAGAGACGATTTGGTGTAAAGCGAGCTCGCGCGTCTGAAGACGACCCATTTGAGACTTGGGATCAGCTCTTAGGAGAACCTTCACCGCGTACTCCTGTGGTTCAGGTGAGGCCGTCTCAATGGCACGATAGACGACGCCGAAGGCACCAGAGCCTATCTTCTGGACAAGCTCTAGAGAGTGATGAGCGAGGAGACGACCAGTGAGGTCAGGGATGGAGTTGCGTGCATAAGACATATCGAAGGGTAGATGCGATCAACGCAAGTAGTTGGTTATGATGTGTTGTATGAGTATGTGCGGTCAACGCAAGTAGATGGATAGATTGTGTGGTGAGTAGTATGTGCGATCAACGCGAGCAGTTGGATAGATTGTGTGGTGAGTGGTATGTGCGGTCAACGCAAGTAGCGGGTAGATGGGAGTAAGAGGAAAAATTTGGATAGCGCTCATCGTCTCTCCATGGACACTTATATACCTTTTCGCGCATTGGTTTCGCGGAAGGCATACAAGAGATTTCGGAAGTGAAGGTCTCGGAAGTGAAGGGGTCTAGAGCAGCTAGAGAATGAAGCCCATGAGAGCTGCTGACGAATTGTCACAGTCATGTGACCCTGTTACGCTCTGGACTCTGAGCGACTCTTTCAGCCCGAGACACAACGACACCAACTGAACAATGTCGACACGAGGCCGATCCCCCTCACCAAGACGAGTCCCCGATGTCGACGTCGACATGGAAAATGGGGCGCCGGAAAAAAATGACGCAAAGGTCGTCGTCGTGACCCACCTTACTCGCAACGTCGTGGAGGCCCACCTCCGTACCATCTTCGGCTTCTACGGCAAAATCATCAAGGTCGATCTCCCCGTATATGGAAAATGTGTGTCCAACTCCTATCCGTACTGGTCTGGGCTCGTCGCTAAACTCCATTCTTCGCAGCGGGTCAAAACAGGGGGAAGGCGGCACTGGAATTTGAAGAATCGGCAGCCGCGCACAAGGCAGCGTCTCACATGAACGGCGGACAGCTCGATGGTGCGGTATTGAATGTCGAACTCTCCGACCTTCCAGTGCGCTCTCGTTCGCGCTCTCCCCGCCCACGTGTCCGCAACGGCCGAGACAGGCCTCGCTCCCCCTCGCGCTCTCGGTCGCGCTCCCGTTCTCCCAGGTTCCCTAGGAGGGAGTTTGGACGCTTCGCCGACGGGTATCGTAGACCACCTCCTCGCAGGCCCCCGCCGAGAGACACTTATCGCCCTGTGTCCCGCTCTCGGTCTCGGTCCCCCATTCGCAGAGTAGGGGCCATCGCTCCTAGGAGGAGATCACCAAGCTATGAACGTGGAGGATACGGGGGACGGAGGGGTCGTTCGCGCTCTGCTAGCTATTCGGTGCGCTCGAGCCGTTCTCGCTCACGCTCCGTCTCTCGTTCCCGTTCTCGCTCCCGGTCACTTTCTTCCTACTCGAGATACAGCAGGAGTCGCAGCCGATCAAGATCGTACAGCAGAGGACGAAGGAGCTATAGCAGGGACGATATCAGAGATAGTCGGTCAAGATCGCCGGCACCTCGAGAGGCCTAGGCATATATATCTGTGTACGCATTCGTTCTTGCAAGTGTCTTTGTTACCGCGTTGTATTCAATATCATGGAAATACTGTGCCTCGCAGTCATCGACCCATTACATCAATTAAAAAAGATCGCGTTAGTGTACATATATCAAGCAGCGTCTAGTCGTCGCTATGAATGGAGTCGTCATCAGCAAGGAAAGGCCTGAGAGGACGGAACAGTGTTTAGTTAATTGTCCACGAGCATGGTAGCGGGCCCCACTCACGCATATTCGTAGTCATGCCTGATAGCGTTCGACATCCATTCCTCGTCCGCTTCCTGTAGAGGGAATCCTGGACCGCCTGCTATGCTTAATACGACGGGTAGCAGGACGAGCCCATGCAATGCTCCAGAGATAATTAGGGTAAGCCACATCCGGAAGTAATAGATCTGCAGCCGAATCAGTGGCGCCACCTTGAAATGTGAAGCCTGATCTCACCTCGAGAAGTTTCGAACGTGTAAGAGCGAGCACACTCATGCCGATCAACTTTGTGAGGGTGATCCCCGACAAAACCTAGATAAAAAAGCTACATTAGCACTATGGAAGTAAGTAGAACGAGGAGACTCACAGATGGGCCGACATCAACCAATGCTATCCACATCCTCTCATCACGCTCCTTCTGTCCAGCAGGATGATCCATAGGCAGGCCAGACCCAGAGCTCATGAACGACCTTGCAACATGTGCGCAGAACTCGACAGCAATCCCTAGGGAGATAACAAGGTTCACCAGGCTGATGGCGTTCAAGCTAATCCCCCACAAGCCCATCACGCCCATCACATTCACCACAGTCAGAGCGACAACCGCCGTGACGATGGTACCCGTGCGCCAGGAGCCGAGGAGCAACGCGGTGACAATAAGCACAGACGCGAGGCCCAATCCAAGGACTTCCTGTGTCATAGATATGATGTGTGCATACTGGTCAAAGAACACGAAGAAAAGAGAGTACGGGAAGACAGTCGCGCCAGTTTGTGCAGAGAGGTCGTCCGCGATGCGATGTGCAGCCGCAAACGCATTGATAAAGTCAGCCTGACCCTTGAGTGGAGAAGTGAACGTTCGGAAGTGGGATGCGATGACGTCGTCTGCTTCAGGATTGATCGACAACGCAGTTCCAAATGATGCTTGTCCAGCCAGTGGACACTCCTCCGTGGTAGGCGATACTAGCCACTGCCGTAGATAACGCATGAACTCCTCGCCCTCAGGTAGTCCGTTCATGGTGATATTCCATGCCGGCTCCTTGCCCTGCATGCAAGGTTGGCATAACCTAGGGGAATCACGCGCTGTGCAAAATGTGTTGGGGTCCCGTTTGCGGACACGGCAACAGGTCTCCACGGCCGGGTTCAACCAGTTGAAAAAGTCGTCGATCCACGATGCGGTGGGCTGTGAGATAAAAGACACCTCAGAACGTTTGCGTTCAGCTTCCAAGATGTTGGCTACGGATGAATCGTCGCAAGTGGTGAACCGGCCGCAGAGACTTTGTTGACCTGGTCGTTGCGTGACATCGATATCATGGGTGATGAAGTAGACAGGGGGGCCAATGTCTAAATATGTGTCGAGGCTGTTGAAATAAGGAATCAAATAAGATTCCGACGGTAAAGCCAGCCGTTGATCTGAAATAATAGTGTCAATCAATGTGGTCACAGCGAGAAACTACTAACCAAGTCCAAGCTCAATGTGTTGAATGGAGATGACAGAGGCAATGAAAACACCTCCGAAAGATAAGAGGACCATTCCCTTTATGAACGGGCGAAGCAGAAACGGCGCATAATATTTGCGAATGCCCCTTGCGATGAGGCCTAGGCCACTACCGGTCCGTGGGGCTTCAAGGAGCTGAATTCTGGAAGGAAGCTTGATACATGGGAGACAGTCGACTCTACTTGACTGTTGAGTGGGTTGATGATCAGTGACATCCGCATAAAGATATAAGCCTTGCTCACCTCTATCCGGCGCAAATCGAGGACGAGAGCGCTGACGAATACAGTGATTTGCAAAAGGGCATTCAAGAACACACTACCCGCGGCATAGAGAGCGAAGTTCCTGACAGCCGGCATTGGTACCAACGCACCGAGAGAGAAAGCAACGGTCTCGGTTATGGTACTCAGCAATATCGACGGCCCCATCTTCGCCAACGTCCTCACCACACGCTCTTCCGGCGACAGATACAAAGGCATAGACGCCGCATCGACTGACGCGTCACGAGATGACTCGAAATGCGAGCGCCTAGACGTAGGGGACGCTGCAGCAGAGAAATTCAATGCCTGCTCCGGCGAAGCAGCGTTCGGACCGTGCAGCAGGTTCTGGCGATCCAACTCATGGACTAGGATGAACACATTGTCCACGCCAACGGCCAATACGAGGAAAGGTATGACCTCGGCAATGATAAGGGTCACTTTCACGCCAGCAGCGGAGAAGAAGCCAATAGAAGAGGAAACAGAGAGGATGACCAGTGCAATGCTGAACAGGCCCAAAGTTAGCTTCGAACCAACGAAAAGCTTGCGCGGGAGACGAGGGAAGAATCGTGGGACATTCCGGGAGTCGACCGATATAGAGGAGGAAGACAAGTGTGAACGCGTGAACAGGCGAGGCAAGTTCGAGGCCCAGTTCCAGAGTGATGATATGGTACCCTCTTCTTCACGGCCTACAAAACCATTACCTAGCGTCAGTGACACGTAGAAGAACATAGCAATGTACGACAGGACGACGATCTTGACGTCCGTGTTCGTGCTCTTATTGAGCTCCTCTTCGAGAGACACGCCGGTAGAAAACGCAATCTCTAGCCCTGCCTGCTCGGGAGCTCTCTGACTCAGGTCATAGAGATATTCCCGCAAAGTGCGTTCCCATTCCATCGCCTTCTCCTGCACCTCCGGATCGAGCGAGTCAGAAACAACGATATTGATGACTAAAGCTTCCGCGCCCAAGTACCCCCGCTCAGAGTCTGGCACCTTGCCTAAAACATACTTCGGGCCTAGGGGCTGTTGGAAGTCAGGCAGGCATTCTGCCGGGGTATGCGCACACTGTTGTATGCGATCAGCCCAAGTATCGGGGCTTGTATTATCGATATCATTTCCGAACCATGCAGTGACAGATTGGAAGACACAGGCGCCACGCGGCCCAGCGGGTTTGAAACAGACATCTGAAAGGCGGTATCCGTTTGGTGAAGAGCGGAGGGAACGAATATCGGATTCCACATCGAACCAATACTTGAGATGGTCCCAAGACAGAACTGGTGGTTTGACCTCGGCCACCGCGCGCGTTTCCAAAGATACATTATGCTCAAGTGTGTTTGACTCCACAGGCAAAGAGGTCACAAAGATCTGCTCCGTACGATAAAAAGGCCCGAAGTTCTGGTCGAAGAACTCCTTCTGGATCTTGCTCTCCGAGTCAGGCGCTACCCACAGTCTTACTGGATCTGTCTCCACGCTGAAGTTCTTCCAGCCTATATTCAGCAGTCCAACCACAGTGAACATCACTGAGAATGTTAACCATGGATAGTTGGCAGAGATGGAACCGACCCGGTAGAAGAAAGAGCGGAGGATAGAGTTCAGGCGATATTGGCGGGGCTGGACGGTTTCTATGGGGTCCAGAGTCAATCCGCGGCCCATACGAGACTCTGCTTGACTCGACGACGATTGTTCGCCGTCGATGAAGTGTGCTAGCGAGGAAGCGCCAACCAAACCTCGTGCATGCGACCTCGGAGAAAGGGGGGTATCTGATGCAGTTTCGGCAGACAAAACCATTCGAGCACGTTTCCTCTCTCTTCGAAGACTGAGCGCCCTTTGGAAGCTGAACCCGGAAACGAATGCGAATGCGCAGAGACCGTAAGCAAGGACCAGAAAAAAAGTAAGACACGACGTTGCGCCGACTCGACATGTATTGAGCTCGTCTGGCGCAGGGAGGGGAGGGAGGGCTTGGCAAACCTGTGGGCAGTCTATGCATGTGCAACGACTAAGAAGATCGTTGTCTGAGCAGTTCCTAGCCTGTCTGTCGTATGGCTCCAATTCCGAGGAAGTAGAAGGAGGAGGGAAATTGATTTGGAACGGACTCCCCAAGTCTTTCTCGTCGCCCAAATATTTCAAGAATCCGGTGTAATTTGTAGCTCCACCGCCGATGAGATCCATGGCGTAGCTATTAGCTGCGCCTACTTGAACCTTCTCACAACTGCTGAAGAAACCCTCCCCGAATCGTTCACCAACAAAAAAGTCGAGAGACTTCACAGCCGTCTGACCTGTCGAAGACTTCTGGGTAGAAGTTACATTCACAAATGTAGCCTGTTGGGGGGAGCAGGTAAAATGGCAGAAGAAGGAGCGGAAGTTGTTGCGGCAAGCTGGACATGAGGATATAAGTGTTTCCACTTGTGCCAGATTGTCGCGTAGAACTTCCAATTGGTCCGTATCACAACAAGTAGGTCCGTTGGCGAACTCTTCACCACACACTGACGTGAGAAGGGCGCGTGCTTTGCTGTCGGGCTACAGAGTCCTCAGTTCTTTACAACATAAGGAATAGACATTACACGCGCACGTACATCGACAGGGGGTCCAACATATGGACATGGCAGAGGCTTTCCAAACCATCCTTTGGTTCCACACGATCCTCTCAGGGCGCAACGCCCCTCACCAGAAGACGGTGTCTGGTTAGAGGTCATGTCAACGACCGGAGCGCGCCTGGAAGTATGAGCTCGCCAAGGAGGATGGTGTAGGGAAGGGGTGTACGGGACGCGTCTCGAGTCGTGGTGCGCTGCCAGACCGAGTCGGGGAGCTGGCACGATCCAGCGTGCACTTGCACAGCCACAATGACCTCATGCCGTCCAGATTTGGCATCTCGTAGGTTCTCCTCCATTCGACTTTTGCAGGTGCCGTCGAATCATGTCAGAGCCTCAGCCGGTGTCCAAACCTTCGCAGGCATCCCACATTAAAACCACAAAAAACCCTCGAAAAAGATTCGTAGGTAGTAAAAGCGCGCGGCCTTCGAAGCCTGGCGTTGCACCCGTTGTTGCAAATCAGATCCCCGAAGACGTCCTCTCCGACGTTCAGCTAAATGGCGCCATCCAGCAATTGCCGTCTAACTATTCTTTCGAGATACACAAGACCATCCACCATGTAAGGAAGAACAGCGCGAAAATGGTGGCGCTGCAGATGCCGGAGGGCCTTCAAATGTTTGCTTGCACCATAGCGGACATCATCGAGCGGTTTGTAATCTTGACGTCGACTTACTTTCTGTCATGCTCATGAACTCTGCGTGCTTTAGATTCACAGATGCTCTGACGGTCATCATGGGCGATGTTACATATGGTGCTTGTTGCATCGACGATTATACAGCTGTCGCTCTAGGGTGCGATATGCTCGTTCACTACGGACATAGCTGTCTCGGTCTGCAATGTATCTCTCTATGCATGACTTCCGAGTTCTTACTCGTTGCTCAGTTCCGATGGACCAGACAACTATCAAAACGCTATACATTTTCGTTGAAATCGCCATCGACGCCACCCATCTTGCGCAGACTGTCCGTATGAACTTTCCTGGTGATCGTCAACGCTTCCATGAAGAACTATTGGACTCTGAAGAAAGTGACGTCTTCATCCCTGCTGGTCAAAAGATCGGCCAGTCTCGACATCTCCAAATAGAGGGCCCAACCAAGTCATCCGAAGAAACCCATATCCTTTCACAGCCTGACGTAGACAAGGGGACTTCTTCCAAACCGACACGCCTTGCCCTGGTGTCCACGATACAGTTTGTAGCCGCTCTCTCACGACTGAAGGATGACCTTACTGTGGAGTACACTGATCCAACGCCTTTCATCACACCTGCCGGCCTGATAGGACACTCTGAAGCCTCCTCGAGTTCAGAGCTTGAGGTAAAACAGCCGACGCTATATACCGGGAGATACGACGCAATCATTCCCCGTTCGAAGCCATTATCCCCTGGCGAAATTCTGGGTTGTACGGCGCCCCGGCTGAGCGATGATGTTGACGCACTCATGTGAGCCCGTTTGCTGACACCCCTCCTACATTCGCCTGAGCGTACTATCTCACCTTTAGATATCTTGGCGACGGACGTTTTCACCTCGAATCTATCATGATCGCCAATCCGACCGTTCCAGCGTTCCGCTATGACCCTTATTCTAAGAAATTCACGCGAGAGCGGTATGCGCATGAGGAGATGAAGACAGTGCGGAATGACGCAGTGCAGACGGCCAGGAAAAGTATCGATACTTTTGCACATCGGTCAGCGACGAATGCAGAAAACATTTCTGTCGTTAAATCCTTGTCGGATCCTCTCGACGAACCCCCTATGTGGGGCGTTATTCTTGGTACGTTAGGTCGCCAGGGAAGTTTCAAACAATTACAGGTATATTTTGCTATACATCTCGGACCACCTCAAATTGGCTGAATGCGATGTACTCACTAGGCCATCACTCATCAACTTACCCAATCGCGCACGTCCATTCCATACATCCCCATACTGCTCTCCGAACTCTCGCCCGCGAAGCTGTCCCTCTTCAGTCCCCACATATCCACTTTTGTTCAGACCTCCTGTCCTCGCCTCTCTATAGACTGGGGCTACGCGTTCGATCGTCCCTTGCTCACTCCTTACGAGACCTCTGTAGCAATTGGACAGGCCATCGGGTGGATGGATTATTCGGAGGACGGAGAAGGGAAGAAGAGTGACGGTGTGTATCCAATGGACTTCTACGCTGCTGGCACGCCTTGGGCGATCTCGAGAACGACAGCTTCATTTTAATCCCACCAATGCTCTCATCGCTTTCCAGACAATCTCTCTGCTTGACGACATTCAGGTTGTATTATAGAATACAGTGTAGCCAAGAGCCAAACAAAGACAAGGTGATCGACGATAGGGTTCAAACAGTAAAGATGGGCGGTGCCTTCGACTGCATTGTCATGCAACTGTCCAGAAATCGTTCTAGGTTAGTGGAATCCAAGGGCCCACTGAGAGACTCGATCCCTGGGAAATGCCCTCCAAAAGCTCCCGGTTGAATGGTGGTCCAATAGGGATCCATCACAAAGTCGTGGCCAAGCAAGTCCGTCATGCAAGGCTGAGGCTGCGAAAGGACCCTCGTTGCACGCTCGATGCTATGAAGAGACGGTGCGATGATGTCGAGGGACGCCGCATTATTCCCTCGACTCATATTCAGCACGAACTCCGTGCGTTTTCGGATCACGTCAATGTGCTGCAGGGCGACGGCAGCGACGGTATTGCTAGTCCCAAGGTCCTTGAGGAGCACCTGGGAGAACGAGATCCAGTCCTGAAGCTCCTCGTTCTCGATATTTGGCGGATCCACTATGATGGCAACTGCTAATGTGACTGTCCTCAATTCTCGATGAGTCATTGTCCTTTCACTCGATCCAGACATGACCTACGTGCAGCCTCAAAAGATAGGAGGGTCAGCGTAGTCCAGCGCTTATGAGCTTTGGGCGTCTGCGTCTGGAAAAGCTGAAGCATCGCCAAGAGACGCTTGCTGAAAGTCCCGAAACAAGAATTAGACTTGATACATCATTGATGAACTATCGGTCGTACCAAAAGATGAGAGTTATAGTTCTTGAGTGCCGATGGAAGATATTCGACCTCTTTTCTTTCTCGCTCATGTTTTGGTCATGCCTTTCGACACGCATAAATAAGAATGGGCGCTGCCAAAATTTCAGGCTGAGGTTGAGACATTCGAAGCATACTGCGTACCAGAAGAAGCGCACGGGAATGGTAGATACACATAGTTTGTATCTGGTTCTGTAAAAGGTCAAAATTGCTCTACGGATACTTATTTGGCATGCATACCTGGAACTGGAGGTACGGGCGAGACTGAGCTACCTGCGGGGACTGATATCGGAATGACGCTGGCAAGTCCAGCTCGAATTTTCGTATTCGGTTCTCAAAGTCAATAACGGCGCGGTACGTGGGGAGATTGATAGCAAAGCAACTATCCCAAATTTGACCGATTAATTGTGCCCATCGACTTTGGATAATGAGGTATACTGGAATTCGGGGTCAACAAGGTCAAAGAACAGAACCCTACACTATGAGCACGTACGGGAGTCGGTGGGTTCCTCCATGGATTTAGGTACCAGCTCATTATCGGTCTCCAGACTTATCTCGTCGAGATTCATGGAAGTTGCGACATCTGTATGCTGATGTATGTTGTGAGGTGGACCGTCAACTTTCTCCCTTGTGGCTACTCACATGTTCGAAGATGACATATGGGCGGCAATACTCCACTGCATGAAACCTAGGCTGACGGTTGAGGATGCTATAAATTATTAAGACAAAAGAAATCCGTCACCTGTCAAAGACGAACAGCGTCCCTAAAAGCTCGCAGTTAGATCCAGACCAAGAATTCAAGGTAAATCTTGGTTACACCACAGCCTTCTTCTCCATTCAGCATCTTGAGGTCTCATATGCCACGTCGTCTCGCCGTCCCGATTCATCGCCACTGGTAGACGCGAGTCAAACATGTATCTACAAGATAAATGAGCTGCCTACGAGTCTGAGCCATGCGTATTGCGAGAGCTATAAGGCAATGTTAGATCAAAGGGAGAGCTGACCTCAATCATGATTCGCTTACCGGAAGCAAAGTAGCATTCGGCAGCGTTACCCTCGTTCTGAGAGGTGAGAGTCAGATGATCATTCAATTCGGGGTCTCGAACGTCGTACAACTCACCCATTGGTACACCGAAAATAGCATCAGTGCTCTGATACGCTCGATTGATGATACAGGTGGACTGGCTGTTGTGACAAGGACTGAGCGAGTAAAATCATACATCCGTTTTTTCAGGATCTGGCGCCCTTGAGGATATTCGGCGAAGATGAATTCCTAAACGTAATGCAATGAAGGACATGTTCACATGATGGTATATAGTGAAATTCACGGGAGGCTCACATCTTCGTCACTTTCGGGCAAAAACTGTAAAGCGGTGGCGCAGACGATGGCCAGAAGGGCTGTAAACTCGAGGCTGGGTGGGATTGGTCCATTCGAGAAGGTAGTATAACAATTGTTGAAATATGGTCGATGTATCATGAGGTATTGCCAATGAACCGAGGATTCTTCAAAGAAATATTTGACGAGAAAGTTGGTGATTTTGCGATTGGGGAAATGCTGGTGCAAGTCAGAGAGGTATGTGGCGCCAGATGTTGATGAATTGCCACGTATCTATAGAGGTCAGTATTTAGAGGTCAATATTCTGAGTACAGGACAGCGATTACATACATGGTGCAACATATCGATAATTGGACCGAAAGGAGTCATGGATGTACCCGTGTCATTTGATTGAACAACAGCTTGGCCTTGTTGCAGAAGTTGATCAAGGGCTGCCGCTGCCATTTGGACTGTGTGGTCTGTAGGACTGCCACTTGTCAGGTCGAAATCTACAGGGGTCGTTGTATGCGACGATACACTGCCGCTATTTTGTAGAATCTGCAAAAGTGTATCCAGACCAGCCAGAGCTGAAGGCTCTAGGTTACTGAGAGTGGTAGAGATCAGCCCCTCGAGCTGGCCGACTCGGTTTGTGAAATCTTCAGGAAAGCTACTCTGAGTCTCAGTGTGCCTGTGTCAAGAGAACGGTCACGTTGTGTACACGACTGTAATGAAGGCATGTTCTTACTTTCTATTGATCACTTCTTTTGGTTGTTCATAGTTACATCCATTTGGAGCACCTCTGGCGATGCTGAGAATTTGTAGCCATGAACACCATGCAGTCAAGTGGAAGCATGACCTCCTTACCATCTACGGCAGGGATGGCCACGATCGCACTATGACAGTGGTCAGACCTCTCGTCGACAGGACATGATGCAAAGAACTTTGCCACCTGTTGTTTTCGCCTATGACATGCTAGAACAATGCCAAATTAATTGGCTATCACGCGACCGAAAGGTATAGACCTACGCTGGCAACTCCTAAATGAGAAATTCATTCAATGAGAACAAAAGGTGAAACGGGCTCAAACGCACAAGATGATCCTGTTTCTTTTCAGCTTTTGCTTCAGACCGAAAGAACTACTCGGATGGGAGGACGAAGTAGATGCAGCATCCTGAAAAGCCGACGTAATCGCCGATGGAGTAGTAGCTGCTGTTTGCGGTGGAGAGGGTGGACCATCCTCGTTCATTATTCCTCTAGGGTCGTGCATGTCCATTGACGGTACAGAGTCAAGAGTGTCTGATCGTTTCTGAACTTTCCGTTAGTCCTTCACACGTTTCAAACTGGAACTGGTAAAGAAGTGAAGGAGGCCGGAGTGTGTAAACTCCGAGGTATAACTCCGAACCATGACGCGGATTGCTGACATCTTCATTCAGGCAAATCATATTACTTGATCTCAAGATCTCAAGACTCTTATTGTTTATGAACGTTAAACGTTGAACGTTGAACAGCTGAAGCGAACGCTAACTTTGCTTCCTTACCTGTACAATATGCAGATGTCGTCACATCCACCCAATCCTGGCAGGGGTTTGAAGGGTTGATTTTTTTGGGATGAGAAGCGATTTGCTATTCTGACAATTGACATTCCATGGTGATTGAACAGTGGCAACGATATGAGAAGCATGGGCGGAGTGCATCAGAGAACTGTAACTACGGGTGGAGATGATACATCAAACCCTGCGGATTCGTCAATTCCGGTTATTCATATGTAGTGAATTGAACTCACCCATAGGCGTACTCTACTTCATCAACACCCCCGCCAGATGCGAATGGTCCTGATTGCTCTCTAGGCATGGGCCCTAGATCTTCACTATCATCTTCATCTTCGAGACCCTCAGCCAGATTGGCCTCATCGAGTCCGAAAGGTATGACAGGTCGCAGCTTCTCGCCGGAAGACGATCGGCGAACCCCTGGCCTCGCAGGTGACTTCGTGAGCGCGGCCATCGTCTTTGGGCTCATGTGCTGTAGAACAACATCGAAACCTTGATTTCATTTTCATAACGGTAAGAGTTTACTCACCTCCCAATTGTTCAAATTTGCATCCGTCGAATCTCTGTCATCTCTACCTGTGTCTCGTCCTTCATCACCGAGCTCTCCAATTGACACGATGCTTTCGCTGTCGCTGATACCGTCTGCTAAGTCCGACGCAAAATCTGGAAGCCTGTGCCACCTCGACGAACCGATGGGCGGTCCGTCAGAGACATGTGGCTGGCTGTCAGACCATCCTAAATCCGACAGGTATTCTTCATACTCCTCTTCAAATGCAATGTCCTCCGTGATGTATGGCAGGAAGATGTTGGGATCAGGAGCTTGCGCGCGAAGGGGTGGGAAGACGTCGGCTTCCACGACGTTTGGCGTGCCGACAGGTCGGACGAGGCCTTGCAGCTCAGAGCCGTGCAGGCTTTCCAATGTGTGGGACATACTAACCGAACGGCGATGCGTGTGACTGACCGGATGCGAAGAGGGTTGACCGTATCGCTTAGTGTTATCTGTCGGACATTAGAGGCCTATGGCGACGACGATATATACCAGGATGCCTACAGAATTTGACCAGCTGCCGCAGGGCCTGTTCCTGGGCCTGCCCTTCACCTACCTCGTCCACTTCGTTGCCAGTAAGCCACTCGTCACGCAGATCCGGCCGACAATTCAGATATATCGAGGTGATAACTTGCATGTTTGCTGTGAAACATGCATCAACGTCTTGCATTTCTTGCGCACAAGTTCCGGCTTACATTGTCTCCACTTCCGTCCACTGAACGGTACTTGGCTCTTGATAAGCTTGAGGATGTGTAGTTGAAGCATAGGATGCTGAACCTTCAGAATTCGCTTCAAGACGGCCTGAAAATGTAATCAGAGGAGCCATCTCGATAGATCTATACGACGCACAGAACTCTTATATTGCACCAGCATGCGGATACGATTTGAACGATGTTTAGACAACTTTTGCATGACCTTGGTGAAGTTGATTGACGAGAAAAAGTTGCGCCAAGAGAACTCTGTTAACATATCCACGTCCTCCTCGCTCCTCAACCCATTCGGGAGTACAGTGGTTCGCGTAACGGTGCGCCTGGGCTGGCTGAGCATATGATCGTCAGTGTGAGATAATTGAGGACTCTTCGAACAGCGGAGGAGACAGTATCGGAAGAAACTGAAGACACGTCAGTGAAGGATTGGGTGATAATGCACAAGTGCTTACTTGTTGTTAGGAGACTCAGCCTTGGAGACAATTGAGGCTGACACGTCCTGGAGGCCAAACATCTTCATGACGAGCAATAGACAGTTTGTATCCAGCAGCAGTTGTCCCAAATGGTGAAATTTCATGACATCTGTCGGTCAACATTGTCATCGAACAATTGAACATCGGAAGGCTGAAAAGCATCATTGAGGCTTACGGGAGGCTTTGAACCATTTAAGGGTCAGGAGAAGGATTGCAGAGACCGCCTTGGTAGTGACTTCTCTGTGCCGTGTCACATCGATGTCACCAGGATCTATCGTATGACTGGGAGACTCTTGATTCTGCGACTCGCTTCAATTGATCGTACGCGGAAATAAATGGTCTTACGGGAGGACACGCCAGGAGGAAAATTCGATCCACCAGCAGACGGTGGAGGCTGGTTCGGCGATGAGGCGGACACGATCGACAGAAGCAATTTTAGCAGCACAAGAACCCAGTTGGACAGGACGGGGAGCACTGCGCTCTGTGATCAGATGAGCATGTAACTGACAATAATTGGCGAAAAGAAACCTACATAGATCTGTTCGACCCTCTTCAACCGCATCAAGTCTTCTCTTCGCTGCTTCAGCTGACGGCTCTCAGCGGTGGATTCCGCGTTTTGAATGGCGGCTTCGGTTTCGGCGATTTTCGCATCCAAAAGTGCCACATCATGTAGGGTTTCTATTTCTGAGTCCAACGCTTCTTCGGTCTGAACGTGGAAACAGCATGTGAGCGGCGTACTTATGGAGCTAAGAAATAAATCTCACCGTCATCCTAGTCATGGAGTCTGTCACGCCTTCCATACCAGGCAGATGGTCCAGACCACTCTCCGCCGTCATACATTCCTCCCTCATCTTCCACATTTGCCACAGGGGCAGACTGACGTACATGTGCTTATTATACAGCTTATCCGCTTCTTCTATGGCAAAGGGAACGAGCATCATGTCCCGCCCTCTGTCTCGGCGCCGTGAGAAGGGGAATAAGAACGGTCTAGAAGGGTCCGTCTGATACTGCTGCTTCTTCGGTTTGGGCGAGGGGGGAGGGGTGGGAGCCGGCGTGGCAGGCTGCGGAATGCCCCGAAAGCCGCTGTGCATTTGAGAAGGCTGGTAGTGTTGCATATTGTGGCCCGGATGCTGTGATTCTGGCTCCTCGTGGTGATAATGGGGGCGTATGGGTATGGGGTTGTAAGCTTCGGCGAGCTTGGCTATGGGGATAGACGGCAGGGCCTGCGGTTCGTGGCCAGCTGCAGTTGGAGAGGCAGGGCGCGCGGAGAATGTTGGGTACTTCACAGAAATTTCTTGGCGAAAGGCTTCTATATCGAGCGGCGAAGACTTTATCGGGACCGCTGTCAGGAAGGTATAGCAATGTTAGCTTTGATATGCACATCGATTGCAGGAGGAATCCAAACCTTCGTCGGGGATCGGAGCCAATCCTGCCAGCTCTCGCGAGAGCTTTTTCACTCTTGCCAAGTCCCGGATTCCTCCGCAACAAGAAAGGAGAGTCTTCCAAAGAACTAAAAGAAGCTGGGCATAATATGAATGAAAGGCCCGATAAGTTGGCAGAAGAACATACCTTCTTCACAGGATACCCCTTCGCGCTCTTGTCACGAAGCCCAGACACGACGTTGAAAAAATAAACCGGAAGCGGTGGGTCAAGGCTCACTACGATCTGTCAATCCGGACTGACGACGAGAGGACGCGAATACAACAATACTCACTGAGTTCATCGGCAAAATCGTCATGGCCCTTGAGAGTCTCAATCAAATGATACAGCATGGCAAGGTAGACATAGATCTCTGTCGTGAATTCTTCCATGAGCTCCGCCTTTGCTTCCAGCGAGATACCTGACTGTGCGGCCTCTGCGTCAGGAAGAGCGCTATGAGAGCAAACGTGATGTATTGGAGAGCTGTGTCGTGCGAGGTAAAGGGTCGGACCTTACTATAGCATATCTAGTTTCGAGCTAGCAATCTTCATTGCTTCCACGATGTTACTGAGGCCATTAGCGGCGCGCACCACCTTGCAGTTCTCAAATATCCAATGGAGCTGGTGTTCAGGAGACGTGGTCTCCATAAAGGTGCCTGTACAACGTTTGAATGGCGTGTTTCGCACGATGAGATGGCACACTCGCCTTGCAGGACATAGAGCAGTCTTCGTGCGTGCGTAAAGCGAGCTTCCGCGTCCTTATGCTCTAGTCTTTCCAGTAGGAACTCGACGTGAGCCTTTCTCTTCGACAATGGGCTCTTGATCCATTCTTAGGTCAGGGGGATCATTAGAGGCCTACATAGGCGTGGATCGCGACAGCGCGTACCTCCTTCAAACGTGCCCTGGACCCACGCCTTCGCGTTTTCCTCAACTTGAGGCATCTCCACGTACGAGTAGAATTCCTCGATTTCATTGAGCACTGTGTCCTCATCATCGTATTTGAAGTCATAATATGATTGCTGATCATGCGCATGAATATGAACTCGAGGATGGTGGCAAGGGTGGAAGTACCTTGGGCTTTGGTGCCGAGCCTACCATGGCCTTCAGCTGGCCTAGGGTTATTGAGTCCAGTTGTTCATTCTACATGCGTGTTCCAGAGGATTCAGTCGGAGAAACCCAGAGGCTCGATGCGCAGAAGTAAGGTTACCATGATCGTCCCGGCCGTTCCTAGTACATAGACAGTGCTCGCGGTTGAGACGAGTATGAGGAGTTATATCCCAGAAAGGAAATTGTTTGGCTGCAGCCTTAGAAATAAACAACACTCTACAGCACTCTACCAAACCCACGCATCTTAATATTTTCGAGATTCGAATATCACTCGATTACCGACTCGCTCGCGCAGCGAGTACTTGTACGTAGTCGATACACCCTGAATAAATGTTCGAACCGACAGATAATACCATTGCCGATTTTGCAAGAAGCATGAAGCATCACTACATAATCATCCAGGATGGTGATGTTGTCGGTTGCGAGCTTGAATCAGCACCCGTCCACGTCTTCTCGGTCAACATGTCTCCAGAACGTGCCTGCCGATGCAATGGTTTGAGCATAGGGAGGTACAGGGGCGGCTGGAGACGGGCAGGCTCGGGTGCTGGAGATTTATCACCAATCCGGTATCGCTGCTTCGCATCGATGCGAGCTAAAAGAACAGATTGGCAGGGCCTTACTAAGGCTTGTGGAGAAACAGCCGGATAAATCGGGCCAGCAGGGATGGAACTGAATGCTGTTGATGATAGATATGGCAGAAATAGACGCAGGAGTCAACAACTGATGAGTACGAGGTGGACGTAATGATATCAAGCTGATCGAACTCACGGGCAGACAGACCAGACGCTGTGCGCGATGGGAAGCCACCCTGTGAGGTGGGAAAGGACATGACAAACTACGCCCAGAGATGAGGGCCTGTAAACCGATCTGTTCGTGGTAGGGAATGCAACGAGCATGTGGGGCAATTACACACATTGCGCGGACCACGTTGTGGGTGCGCCAGGGATTGTTGGGGATGCCGGGACGCGTCGAGGGTCGTGAGCATGAGACACGGATGGACGGGAGCGGCCAAGATTACATAATATTTTTTTTGTAAAATTAGGGGAGAGATGACGGAAAAGGCAACGGTGGCACGGACTCCCTGCTTGTTCGCTCACTCTCCCCTCGCCGAGGCTCACTTCAGGATCGACCCTCCTCTGTCGGTCCATCGTTGCTTGTTCCGTCCTCACCGTCAGCGACAACGGCGGCCTCGACAGGAGAGGGTATCCTATCCCTGTCTCGCTCTTTTCTTCGCCCTATCCTCCCCACAGCTCCCACTCTCCCAGTCTACAACAACCGACTCAAAAGGCACGCCTTTGTTGTGCGTCAGCCATCCACCGACTCCTCCCTCCGCCGCCATCCCACACATCCCTGAGCTCTTTTCTATCTTAACGATCTAAATTACGACCTCTTTCGCCCCCGGGTTCCTCGACGGTGCCACCGACGAGAGCTTTCTAGACACAGAAACTCCTAGCTGACCGCACCTGGTGTCGCCAGCGCAGGGCTTCTTTCTCCTTCTTTCCCCCAGCAAATGCCAGTCCCCGTCCCTCGACAGTCCAGAGCCCCCGCACACCTAATCCTCAAGCCGAACATCCAATCTGGCGACCTTGGCCACCAGATCCCTTCCGTTTTCCACAACCTGACGTACTCACTTCCCCTCCCCCCCGCGGGTCCACCCCCCTCTTTTGGGACCCGCGAGGAGTGGATTAGCTCCCTCCCATCGTGGCGGCGCAACAAACCGCGTCGCATCTGGGAGGAGGAGGATACCCACGTCGCCCCCGCCCGTGACGTTCAATATTTTTCCAACGGGTTGATTGACGCGGGTAACGCGCCTGTCATTAAAGGAGAACGCGCGCAAGCGTGTATTCCGCCCTCCCTGAGCCTCATTCATCCCAACGACCAGTGCCACATCACCGCGGTCCCCCAGCAGGAGTGCGAAGACGATGCAGACGACGAGATGAGCTCTCACTCTCTCGAATACGACATAGAGAGCCAGTGGAGCGGTCATTCATCGGACTCCCAGATGGAGACAGATATAGAGGTCGATGCGCAGTACGATCCGGACGCTTTCGGCGGCGCAGCTGTCGACGAGCAAGCTTGCGTCTACCACGACCAGCAGCAGCCCGGGCAGTACAAGCGTGGCCCCTTCACACCTATGTTCGAGGATATGTCCCCTGAAGCGACCGCTGCGGGCGACCCTTCATCAAGTCCTGTTGAGCCCATGACGCCGTTCCCGGACTTCGTCGACCGTGCAGTGGCGCACGCGTTCGACCACACAGCGGATTCCGTCCCTGCGCGCAATGAGCCTCTTGTCCAGCATCCAGCCTTGCTTCACTACGAGGCCAAGCTCAATGCTATCCAGCGTCATCCCGCACAGCCGTTCAAAGTAGTGGACCACTCTCAGCAATTAGGTGCACCTGCCGCGCCTGAGCCCGTACCCACTTCGCCTAGCATTCCTTACAAAAAGATGGCCGATCCGTTTGTGGATTGGATGGCATCGTACGTGTGGAAGGCGTGCACGACGGGTTCCGGTCTCCTGCACTATAATACGCAATCACTGTAAGTTATGCGTCTGGTTCTTAAGTTTGTGCAAAACTAATTTTGTTCTTCAGCGGCTCCCCCCAGCGGTATCCTTCTGCTCCACCTGCTCATCTGGCCAACTCCATTCGCTCTCTTTTCATGTCCACTCTCCTGCAGCCGCCCGCTATTCTTATGGCCGTGTGGTACATCATGCGGCTTCCAATATCTTTTAGTTCTACTCCCTTCGGTGCCGAATTCCTCAAAGAAATTCGGTTCCGAGCTGAACTGCTCGGTGTCGAGGAATGGCACACCGCGGACAACCGGGATGCAGTGGAGCAATACGCGCCTTTCAGACTGGTCTTGCTCGGGTGTATGTTAGCTAACAAGTGGTTGGATGATCATACGTTCTCGAACAAGACTTGGTAAGCTTACATCCATGAACTCATTTTAAACGTGCGTGCAACTGACGTGTTTCCCTACAGGCACACCATATCCAACGTCCCAATCCAGTCCTTGAATAGATTGGAATCGCTTGCTCTGGATCTCTTCTCTTATGACCTGTCCATAGCGCCACACGAATGGTCTCAGTGGTTGCGTCACGTTCTGGCCGGCCATATGTCACTCTCCACTCTCTCCCACCCTCAGCCGATCTCTCGCCCATCGTCGAACCCTCAGTCAATCATGCGAAAAGCCGTGGAAGAATTGATATCGATTGAAGCCGCTAGTGCTATGCCTCGTGCTTGCAACAGTCAGTCGTGCGTGCCCTCTCCTCCGGAGCCTGTCTTCTTGGGCCTCGAGGACCGAAAGCGGGAGAAAATGGATCACTACGGTGTTCCTGCCACCTCCGGCATTGAATTATTGGACATAGACTTGGATGAGGATGGCCCTCTTCGCGAAGAGTATATGCCGAAGCATCGCAGAACCACTTCGAATGCGGATAATGCCAGGCACGAGGTCGGGCGTAGACCCATCACTGGCAGACATAGCTGGGAATCGGCTGTGGACACGGGGAGAAGTCTCCCGCCTCCAGCCAAGTGGAGCCCTGCCGCTGATGAACCAATCTTTCGAAATGGGCGCAGCAGGCAGGAGGGGCAGTACGTTGCAGTTCAGCCGCCCATGGTGCCGCCCCCCGCTCCTATCCTGGCGCCACTGTACACCTATAATCCGATCCACGGCCTCGGATACCATCAATCAGGGTGGAACACAGGGGTCGAGTGCATGCCTCCGTTGAAGATCCAGCTCCCTCCCGGTCATCATCAGGCTTACGATTACGGCCATTCCGCAGTGCCCAGCCATTCAAGATCCGTGTCATACTCTAATCCGCAGCATGGTGCTATGCAATCTGTGACTCACAGCCGTTCGCAGTCTCAATCGCGCCTCGAGTACGCTTGCAGTGACCTCCGGATGACCGCCCAGAACATGACACAGCTTCCTACTGCCGAACTGCATTGGACTGGCGCCGATCAGTACGTCTACGGTGCACCTTATGGGTATTCCTTTGGGCAAGTTCACAGCTTCCAGCACCCCTCGAGTTGGATCAGCGCCTGATCCTCAAATACCCGTCCACTGCGACGGAATGTGCCTTAGACTTTTGCGGAGCTACCTACAATCCTCTGATCCCGCCACCATACATCCATTCAGTCGTCCCTCGATGGCCATAATCTCCCCCGCCCTTTGCCCCTTAGTTTCGAACGAAGTTCGACTCGCAATCATCAGGCGCCAGTCGCTTTCGATGGTCCGATCTTTCACTCGCTTCCTCATGCCTGCCTGCCTACTTTGATATCTTCACGGCTTGTTTGTCCCCGAACTGTTTCTCTGTTGCCAGCACTATATTTTTTTTATCCGGCCCTCCCGCAACCCGATGACATATCCATCCTGTCCATAAGGGCTCTGGCCATCTCGTCTCATCCACGTCTCTGCACTCGATCCTGCCATGCCATATTTATCCCATCCAGTTGTGCGCCCCTCGTCGGGAGAGGTCAACACGGAGCGTTGTCCGCTCTGCTCGACTATGGAACGACGGATGTCATGGACCAATTTACCTGGCATTGTACGCACCCAAACTACCCCAAGGCTTGTCAGCCTCGGGCATGTGATAACGTCCCGTACAGTCTTTTTTTTCAATTTCGATGTCCCTATTCGAAGCGTCGATGTGTTCAGTTTTCATTTTGCCTTTTCACACTTTTTTGCCCGACCGGTATAGTGACTTTGCTCCTTAATCTTTCACCCCACGTCTTTTCTGCTGCTTTTTCATCTGGTTGTTTCTTTCACCTAGCATCTGTCACGAAACCCCAAAAAACATGCAGAAAACCTACGTAAATTTCCAAAAACATCTCCTCATTATCCCCGCCATTGTCATCTTCCATCTCATCCCTCGTTCCATATTCGATTGCACATCGCATCCGCCTTTACCCATCCCTCGTAATTCTCGAGTACAAACCACTCGTATTTACTTCGGCAGCGGCTTTTCGCGTCCCTCGCTACTTCTCCTTCCCTTTATAGGGTATACTTATGCGTCTCTTCGTGGTCCTGGAGTTTGTTGACGTTAGCACTCGAGCTTCTCAATGGATTCACAATTATGCAGAACTTGTGTGTGATCGTGAGTTCCGTTAAAGAAAGAAATGCACGAGGCTTTGAATTGAGGAAATTGTACACCTTCTATGTGTAGATACAAATGCTATTCTCATACACGCACGTCGGAAAATGTCGCCTCCATCTTACTTGCGAACGACAATGAAAGGAACCTACAAGAAAAGTCGTTAGCAGGAACTCGGACGAAACCGGACACGAAGCCAGCGTACCTCAACGTCTTCTCCATCCTCATCCGTTACCATTACTTCGACGATGAAATTCTTGACATGTGCAGGGACGGGCTTCTTACTGACGTGTTCAACCAGGTGACTGAACTTCATCGGCAAGCGTTCGTCGCTCTGAGATGGAGATGTGAATTTGACTGGTCATTTGACGGGAGGGGTACGCACCTTCTTTTTCCCGATGAACGAACTCCACAACATGCTGACACCTTGGCTGACCATGCTGATCTCCAGCTTGTGCTGGGTCTGGAACCACTCGACCATCTGTTTCAGCGTGGGATCGTTCTTGAACTCGAAACGATCCCAGAGCGTCCACTCAGTAGTACCGTATTTGTTCTTCGCTGCCGCAATCGGTTCGGAGAATCCAAAGAATGGGAGTGCGAGATTGACAAAGCCATTCTTGTAATCCTCGAGTTTCTTTTTCCCGTCGATAATCTTGAAGAAGTTGTTAGCGTCCAGCGGCCATGCTAGAACGTGTAGGCGCACTAACCTTGTACAACTCAAGACATACCAACCCTACGACGAGGGATGTGGTGGTAGCAATCGCCGGAATGATTTTGCCGGCAATTTGCTTCGTCGTGTGACGATCAGCAGGATTGATGGTGTAGTTCATGGCTCGGAGGTTGGATGCGGCCGTGATAAAATCAATGTGGTGATTAGTATCGTCGTCCTTCTCGAACTCAACGGGCGTCAACCGATAACCTGCAAGCGACGAAGGAGCCGGTAGCTGCTTCGAAAGCTCGCCGAAATCACCAGAATCTTCCCCATACAGTAAACATGGCAGTCGAGATGAATATAGATGACATTAGCGTACCATTGCCACCTTCTACGGGATCAGTTTCGGTAATCTGTACCTTGACTCCACTTCTCGGAGTGAATTCTGGCACAAGGACGGATTCTGCTACCTTCTTAAAAAGAGTAGGGTCAGTTTCCCCACGAAGGCCGTAGTTGAAAGCATGGAGATTGGCGGCAGCGATGATGTACTGAAGATGAGTGGGCTGATGAGCAGCGTCAGGAAGATCAGTTTTCAAGCGAAGGACAATGATGATGACACACATCGCTGGAATCAAACGTCAAGGGTACAGGAGCGCGTTTTGGACCGCTCCAGAAGGGTTGACCGGTGCTCGTGACAGCATCCGCGGGTAAGCTGAACAACAGCTGTCGGATGGCGTTGTTATATTTGTCTTCGAATTGCAACCGAGCCCACACTATGCATTCCTCAAAAGTGATCGGCTTGTTGGTAACAAGATAGGAAACAATCTGCTCGACTTGCTCCTTTTGCTGGCCAGAATATTTCAGGGTACTCTCTAGGAAATTGGCCTCCGACAGGTATGAATTGACAGCCTGCGCTGGTTTCACGAACAGATTATCGAACTCCGAGCGGCTCCACTAACACACTATGAGTCATTGTCTAAAAATGTTCATTGAGCTTACCTCGATGGTGTGCTGAATGGCGTTGGGGAAATTCTTAACGGTGCAAGAAGGTGTTTCCTTCTCCGGTGGGTCTTGGGAAGACGCGTAAGACTCCGTCAAGTGAGGAATGATGACCTGGGTATTTCCTTTTGTTCCGAGTGTTCCAGATTCGAGCAGGGGCTTCTCAAAGAAGACGCAACGTTGGTCCATGTACAGTCCTAAGCAAACAAGATATGAGTAATAATCCATATATATATTGTAAGCAGACATACGGGCTTTGATGTTGTCTAAGGCATTAGTCACACCGTCGACGCCGTTAAAGAAGTCCTCCCCATATATATCTAGAACGTCAATGAGTTGAATGTCGCAAGAGGGGTGGGTCTAGGGCTTACTCTCGGTATCACCACCAACTGGTTCCTGCTTGCTCTGAATGCGGCCCTTGAGATCAGGGTTCATTTCTGAAACAGCGGCAGCAGCAACCTCGGATTTGAAGTGGCCGAGATCCTTTGCTCGGAACAAAAACTGACGGTTCAAGTTGCTCTTCTCAATAGTGTCCAGATCAGTGACGTGAATGACGCCCTTTGAACCAGACCCAAGACCCATCATACTCCAATTTTTCAACATTTCGCAACCGATGGCGCCAGCACCAACGAGAAATTGCCTGTGGTTGGCAATAGTTTCCTGGAATGCTTTACCGAAAACAGCAATCTGCCCGTCATATCGAGAACCAACGGGCTGGCAGTCCTCTTCTGTGGGAATATTTGAAGGCAGTGACTCGAGCGAATCAAAGTACAAGTGCTGAATCATGGGATGGAACTTGGCCGAGCATGCTTTCAGAACCTCCTGCGCGGCAAAGCCACCCAAGACGGCAATCAGAGGAGAGACATTCCCAATGGCCTCATACGAAAGCTCTGTCAAAACTTTCTCGTCTGCATCGGAGTCTATCTTCTTGGCCAAAGACACTACAACAGCGGCGTCCTCGTTGTTTCTTGGGCGGGGGAATCGCTGATTCTGAGACTTGAACTGCCAGACAGCCTGGAATCCAGCATGCAAAGTCGCAGGACGGTCAAACTTTGCGAAATCTGTAACAAAGAACTCTGGAGTTTTCAGTGACTCCCGAAGAGATTTCTAGGTTTATTTGAGTAACAATTCAGAGCCGAGCAAGATAGAGAAAACGCACAAATTCCAAGATCTTCGGCATCTTCACTTGAGTAAAGATACCTCCCGACTTGTATTCGCTTAGACCCGTGGTATCCCCGATAGAGAAGGTATATGGACCCTTGACAGTAATCTTTCGAGGCTCACACCCATTCAACTGTTCCATGCCCTTCACTTCGGCGAAAGTGACGAAGTCCCCATCCTCCAAACCGTGCCGAGTCTCATCTAAGCAGGTGACGAGGCCCTCCTTATCCTAGATGCATATTTTAGTAAGTATGCATTCGATTCTTTGGGAGCGACAGAGTTCTCTCACATTGTCAACAGAAACGATCATGCCTGTCAATGGCTGTTCCCCCGTTGGATCGACACAGGTGAACTTAGGTCCAAAGTCATTGAATGCCGATCTGCGAACGAATCGAGTCAAATTTTTATCAAGGAGATGAGGGAAATCAATGTACCCGAAGAGACCACGGTTCTCTGCGGCGATGAAATGTACACCATTTTGATGTGTCCAATCGTTTATCTCCAATTGGAGCTCCAGCGGCATGTTCACCAAGACCACAACCTATAATGAGATGTAAGTCGCTGATATCTCTTGTAATCTAGTATTCCTCATTCGCCTTGAACTCACCTGGAACCCTTTGACAAGGTCGACAGTAATAGGCTGCCCTGTTACTCCACCAAGATTTCGGACAGGAACATAGGCGTTCAGCTCCGCAAGACGACCGACAGCCGCCTGCGCGCGAGGTTTTCCGATATCATCCTCCCGGAGGAAGAACTGGACACGAGTCATTAGGAAAGATATTAGGACCGATCCTATGGACGTACTTGGGTGCTGAGATCCTGGATACGGACAGGCTCGGGATCGTAAATGGTCACAGACTTAACGCCAGCGAGGGCGATGTTCTTGGCTGGATTGATTCTCAATATCCTTCAAACACCAAAGAAATGGTCGCGTACCGATTTCGACACCCAAACCCTCCATACCCACAATCAGTACATTAGATGCGGCCATGCGCTTCATGGCTATAAATCATTGTTAGGGAAGAAATCAAATTCAGGCGAGGGGATTCACCTTCATGTCCCAGAACATACCTGAGTGCAGAGGATGCAATGTGAGCATGATCAAGCAGGCCTATCAAGTGTATGCGGAGGCTGCTTACAGTTGACGAGAGTACAGACCTTCATCGATCGTAGCTTCGTCGATGTCCATGGGGGCACTGTTGGCAGATGCGGCCATGTCGTGAAAAGTGTTGGTAATATGAACAAGCGATGTCAGAGAACGTAGAAAGCAAGGAGGAGAAATTGAGCCACAGTGTGCTTCAAGTAAGCCAGGATAGCCAGGCGCACGCGTCGCGCCGTCATGCTGTCCAGATTAGGAACCTCGGGGACCTTCGTAAGTACGAGGCCGAAAGCCGACTGCTTTGCATGCAGAGCGATATGCACTGGAAGGTGAGGCAAAAATATCACCGGGGAGTGTATGACCGTGCCGTGGAGGGACACATCGAGGGTGAGTGGTACGACAGGTCTCATACTAGTACTTCTACTATCCAGTCAAAGTAAGTACAAGTCCACTGGACGGTAGCACAAGACGAAAGGTGAGAAGAGCAGATCCCTTCGGGACTTATCAAAAAGTAAGCGAGAGAGGGTGGGTTAGAGAATAACACAATAATATCCCGTGCGGAAAGGGTAGCATGATGCCATGAAGTACCCCCCAAGGATGTGATGGATCGTCGCAACCCCAAATCACAATCAATATAATTGAAAGGTATCAGAAGAGCAGGTAAGTAGATCCCCTCGCGCACCAGAGGCATATGCAGCAGACGTGGTATTGCAGTCATCGGAGAGGAATCGCCAACGAGATAAAGCAAGGCAAGCCGCGGGAAATAGCGCATGCATGGGGACATCGCAATGTCGTGACGGCATAGACCAAGGTAAATCAAAATCCAACAGCTACGCTTGACCATCGATGGTGGCTAGCAGGCTCAGAACCCGTCGACAACCAATTCAGGTGCGGCTCTCCCCACAATGCCGATGCAGACTGCCAACGAGGTCTTTGTGGCGCCCAGCTCCTAGCTGCGATGCGAAGAGCAGGGGCATGTAGTGGTTGTTGACGAGGATAGCTGGGCCCCGTCGAGTATGATGTTGAGGAAGTGCCGCGGTACATACCAGGGGCAACGCCAACAGTCCTGATTGGTCGAGACACGATGGGGTCTGCCTCTGTAGACCATTCAGGTGGTAGACGAATCAAGGAGGGGGGGATTGTCTGTTCCACATGCATATGGGATGCGTCCCAGGCAGGAAACAGACTTACGTCATGATTCTCCCCGCGCTGGAGACTCTTGAGGAACTGAGGTGATGCTGCACCTCGAGCATCACACCCAGGATGCGATGCCTCAATTACCTCGTCAATTGCACGGCTGACTGAGGAGTATGGCGACGTGCGGAAGACGCCGACAGGCTGCAACGGCGTCAGACAACTGTGCCAGTGTCTGAGGTGCCCCAACCATTGCTGCCACTCGTTGCTCGTGATGTGCAACTCGTAGTCAAGTATCCCAAGCGCAGATTTCTCGAGACCATTCAAGGTCGACACAGGTACACCAGATGTGACGTGCCTATCGTAAACAGCCATCAGAGAAAGGTTGCGCAACAACAGGAGAAGGCTTACCATGCCTTCGTGGCGAAAGTATGGTCGTTTGCCCACTTATCAGCTAGCATAGCCCCTACCAGAAACATTTGCACGATCAAGCCTTCCATGGAGCCAGACGCAGCTCTCATCATCTCTCTGAGGGTAAAGCGACCGATGTCCTGTGGATACACTACGGAGAACGGCGACGATGGGAGCCGAGCAGTGTACCATAGAGCGAGGAAGACCGTGGACCGCGGCAGTAGGGTACCAAGCAGAATGTGACGAATCTGATCTACCGCTGAATGATACGACGCCGTGAAATGCCATACATGGAGCCGCCTAAGCGAAAGTGAGGTCAGCTCGTCAGAAGACACCAGAGGTTACAAGACATACTCTATAGATGGTTCGTCGCACAGCTTGCCTGCTGTGGCCAATTCGTAAAGGTAGTCGGTTACCCATCCTGCTAATGCGCCGAGCGTCCGCCTGTCTTCATCTGATGCTTCAGGAAGGCTGAGTTTCGGCTTGGCATTGGCCAACGCTCGCGACTCCTGTTCACATCGGGTATCTGGGAAGGGCTTCGTCCTCCAGTTCTTCTCAGCCACTCTGCAAGCTTCCGAGTGATCGACGCCAAAGCCTACTGCATGTTTCTCTGTAGGAGACCAGTCGAAGTTCGGACGAGTCCCTCGAGTCGCAAAATTCGAGTCGAATGAGACCGGCGACGACTCCTGTACGACACTTCTACATCCGAAGCGTCCATCGCTCTCTGAAGACGCGGTCGACATCTGTGATGTAGTGGCATAAGCTAAGGGGTGACAACAAAGGCGAAGAAACACATACCGTAAACGGGGAGAACGCGTCATCTTCAACCATCGAAAGCGTTGGACTTTCACCCTCAGAAAGACAGGCCATGCGTTTGAGTGTCGCCAAAGGAAGATCAGGATGCATTTCGCGAAATTCCTCGAAGGTCGGGGGAGGAGGGAATGGTGTCAGCCCGGTTTGGCAGGACTCAAAGGCTGCCTGGTCGACCATCTCTACATCAATGTTGAGAATACGACCTTGCTTTGCCGAATTGATGTCCGCGGGCGGGGCAGCGAAGTTTCTCTGGGCCTCCACATCCCCCGTGCTACGCCGCTTTACAAGCCACGAGGGGAGGACGTCATTGGGAGGATCGGGGGAGACGAGGAAAGCGGGGCGATTGTAATATTTAAGAGCAATATCGTGGCCGCACCCGCCTGTCGCGAGAGAAGACTTCAAGGCAGAGAACATCGCGAGGGAACGATCAGTGAGTGGGAAGAGAGCGCAACACTGTGAACCAGACGAGTCTCGAGGCCTTTTTATGGGGCGCCCCGCCCGACCGTTATGTGAGGGTGGACAATGGACCTGCGACTTGGCGTGGCACCGGTGGCACTGGAGGCACTACTTGTGGCCAACGATCGACCCAGTCGAGGTGCAAGCCACACAGGCTGGTTGGTATGGACCAAAAAAAGGAGAGCTACTTCTGTGAGCTTGACTGAGCGCAGGGAGTGATGAGGAGAGGGTCAGAAACAAGAGGGAGGTCAAGGTGGAGGGTCAAGGACGACCTGCGAGCGGCCCCAGCGGCCGCCTGCAGTGACCTGCAGGCGGCGATGAAGAGCTTCTTACGGAAGCAAATCTCAGACGAGGCTGCGGGCAAGCACGTGTTATCCGCGCCTCCCGTGCTCACTGGGCAACTATTGGGCACCATCCCTCCGACAGCTTGGCTACCGTGGCGTTGCCAGTAACGTGGTAACTCACAACCTCTCATATCCGAACACATGCAGGACAACATCACATGCAATAAAATACACCAAGCACAGCCAGTACCAATACAGACACAGATCCCCTCATTTTCGGTAGAACTGCAAGGAAACATGAGCCTTCAGACATCGCACAGGCGTTAAGAGCTTACATTCCGCCGGAAATTAAACCAGAGCGACAAACATCCGCGATCGAAGCTGCTTCGGAATCCCCTGCGCATGCACATGTGAGGGACTGCTCCTCAATACGTAACAGAATGGGCATACCGTTTGTGAGAGTACTCCCATTCGCGGTTGACAATCCTGAACGCAATGTCCTCGTATGGAGGTCCAGCGGTAAAGTGGAGTAGCACCGTGTCGTCGTTACCTGGTTCTTTGACGATTTTGTAGGAGGGAGCCTTCGATTTGTCGATAAGATCTGGGTAGAAGATATTGAACTGATCCGTTGTCAGCTCGACCTCTCGAAGGGGATGAGGCAAAACCCGTGTCTGACCTTATATCCCTGGACGACCTTAGGCGGCGGATTGTCCGTGCTACAGAACAGTGAGTAGGAGCCTTGCGTACGATCTCGGCTACGTACTCGTAGTGTGTTTGGTTGTACTTATTCCACTCGTAGCCCGTATGCACGCGATTGAAGTATCTAGGCTTTCGTGGCCGATACTTGTCTTCCCAATTGTATGTCGTCGGGTTAACGATGTTCTCTTCGAGATTGAAGAGCTCCTCTTCTTCATCCATGTCTTTTTCGGCTTCGGCTCTATAGAGCGCTTCTGAAGCAAGGTCCGCACCACTGGGTGCTTCGATGTCTTCTTCCTCTTGAGGTGCAGGTTGGGCGGCCTTCGGAACAAAACGAGAAGCAGCCACTGCTCGACGTTGTTCGAACTGTAGCAGTGAGCGTCAATTTCTGTTGATACATGTGTTTCCGGGAAACCTACAAGAGCTCGACGATCGTCTGCCTCAAGAACAATGTCAATTTGTCTCTCCTCATATGGTAATTTGGTGATATCGATCAATCCTGGGCTCATGGCGCGGTCATAGGGCTCGACGTCTTCGGCAAGGACAGACTCTTGTGCAACTGTAGGTTCGACAACCGCCGCATGAGCTTTACCTGCAGCGGCGTTGGCAACACCCTCAAGAAGTTCTTCTTGAGCTTGAAGAGCTTCATCTCGTTGTCGCTTGCGAAGCTGTTCCAGCCGATTTCGAACGACAACCTCATGGAGACTCTTCAGTCTGGCCTGAGCTAGAATTTAAATATATGTTGTGACTCGTAAAGATAGGATAGTACCTTCGCTTTCCACACCAAAAGTTTCTTGAGTAAGCTCTCCCAATAGTCGGTGTCGACTGGTTCACCGCTGGAGAGTTTAGCCTGGATTTGCCTTTGAAGTACGACAAGATGGTCATAGGATTTGCCCTGCAGTAGCGCGGTGATATCAGATTCTACGGCGGCGGAAGCTTCAACACCAAGTCGTTGGTCAGATTTGATACGCTCCAGTCGGTCCTTGCATATGACCATCATGTTCTAAATGGTCGACTCGTCATTGACTTGATATCTCAATAAACGAATGGTTGCTTACTGTCCAAAAATCGAGATTCACGTCGGATTGTTCGAGCTGCAGGTACCTCTCGATGTCATCATGTAGTTCATCAACTTGGTCGGGAGATAAGCTCTGGAATATAAATATGATGAGAACTATAATAGTGCGAGAGTGAGGATGCCGAACTCACGTCGAAGATATTATACGGCTCATCCAAATCAATTTCAAGGCCAGCCTCCTCGATTCCAACTTCATCTTCTGCCTCATCGATCGGGTTCACATATCGGAGGTTGAGAGCCAAGAAATCGACTGCTTTCGCCCTCTTCTCCTTGATCCGAATGGCAGCCCTGCGTCGCTCCTGCTCCAGCTGGAAGTCCCCATCTTTCGCGATCCAATCTGCCATCTGTGCCGACTCCGCCATCCTATGCATCCTCGCCTCTTCTTCTTCCCTCAACTGTTGCTCTGCTTCCCGTTCAGCTCGCCGCCGATTCAGCCTCTCCAACTCCTCCTTCGCTTCCTGTCGCCTCAATGCGTCCTTTCGCTGCGCCTCAGCTAAAGTGAGTCCCTGCTTCTTCTCCTTCTCGTTCTTTTTGTGCCACCGAAATTGCTGGCCAAGGTTTACGTCGTGGAAGGGGTTGTCGGTCGCGCTGTAAACACTCAGTTCTGCAATTTGACGAGCCTCTTCCTCCTCCCTTGCGCGTCTTTTCTCTGCTTTGCGAGCCTTGCGTTCCTCGGACTTGTCTCTTTTACGTCTGGAAGTCGAGACAATGTCAATATTTCCGTGACACATGCTACATGATACTCACTTCTTCTCTTTTCTATCATTCTCTCTGCTACGGCTTCTTTCCCGGCGACTACGTCCCCTGTCCTCTCGATCTACGCTCCGACTGCGAGTGCGTTTCCGTCTGTTGCGTTCATCGTCCCGATCGGCGTGTCTGGTAGAGTTCCCGTCAGGCCGCGAAGATTCCCGTTCTCTTGACCTGTCTCTCCGTCTATGATCGTCTACACGGCGAGGAGATGTAGAGCGAGAGCGATCCCTACCCATTGTTACGGTCTGAAGATGACTGAGAAGCAAGATACTGGCAGTGGAGAGCAGTAGCAGACAGGCTTCAGCACTGTCACGGAGAAGACATAATTATGTAATGCTTACGCGTGAGGTATTACGTTGCATGCTGAGTTCGATACAGCGCTCAGACCTGCCGCCAGACAATGAGATCTTGAGACTTTCAGTTTAGTTTCAGCCCTTTCTACCCCGAACCCTCTGTAACGGCAACGTCTCGTCTGCAGGGAACAACACCAAACCCAATTACTGAACATTCTCCCTGTGCACGCCAATATCCAAGTCGCCGAACTTACCAAGATAACATTCAGTGACGGATTGTGGATTCTGACAGCATTCTGACCCATACGCCTGATTTATGGCATTTCGTTCTCAATCACTTCGCCTACTCACTCGATCCATTCGCACTCAAGCTCAGTATGACTATGCACCCAAACCTAACTACAATGAATACATCCACGCGGGATCAGAAGGTTTGGCCACCCCACGTCAGGTATGTCGTCCTCTCAGAATCTCATACCCAGATGCGTAATCTGAATATCTATCGTTTCACAGCTGGTGCAGTATCTAGATGAATATGTAGTTGGTCAGAAGAACGCGAAGAAGGTCCTCTCAGTGGCGTGAGTTGGTAGTGATTCACGAGGGAGCATTGTGTATTAACACCTCGCCAGTGTTTTCAACCACTACAACCGCGTCCGTGCGAACTTCAGAGCGTTAGAGAGCGCAGAGGCATATCATGGACATTGGGGTGAGGAAGAGGAAGATTGTACGTTCTGGGATTTCTCTTTCTCTTCCGGTACTCAGGCGTATGATCTTAGCGCAATCGGGTATACTTTCTGCGCACGTACAACCTCATCCGCAACGACTCCCACCTACTTCCGCGATGCCTGTACAGCCTCACTTCGCAGCACCTCTTCTCGAGAAGAGTAACGTTCTTGTCATGCACGTATTCCCGTGCCTATCACTCATTCATGTCATTGACACTGAAGTCACAGCGGGCCAACTGGATCTGGTAATTATTAGTTGGATTCATTGACGCTCGCTATTTACATCGTCGTAGGCAAGACGCTATTGGCCCGAACACTTGCTAAGGTGCTTGACGTGCCCTTTTCCGTCAGCGACGCCACGTCCTTCACACAAGTGAGTGTCTATCTTTCGGAACCTATAACCTCAACCTATGACCACGAGTGTTCGTCGATCATGTAGGCCGGATGTCAGTCTACGTCGAGTGTTACGCGACTATCGTTTAACTTATCTTTATTTCAGACATAGGAGAAGACGTTGACGTGTGCATACAACGACTAGTGAGTGATGCATCTCCCTTTTGAGCCGGCGAGTTGATTGGTTTGGTCAGCTACAATCCGCGAATTGGGATCCTCACCGAGCTAGGTATGGCTGCTCGTATGATTATTAGTGCCCTGGTCTCACCATGAATGCGAAGTATGGGTATCGTGTATATCGATGAAGTAGACAAGATCGCACGAAAAGCTGGATCTGGAGGATTGGAAGGATCACGCGATGTCGCAGGCGAAGGTGTACAACAGGCTCTTCTCCGGATTCTGGAAGGCTCGGTCGTCACTGTACCAGCAAAAGGGGCAGCAGTTGAAGGCCCCGGCGTTGCTAGCAGTGAAGGTCGTTCGCGTTCAACTACTCGAACCATTCCTCCTAGTCCTGGTATGTTTCATCCTCTCATATGACCATCGTCGTGGCGGATGGTATAATGTTCTTATGCGACAGCGAAAGCGGCCAAGCCAGACATGTTTCAGATTGACACATCCAATGTATTGTTCATTCTTAGTGGCGCATTTGTAGGATTGGAGACAATCATTAAGAGACGAGTGGCCAAAGGAGTAAGGCTTTTCGGATATTTTGTATCATTCTTATGACGATATATGCCCAGTCAATCGGCTTTGGAGCTACACTCAATGCCCCGTCCGAAGACACTACCCCAGGATTTATGCCATTTTTCACATCTAATAGGCGGGTATCTCCCAACCTGTTTGAACTGGTCGAACCAGCAGGTAATATGATCTTGATTTATTCCATCAATTAACACTCATTTGTTGTTTACTTCCGCAGATTTGATTCAATACGGGTATGCTTCCACTCCCTTCATTCATGAAACATCTGGGAAACGAGTTTCTATCTAGATTTATTCCTGAATTTATCTCCCGTCTGCCGTCCTTGACAACACTTTCGCCGCTCACCCCCACTGACCTTCGCCGGATCCTCACCGAAGTTCGGGGCTCTCTCATATCACAATACTCTGCTCTGTTTGGCTACTCGGGTGTGGAAATTCGATTTACGACGGGAGCCCTGAATGCGATTTGTCAAAAGGCTGCTGAACGCGGAGGCGGCGCTCGGGGCTTGAGGGGTATCATGGCAAGTTTCGGCGCACTACAGCGGACAGATTCATTGACTGGTCTCTAGGAAACACTGTTGCTAGAACCCATGTACGAAGTACCGTAAGTTCGCTTCTTTCCTGTCGATGTTCTTGTCGTGCTAACGTGTTCTCTTACCAATGCCAGCGGATCAGTAAGTCCAACATCACCCTTCCGCTTTTCTAGTCGTCTTATCGCATCTTAGAATGTTCGGCATGTCCTCATCAATGAAGCCGTGGTCCAAGGAAAATCGTCTGCCCTTTACTGGTCCGAAGGGGATGGCGCTGGATTCTGGGCGGCTTGGGCTGGTGAAGAGTCCGCTACGGGGAAGGCAGCTGCTTGATGTGGCATCTGTGTTTCTAGACATGTATAGCGCTGTGCGTGGGCAAGACAAGAAACCCGCGCAGGTTGTCAGCGCAAAAATATAAGATGCCTACGGCGAATTGAGGTCAATGATACATTTGATTTCGACGACGTCGTATGCGATAACTAAAACAATGCCACGACCGGAAATCTTTGTATGAAGACATGCTCACATAGTGTTCTAAAGTTTGGTGGTATAAAGACACTATATACGGTCGTGGTGGAACAGGTGGAACAATATGAGAAACTGCCGCAACATCTTTATGTCTCTTTCTTCTCCTCTGCTGATCCTTCGACAGCATCGACCACAGGTTCTTCTTTAACTTCTTCAACTTCTTCTTCAACTTCTTCAACTTCTTCTTCAACTTCTTCCTCAGCCTCGTCGTTCTCTGCCGACTTGGCTTCAATGGCGAGGGGGGCAGAGGGAGCGGGAGCAGAAGGAGTGGATGCAGCGGTAAGTTTAATATTGGTTTGCTGTGCCTCCTCAAATGCTGTCTTGAATTGCGTTGCATCTATTGGTGGCAGATTAACAGATGTTTCATAAAAAGATCAATTTGCGTACTTTCAGTATTGGCAAACCGAATTGCGAGGGTCTCAGAGGTAGGTGGGTCCTCAGAGTAGTCGGCAAGAACCTTCCACACCCAGCTCCGGTCAGATCCAATATTCGGCTGCAGTTTCATGGAAGCAGAGACTGCAGCAAAGCAAATTGACACAATCAGTACAGTGTTGACAGAGGAAGGGAACGGTGCGTACTGAGGTGGTTCGCGCAGACTTTGAGCGTCTTATCACGCCGCATCACCAGCCTGACTTTCTGAGTCTGCTTGTGCTGCAACAACCGCACCTCACCAGTGCCTCTTTCTTTCCACTCCTGAGAGGTGTTCTCGAACCTGAAGAGCTTGGCGCGCCTGCATGAAAATGGCAGAAGCATTGGTGTTGAGACGGAGGGGATCGATGGATGGGCCGATCTGGAAGAAAATCTACTTACATCTTGAAGATGGCCGTTTCATCTTCTTCGTTGGTCTTTGTCTCGACCTGCTCGGTGAGCTTAATGACAGGCTCAAAATGAGGATCATTCTCGTCTTCCTGCTGCAGAGCAAAGGGCGATATCAGTTTTCATTTGCGCCCCAAAGTAGACACACGATCAATTGGCTCTGAGAGAGGTAACTCTGGTGTGCTTGCGGAACAGTAAGACGCACCTTGGGAGCGAAAGGATTTTCGGCCATGATTATGTTCGTGGAGAGTAACGTTGAGTGAGATGACAATAGAGAATGGGAGAAGAGCCGTCGCCCAAACCCAAAGCCCACAGATCTGGAAATCGGGCAGGGCAGAGACCCCGGAGACGGCGTGATCGGTTTCGGAGTCTCCGTCCTTGCTCTGTAGCCCGGCGAGCTCCAAAGCAGTGCGTTCAACACACCTTCTCTCTGCGACGTAGCATCCGGCGGCCATGACACGCCTACATTGTCAAAATATTCTGGCCCTTTGCTTATTCTTCTCTATCTTTGCTGTTGTCACTGGTGTCGGCGCATCTGATTGACGTGGCTGCCTCCAAGAAGGAATGTTTCTTCGAGGACCTTCACAAGAATGACAAGGTGCAAACATTCGCTTCTTCAGCTAACCTATCTGTAAACTCGCAGTCTCCTTAGATGACAGTGACATACCAAGTTGGCGGTGGAGGCCACTTGGACATCGACTTCTGGGTCAGTGGCCATTTGATTCCAGGTGGCTCATACTCATATCCTTCACTAGATAACTGATCCGGAAGGCACTGCCTTGGGAAAGCATATCAAACAGTCTACGGGGTCACTCTCTATAACGGCGGAGAAAGATGGTCGCTACGAATACTGTTTCTCGAACCAAATGAGTGCAATCGCTGACAAGATAGTTAGGTGTGTATGTATCATTGAACCGCTGCCATCACTATTAATAATGTATTTCAGTTTCAACGTTCATGGAGTGATTTACGTGGGCGAGGGAGAAGATGGTGCGCTTGTTAACATGCCATGAAATCATCGCACTCACGGTTTCGTTCAGAACACGTTGCTCCCATCGAGCGAGAAATACGGCTGCTAGCTAATGGCCTTACCTCAGTCAAAGATGAGCAAGAGTACATCGTCGTTCGTGAACGAACACACCGCAACACAGCCGAATCGACCAATTCCAGAGTGAAATGGTGGTCAATATTGCAGGCGTTCGTGCTAGTGTCCGTATGTGCATGGCAAGTATACTACCTGAAGGTGCGTTTATACCTCACCAGTGTCTTCTTCCTTATTCACTGAGTTGTGGATGACAGTCATTCTTCGAGATAAAACGTATTATCTAGGCATTTGTATACTATTCGCACTTATATCATCGTCTGCCGAAGATCATACATCGAATAAGTACACTCGACATCTCCCACTTCGTGATTGAGCCCATCACACGCAGAAATCAACAGCTTTGCCGCGAAATAGCTCTCCATGGCGGGTATACATAAAATACAAAGCAAACATACTGCACAGCTAATGTATCGACAATCTGGAGAACATGGTCGTTGAGAGAATAAGCAATCAGATACGACGGAGAACGAGAAACTGGGACCGAGAACCCCAATAATCAAAGGACGGGACTTACTACATGCGAAGGCATACGTATAGATGATGATGGTATAAACGCTACGCATAGAAAGGCTTGACTTTATTTCCACGTTGGCCTCACTTTGAAGCTGGTATCTGCGGCACTGATGTCCCCTACAGATATATTCGCCATGGACGCACTCGGACTGGGTCGTAACCGCGCCGAGCTTATCGAGCTCATCCCTTTCGAGGCCATATTGAGCAAGGACATCCGCTTGCCCTTCTTCCCTGGCGATTTCCTCACAGATGGATCCATTTCTGCTATCGCGACGCGTCGTGGCGGGCCCGCACTCGCACTAGTCGGCGCCTTTGACGATGATGTAGCAGAGGTACCCTCTCGCGACTTCGGCGACAGCTGTGGGATCAGACTCGAGCGTCGACGCCCTTTCTCGCTTCGCATGGGCCCAATGTTTGACCGTCGTCGTGAGGACTTCAGCGTTGATCCCACCGCACGTGGCGTTGGTGGCCCACGGCGCGGACTCGCCATCGTATTTCGCTCGTGCGCGCCCTTCGGCACGTGGAGCTTGCCCCCCGCACTAAGGGTCTCCGCGCTACTCATTGATTGGTTTGATAGCAAGGAGTTGAGGCTGCGATCAGAGAGTGGCACGGTGAGTCGGGAGGCTGCCGAGGAGACCTCTCCGTTCTCATCATCCTCCGCTAGGCTCCCCAATTTCGACGCACCGCGAGATTTCAGGAAGCTAGGTTCGAGTCTGCTCGACCGCCGGATCCTTGACGGGCCTGCACGAGAAGTCGGGAGGTCGCGCGGGGGCAGGGTGAAGCTGAAGTTCACGCTGTCCTCTGTTTTCTCGTCCTCCCACTCGCTTTCCGATCCTGGATTCCGTTGCGAAGCTGAGAAAAGGCCGCTATCGTCTGGGCTTGGCTTGACCGGAATCGGAGACTTTGAGCTGCTCGAGATGGCCGCCGATGCTGGCTTCGCTTCTCCTCCGTCATCCAGCTCACCCTGTCCAGCTTCGTCCTTCCATTGCACGCCCTTCTTTTTCTCCTTTCCTTTATCTGCTGGTCGACGGTAGGGGAAGTTTGCCCCCGATAGGCTGTTTCTTAGCGATTTACGTGGAGATCTGATGTGGCCTTTGCGTGCAGGCGATCCCATACCGAGGGCCCCATACGATGATGCCCGTCTAGAAATGGGCACAGCTGGCTGTTGTGGCAAGACAGGGCCGGAAGAAGCCCTGCCTATCGCCTTGTGACCCTTGAAACTTTCCAGTATGGACATATCGCCAGGGTTGACAGCATAGCCCGCGATCGCATGCCCCACAAGAGACTGGAAATCCATGTCGTTGCTGTCTGAGAGGTTCTTCAACGATGCCGCCACAGCACGGATTGTGCCGTCCTGGCCATCTCTGCCCACTTCCAGTGCGGTTCTTAATGACCGACTGGCATCGCCAATCACGACAGTGTATCGTCCGACCATGCCGAGCAGATGTATGAGCATCTCTCCTTGTGTTTTCATAGCGTCTTTCACTGCATCCCTCTCTGCCTCCGCCTTGACTCGCTCCATCTCTGCCTTGCGGCATTCGGCGTCGAGCTTGACATTATCGACACCCGTGGCATCAAGCCTATCTGACCGTCGTTCTTTCACGGCACGCAGCATGGCATCGAACATACTGCCAGAATTGATTGAGCGCTGCAGGCGGACGTTCAACGCACTATCGTTCTTCGTGGCTTGCTCCTCGGGAGCCGCCAGCGCCTTTAGAAGACCCATTTCGGCTTGGAGATCGGGAGAAAGGCCACCGGGCAAAGAAGCTTGCCTGTCGAGATCGTCCAGGCGAGCGCGTATTGTGCGAAGCGTGATTTGGGCAGCGAAGAGTTTTCCCGCACAGGTGGCGCCGTCGAGGATCGAAGCCTGAGTCTGCTCCGCGCGCACTTGCATGTCATTCTTCGCTCGTTCAATCTCGGCCTGAGCCTCTATCCTCTTCCGCCGTGCAACATCGGCCTCCGAGTTGAGTTTCCCAGCCAGTTTCGCCTTGAGCTCTGAGACTTCGATGTTGAGCCGGTTGATGGCCTCGACATACTGTCCAACATGGCGGTCAACGTTGACAACGTTTCGGGTGACGACGCGTGTTTTGATTTTCGTCGCGCGCTCCGCATAGATTAGCGTGTTGTGTGTGTCGTCAAAGTGAATAGATGTTGGGGCGACGCAGACAATCATCACCGTTTTGCAATTTCCACCCAGTGAGAATTTAAGCAGCCGAGTTAGCTTGCTGTTCCGGTAAGGGATATGGCGGACGACGCCACCGCTTTCGCACAGGGCATTGATACAGTTTCCCAAGGCGAGCAGCGATTTGTTGATATTGGCACCTTCGACCATCCGTTGGCCCATATTGCTCGTAGCTGCTGCACGTTCGCTGCCGGCCAAATCGATAATGGAGAGTGTGCCCATAGACCGTTCTTCTGTCAAAGACGCTGTCCGTGGCGCCTGCGTGACATGCACCTGGAGGACTGCGTGCGAGCGTGAGGATGTCTCGTTCGCGTGTGTAGGGGACTGTGTTCTCCGCGAGTTTCCAAGCAAGACGATTTCCTTGACCTCATCCGCTGATCTTGGTTGGAGTTCAGTGAGCCCGACAACCTTGACGGCTTTGTCCTCGCGAATCTGTAGGCCTCCACGGGGTGTTGGCGTGCCTGGCTCGGCAAGGAGGTCGCGGATCTCCTCGTTGTAAATTTCGAGGAAGGTGACAATGACCTGTGCGCTATAATCATCTTTGCGGTCTTCGATGCGTTGGAACAGGTCGGCCATGGTCAAATAGATGATGCCCGGGTCCGCCTCTGTGCCGCTAATCGTGTGGGTTTTGCCGCAGCCCGTAGCCTAGAAGAAGTCACTGAATGTTTCCCGTGGTACGCGGGGTCAGAGACTCACCCCATAAGCAAACGCAGTTGCATTGTATCCATCCAGCAAGTTTTTCAAGAGAGGACGGGCGGTAGCATCATACACATCCTGCTGAGTCGCATCCTGTCTGAAAACACGATCGAACATAAACCGCTTGTCCTTGTATCGCTTTGTTCCAGGCGGTGTAAAGCCACGCTCGACAAACGCCTTTGCTTGGTCTGGTTCGGCGGGGTCGAAAGTGAGTATGCGGTCATCCACGACTTGAACGATGTCGCGGACTGATGACATGGATGATACCGGCCTCCCTGGCGCGGACAAGGTTGCATCTCCCCGAATGGTAGAGTCGTAGCATAGTTCGGGCATGCGAGCGGCCTCCCATGAAGAAGGCGGCCGCACTCGGACTGTGATAGAAGTTGAGTCAATGGACACGCAACAAGCCGTGGCGACATACCTGCGACGGTTATAGAACCGGCAGAGACCATTTCTGAGAGCCCTGATACAAAGGAGGGACGGTGTTGTTGGTGTGAAGAGAATGAAGGGCGTCAGCCACGCGCTCGAGCGACGAACCTGAATTGAACCAGACGCGTCCCTTCCAACAGCGCCACGTGATCGCGGACCTTCGCGGACCCACCTCGCCTCGAGGTCTCCAGGGCGTGTTCCTAACCCCATATGTCTCCCACAACCACCGTCACCGTCTGTTCCCCTGCGGATTTCCATGTACATCTCCGGCAGGGAGCGCTTTCTGCGCTCGTCACTCCCCATGTCGCGCTTGGAGGGTTCCAGCTTGCATATGTTATGGTGACATAGATTGCACCGTTGTGCACAACCCGATCCTACTGATAATTTGCAGCCGAACCTGAAGCCTCCGATCTCTACCTCAGATCAGGCTTTGGAGTACAAGGCCAATCTCGAGCGAATAGACCCCACCATCGAATACCTCATGACATTGTACCTGTCTCCCGATCTGACCCCTGATGAAATCCGTAAGGCAAAGAAAGCAGGCATCGTCGGTGAGCACGATCGTGTTCAGCCACACGCGCAATTAATGACTCTAGATCATGTTCAGGTGTCAAATCGTATCCCAGAGGTGTCACGACAAATTCCGATGGGGGTATAGAATCATATGAGGCGTATTACCCCGTCTTCGAGGCCATGGAGGAAGTCGACATGGTCCTGAACCTCCACGGCGAAGTCCCCTCGGACGCTGCTGCGGTAAGTGTGCGCATTCGTTCTTTTGATGCATCGCTAAATGATATTTCAGAACATCCACGTTATCAACGCGGAACCTTCATTTTTGCCCCATCTCCGAAAATTACACGCACGCTTCCCTCGGCTTCGTATCGTTCTTGAGCATGCGACCACTCGCGCTGCAGTCGAGGCAGTCAAGTCTCTCGGTCCGACGGTTGCGTGCACGATCACTGCGCATCATCTGGCTCTCACCGTAGATGATTGGGCCGGACAGTCATGGAACTTCTGCAAGCCCGTTGCAAAGTTTCCTGACGATAGGGAGGCGTTGAGAGAGGTCATTCGGGAAGGTACGTCCTTTATGGGGTCCTCTCTCCTCAAGTCACACTGAAATGGTGCCTCATCTCCCTAGGACATCCCCGCTTCTTCCTCGGTTCTGATTCGGCGCCCCACCCTCCGCAGACGAAATCGACGTCAACTCCCATCCATGCCTGCGCCGCAGGCGTCTATACGTCTCCTATCCTTCTTCCCTTGACTGCCCATCTCCTTGAGTCTTTCGGGGCACTGGACAAACTGGAGGGCTTCGTGAGCACATTTGGCAGAAAATTCTATGGTAGAGAGGTCGCCGATCGCGAAGACCACTCGCGTCAGGTGCGGCTCAGAAAAGTCACCGGACAGAGGGTGACGGAGAGCTGGACCGCGAATGGGGAAAGCGTTGTTGCATTTTGGACGGGTAAGGACTTGGATTGGGAGATTGTTCGTGATTATTTCTCGTCACACTTTGAGCAACTTCGAGAGACTTTGCGCCGGCCAACTTTGGGCTGCGTCGCAGCATGCACCAGGTGTCAGGACGTGTATTCTTAGCTAGGTGTATCATACGACTGCACCTTCAAACATGTAGCAATCGCTGGCAGGATAGCCATGTCCGACGAGAAAGAAATGTAGCAGCGATATACGCGCGCAGGGTTACATGGAACATCGCCGTCGATCAGCAGTTCGAGGACGGACGTAAGGTGCTGGTAAGGTTGCAATTGAGTCCTCAATACAACTTCTTTCACCCGAAAAGGCAAGTCCGTCGTTGAAGCGCTCACAATGGACCTGGAGGCTGGCACTGTCGCTCCAGCTCAACAGACTTGCGTCTCCTCTGCCTTCCTGCGCAGGTGAACAGGGGACAAGTGACCAACTTCTGTCACATCTAGACGGGCCTCCATCGTGCGCAACCCTTCGTCTGCTCTTCTGTTGTCCTGTCATCCCTTCTTCTCCTTACAAACACAAAGTGGACCCCTCGCAGACGACGGCAAGGTTGTGGATGCCAAAGAACAAAAAGGGAAAGCAAAAGGCGCAGCCCCAAGTCGTTGAGGAAGAGGAAGAAGATTTCGGTAGGTTAGGTCTGTTTAATCACACATCTCTGCCTTGTCTATCGCCATATTCTCACGTATCATCCAACCACAGGTACAATTTTGGAAGACGGAGAGGGTGCTATGTCCGGCGAATGGGAAGAGAATGCAGGACACGATGGAGGCTGGGAGCAACCTCCAGCTGCTTGGGGCCACGGCGGAGGAGATTGGGGACCGGCGGAGAATGACGGAGCCGAAGCGAGCGGGTGGTCGGCAGGTCCTGGCGGCGGCGGCGGCGGCGGCGGCAACAACAACGCTGGAGCCACGACAAGTGGATGGGGACCTGAAGCGCCTGGTGCTCCCTCTGGAAATTGGCCCTCTCCCGCTAGTCAGCCCGCTGCGCCACGTGCACCGTCGGGCAATCAACCTTGGTCAAACTTGGCTCAAGGCGCTGGTAACTACGCTGGCCCGTCTCCCGCTGCCGCCCCTCCTCCCTCTTTGCCCATGCAAAGACAACCTCATACTCTTCGTCACACCGCTGGCCTCCCGAGTTGGCAGAATTGGGGTGCGGAAGCTGCGGCGCAGGCTAGGCCAACGCAACGCGGTGCTGTGAACCAAGGACGCGTCGCTTTCAGGGACACGCCGTCTGTGATCCCGTATAGCACGGCATCGACCGCACCTCCTCTGGCACCTCCTCTGGCACCTCCTTCACAACAGAAACCGGGTAGGAAGACCAGGAAAGCGCCGGCGCAGGATCCATGGTCAGCGCAGGGAGGGCAAGCATGGGGAAACACAGCGCAATCACAAGGGGCACCGAATGTGGATGCGAGTGGTTGGCAAATACCAGATCAGAATAATAATGATTGGACACGTCAAGACTCTGGCGGTTGGGGTCAAGATGGCCAACACCAGCAGCCGGAGAGTCAGCCTCAGGACCAGAGTTGGGGCCGGGTTCAAGAGGGCCAGCATTGGCAGCAGGAGAATCAGACTCAGGGCTGGGGCCATCAGGACACTGGCCAGAATCAGTGGGGTAATGGAGGTGGTGCACCTGACGAGAATCAGTGGGATGATTGGGAGGCGAGGCAGCAGTACTCGAACTCACTTGCCAAGGCGTATGTCCCGCGACAGGAGGATCCTTCTTCCTATCCGATGCCCTCCCGAACAATGGCTTATGCTATGGACAATTCGCCCGATGCCTTCAGGCTCGTAAGGCCGGTCAAACCAATTAACGATTCAGGAATGTCCGATTTTGCGCACAAGAAATTCGTTGAAGCGCATGGGGAAGGGCTGAGGCCAGCGGACAGAGCACTCTTTGGTCGTGAGAGGAGGGCGAGGGAGAGGATTCATTGGAAGTTTCCTCACGACAAGGATCCTAGAGTCAGAGATACTTTACACTGGATTCAAGACAAAGCGCACGGTCTGGGGGCTCTGGGTGTGAGTGTCTCTCTGTGTCTACCTGTGTCTTTCCGCGCTGGCGCTGGCGTTTGGAGTGCTGACGTACCGTTTTGATTTGTAGCTAGAAAAATTCTTGCAGGCCAGAGAGCGCGGCGCCTTGTTTGTAAATGCCTCATACACACTTGCGACTGGAGAACCTGCTCTAGATTGGCTGTCCTATCACGATGTTGTAGCGACGCGTGATAAGCTCATCCAAGAATCAATTGGTTTTTATGACCCCGCCAGACAGGTCATCGTCTTCACGCTCCTGCCATCACCCTCAGGAAACAGTGTCGCGATGTGGAGACGCAAGGTGTCTGTCCCCACCAATATAAGGTTGGCATGGGCGCGAGAGATTGAGTTAGCCAAGGCTGCATTGATGAAGGACTATCCGGTCTATGTCGACGAGTTAGAGTGGGTGTCTCCTTTAGTGAGCGGTAGACCATTTGTTGACCTCATCCTTCAGACCTCCCCCAGAAGAGCCGGTCTCGTTTCCTGTCCCTGTCAAAAAGAAGAGGGGTTTTTTCAAAAGGTTGTTCAGATTGTTCAGGGTACGGTGGTAGTTTCAGCGTTTGTTCGCCATGTGTGGGCCGCGTGTTTTCCGTGCGTTTTCTTCGTTTTTCATTTGGTCATTATGCTTTCACTCCTGCTTTCTGTATTCGCAAATTGTATTCCAATCATCACTGTATTGCTTTTTGTAGTCGACTTCTCTGATGCTACGAGCTCTATACTTATGTCTTTTTTTACTTCACCATCCACGTACGATCTAGCCTTATGAATTTTTACGCCCTTTTTTTCGTTAGTTCTTGATGAATGTCACCGGAAAGATGTTTTTCAGCTCTGTTTTGCCTGCCAGCGTCAGCGCCGCTAGCGTTCATCGCATTCACCTCGACGTTCCCTGAACCTTCCAGCACGGGACCGTGAAACTGAACCACCATATCGGGAAATCTGTAAGACGCTACTTACGACTGCGGCCGCGTTCATGGCTTGAAGGGCTCATCCAGCATCGTTCCTCGCAGTGTACACACCTTTCACCGCTCTCGACTAGGTCTCCTTCTAATACGCAGTGCAACAACAAGGCATGATGGCTTCATTCATGAGCTATTTTGTTGGACGGCGCGATCCCAAGCAGTCCGCGCGAGATGCTATTGTGACCCTGCGGCAGCAGCTGCAAATGATCGAGAAGAAGGAGGAGCACCTTCAGAAGCTCATCAGGGATGAGGTCAATACAGCCAGGACGAACGCAGTGTCGAATAAGAACGGTGAGTTGATCCATGTGCTTGTCGAGTGCTTGCCACTGGCTAGCCTCCGTGTCTATGCCCATGGGATGCTTGTATGCCCATGTCTATGAAATGTATCAAGGGTGTGAGCTCGTGTCCTAACTTTCTATGTGTTGCTAAAGTTGCGACGGCGGCACTCCGACGAAAGAAGATGCATGAAACGGAGCTCAACAAGCTCTCGGGAACACGCCTGCAACTCGAACTGCAAGTCAACACACTCGAGTCTGCGAACCTGAACGCAGAGACTATGGCGGCGATGAAGAAGGGATCCGATGCGCTCAAGGTCATACACAACGGCATGTGCGTAGCCCCACGTCTTTCTCCATAGTCTTGTAGATCACGGGTGGATTCGCTGACTGTGTGAGGCTATTCAGGACCCCCGAGAGAGTGGAGGATACGATGAACGAGATCAACGCGCAACGTGAGGTGGCAAATGAGATCTCCGATGCAATATCGAATCCGTTGTACTCAGGCTTGGAGTTGGACGAGGTGAGTCACCCGTACTCCGCCTGTTCCGTGATTGCCGTGCTCACTTGCGAACAGTCCGAGCTGCAAGAGGAGTTGGCCCAACTGGAACAAGAAGATTTAGATGCGCGGTTAAACCTACCAGACCATGTCCCTGTGCATACTCCTGTGGGCCCCAGCCGGGTGACAGAGGGTACGTCTAAATCGCGACTTCTCTACTTAAATCTCGTTGTGACCGTTTCCTAATAGCGCACAGTCGGACAAGGGAGCAAGACGAGGAGGCAGAGCTCAGAGAGCTCCAGGAAGCTCTGGCGATGTAGTCCTTTTCTACCTTTTTCTCTGTGTGTCCGTAGCTGTTATCTCGTCTAGTCCTCGGCTTTTCTTCTCTCTGTAATCTGAGCTTACTATTTTATCATCCTCACTGCGAAGCTATGATCATGAGTTTCCTTGCATCTTTCATACACCGGGGCTCTCGCAGACCTATTCCCTCTTGTCCTCATATTCCGTTTGATTGTTCTCCAGGTTCGATAGCATTAGTACTCCACCTTCTGGCTCCCTGCTCTCATTGTCTTATCAGGACACAACTTAGCAATAATTTCAGCTACGTGTGAGCACGCCATCAATTAGAAAGTCAGAACCTGTCAATCGAGAAAAGGTTTATTGAATTGTTGCTGAGAAACTTGATGCTTGTGACGCGTACGTCAAATAGCTGCGACAGGGATAGAGGTGGCATAATGGTACATATAGGCAGCGAAGGAGAGCAAGATGGGACGGACAAAACGGGGCTTGATCGAACGAGCAAGTCGACCGTGAAGGGATTGTGCATGCAAGGAGGACAATGTTCCAAGTTGACTGGACATACGAGGCTGCGGTGATAGATGGACAGTGAATGTAAGTTATTAGTTAAAGTCGATTGCAGGTGGTGGAATAGATGGTGATTGCGCTATGGAGATCAAAAGCCGGAACGAAATGCGAGGACGATGCGACACGTAGCTATATACGGCCCATCGTGAAAATAGAGATGAACGCCCAAGAAAATGAGGAACGTGGGTCCAATCCGAAGGAATCGGAGGGGGTGTTACGAGTATCCGCGGATACCGAGCACGCGTCGGACGTCACTCGTGAAACGGAGCGAGTCGAGCATTGGGAGCAGATCGAGGAGGGCTTCGTCGTGCGGGTCGTGCGTCCAGCCCTCGATGGGGATGCCATTCACTAACAGCAGCAGTCAGCAAGTCAAGCAGGTGAATAGGATATCAATAAGAACAGAGAGCGGACGCACTCTCGTTGACGGTGTAACTTATGGGCGAATTGTCGATGAGGCACACGCGGGCCAGATCTTGCTCAACGATGGACAAATCCTTGGTGTATGCGCCATTCGGAAGTTGAGTGCACGACTAACGACGCGTACCACCAGACCATTCAGCCACGATTATATGATGCAGGCGCATATGGCGTGATATAGATGAAAGAAAGCGTGCTAACCTCACGGAAGAGACGTCGTTCGAGAATGCCCGTTCCTGCGTCTAGCCAATCAATTACTGGGTCTGCGTATTCTTGCATGGATGCGGTAAATATTACCAGCGTGTACCACGCTGACACCTGCACCATACGCCGAAGCAGTAATAAGAGTGTCAGTCTGATCGGCTCCCACAGCACTCACCCGTCGCCCTTCGTTCAAACCCACTCACCTTGCGTAAGAAGAAATCAACAAATGGACGCTTGTATACATGATACAGCGTGCTACGCCCACCCAGGACGACCTCAACCATGTGCCCCGCGCTCTTATTCCTCCCAAACCCAAACCCGCCGAGGCTTAATAGACCAGAGCCCCCCGCACCCGTGCCATGCAGTGGACGCGAGGTGGAATGAATGAGTGTTTCATCTAGATCGAGGACAAGTGTCTTGGGGAGGTGAAAAGGCGACTTGCGAGGGGTTACGGGGAGACCTGTGGGCGGGATCAATGTGGGTGTAGGGGTTCTGGATGGGGAGGGGGTAAGGAGAAGTGATGGTATGAAGGGTTGAGGGAGAAGCGCTTGAGAATGTGCTTGCGACTGAGACCGTAATGAGCTTGAGGGGTGCGAAGAGTCCATGTGGGAACGATGAACTGAGGAGTGAAGGGGATTGCGGGAGGAGGAGGAGGAGGAGGAGGAGGAGGAGGATGCTAGAGACGGGGGAGATGCAGATCGCAACGACGGATTAGAATGTACTGGTTGAAGCACCAGTGCATCCTCTTCACTCCTGTCCTCATCATCGCTCTCCTTCTCGCCTTCGTCGACTGCGAGCGTGTCCACAACACCGACAGCACCTCCAGGCCCATGCCACTCGCGGATGCGTATCTGCAGAGCGGCCGCTGTATCGCATACGGCGTGCCATAGCAAAACAAACAGCCGCACAAAGAAAAGGCGACGAAGGACGCCTTGCGGTTGTTGGGGGTGTTTCGCTCGAACCGATCGTGACGACTGCCGGCGGGTCGGGATACGCGCTGAGGAAGAAATTGCGCGGCGAGGCTGGGGAGGTGGTGCAACCAACAACTTTATAGACCATGTTGTTGGAGGGCGGTTTCGAGCCGATGTATCGACTGTAGAACTTGACCGGCGCGGGAGGGATGGAGGGAGCTCGGAGGTTGGAGTGGACGGAGCTGTCCGAGGAGATGCGAGAACGTCGAACTGGCGAGAGAGGTAAGTGAGCGAGTTCATCGCTGAGCACAGCGGCGCAGGATGATACGCCTCGCCGTCGACGACGGTGTGCACGGCGAGGAGGAGCAAACGGTTTGGCGATTGTCGTGGACAGAGGCAAGAGGAATACGCAGAGCTGCGCTCACGCGGTCGCCCCAGTGGACGGAATTGATATCCCCATTATTGCCATTTCTATCGGACGATCACACATCCTCTCCATCAAACGTGCCATCTCTCTCGTCTTGCCTTCAATTGCTGGTCGGAATCGATGAGCACCCATGGCATAGTCTCATTATGACATGCAAACTACATAGATCCGAAGCACATGCGTCTCACAGTCGTGAACGTGCCATCGGCTTCAACCGGTCCACATATCTCACCAAATCTGGCGTAAGCTGCTCGATGCTGGTGACTCCCAAAAGCTGCATTCCAGTCACTATCTCTTCTCGTAAAACTACCCGACGGTGCATCCGTATTAGTGATCTGATAACATGGTAAACACGAGCCACATACTCTGGATAACCCGCGAACACCCTTCTTCTCCCCACACGCTGTTCGCGTACAAGAATGCTCTTCCCAGACCGACACCGCGCGCGCCGAGGCAGAGCGCCTTAAGTACATCTGTTCCACGCGTCACACCCCCATCGATGTAAACCTCGTGCTTCTTCAGCAGATCCGGACGACGTTGTCGAAGCTCGTAGAGCACTTCCATTGGGGCCGGTGAGCTTTCATCAATCGAAATATTCATGAGCACACAGAATCACGCTGATATTGTGAAAAGTTTCGACGCACAAATCCAGCTCACGACCGCCATGATTGGACAGTATGACCCCTTGAACATTGTATTTGTCAAACGCTATCTCAACATCCTACAAAAGATAGAAGCATTCAGTTTTTAGTGCATCGAAGATAACGAATCATCCACACCTCCACGCATTGAATCCCTTTGATAATCAGCGGTATATCAGTCAAAGTTCGTATCCACGAAATATCCTCCCCTGCAGCATACGATCAATGGTTTTATACCCGACATTGAAGATATGAACTACACACAGCATATATCCGGATCTTGGTATCCTCCTATGGCCTGTTGTGCGCATTAGCTAGTATTCGCTGAATCAAGGTCTAGACCTACGTGCGCGACCCCTGCACCGCTCCCAGTAGCTGACTTACCATGCGATGGGCCCGCGAATTCGCCCTTCGACCTTTGATCGAGTTCCCTTTTCCCCGGCACAGCAGCATCGACTGTGAACATGAGTGCAGCGAATCCTTCTTTCGCAAGGCGCTTCACGAGTGCTTCGGACGCTGCGCGATCTTTATTAACGTATAGCTGAAAGATGAGTTTTTGTTCAGGGGCCTTCGTCGTCATGATTTCGTCGATAGAGCAGCTCGCATTACTCGATATCTGCATCGATTGCCAGGAGTTCAGCATGTCGTACGCGCTGAAGCGCAAGGCTCAGCTTACGCCTTGGAGGATTCCGGCCTTCCCTGCTGCGCGCACAAGGTTCATTTCTCCGTCTGGATGCCCCAAGCGAGCAAGTGCAGCCGGTGCAATAAAAATGGGTAATGTGGTCGACAGGCCTGCCATGCTTGTGGCCGTAGATACCCTCGAGATCTTATTCAACCTAAAGTGAAAAACAATATACAAACGTGAGCATTTGGCTCTAGCTCGATATGTAAACCAAATGACTTGCACCCGGGGACGAAACCAGAAACGCGAGAAAGCTTCGCGATTCTCGTCGAAGGCTAGAGAAGCAATTAAGTCCTGCGTTTCGACGTGGGACAAATGGCAGAAAGATTTAAAAAAAATGGAAACTGACTTTTCTCATCATCCCCCGCAGAGCGATAATACCCCCAGGCAGTAGCACTCAATACCGTTTCGGCTAGTCCCTGAAATTTGGTTCGTCCTTGAGCCAGAGGAGCACATTGCATTAAGCGACCACACCTCTATCTCTCGAAGATTCAACACAGCGCTAGGTGACGGAAGTGCCGCTCTGGCCTTTTCTTTTCGCTTTTCTTCTTCAGTCGGCTCTTGAGAGCTTCTTGGGACAGTGGCGGGATCAATTGAACCGATGTATGCCTCCGGAGGCAAGCTGTCTAATGTACCCGGTGGATGAATGGATGTGAAAGACTTGCTAAGGGATGATATATCAGACGTTCTTGCAGAACATGCATAGGCTGTAGTTGAAAACCGGAAGCTCACGTTGCATCTCTGCCTGCGTTTTTGATCAATGGACTGCGGCCGCCGGGGTGGGTATCGAGGATATGAGACACATCGTAAACTTTTCCCTCAATGAGTACCCAGGGACGGCTGCTGTCTGTGTGTTTTTGCAATTCGGAGTAAGAGACAAGATTTCCATCTTTTTGAGGTGCGTCGGGAACTGTAGATTGTGATGTAGCATGCACAGATGAAGAATCCGAATCCAATTGCAAAGGTATCGTTAACGTGTGAGCGGCCTGCAATTAATTAAGAAGCCTTGTCAATGATCTATTGCCTTGGCTGCCATTACATGGACTAGTACCCGTACAGATACGCACACTATCGAGAAAATAATATAAATAGAAGAGCTCACCAAAGTAATAACAGCAATGCTAGCACACAGAACAAGGCCTCTTTCCCGGCCCAGACGGTGTGATTCCGCGGTGGTTCTACCTTGTGTCATACCCCGCATTTGTGGGGAGATGTGTGGGGTAGTGCGCGTCTTTGAAAGCTGTCGGAAGGCAGACATTCCATAGCGTAAGGATATCATTGTTTAAAGAAAGGTAGCTTCAGATGGTCGGTCTGTAGTGTGAACTTGATGACATCAAGATGCAGGAAGAGAGTGAAGTTCTGCTGTATTTAAGTGGGCGTTCGGTTCGCCGGGCCGTGATCCAAATCACGTCTCACGAGGCAGGATCCTTCGCTGGAAGGTTAGTAGGTAAATCTCAGTTCTTGTACAGGTGGACGGTCCGAGGCTACTGGGTCAGTCAGCTGCCACAGATGTTACTGTGCCACATGAATCTATGTTCTCACTCAGAAGGCTGGACTTTGTGGCCTCCCAGGATCTAAGCAGTAGAATAGAGGAGGAGCATTAACAACGACAAACTACTACTGCAGTCATTTGGTATCCCTCTCTTCCAGTGTGTTGCTTCGTTGAAAGTGTAGCCCGTCTGCAGATTTTTTCCCATCTAGCTATATTTTTGAGGACTTCAGAAGCAAGCCCCCATATCCTAACGACCTCCAATTATATTCAGGGAGCCTGGCTCACATGCCCTGAATCAACCAGCAAATTGTGTACACAATGCGTTCTCCGGGTCTTTTGGCACAGCGTGAATTACGAGGTGTAAGAAATATAGCGCGGGTATTCTCGTAAGTTCATTACAAGAAATCGGATAGCATTCTATCGGTCCTTCTTGACTTCCTCGCTGCGAAGCCCAAGAAACTCGTTAGAGCACGATCATAAGTCAGAGAGCATGAGAACTTACGCATCTTCGTCGCTACGGGTATCATCTGCTCCGTAGCCCATTACCACTCGCCACGCCACACGAAATATCATATACGACCAGATACATTGTAGAACCTGCATGGTAACGAGTAAGCAGTGCGAAAAAGTTTCAAAGGGAACAACCTCTGACCTGGAGGCAAGTCAGTAACACGACGAAGGTCATGTGAACTTCAGGGGAGAAGTAATGTCCGCGTTCGGGAATCCACTCAAATGGAACGATGCGGGCCAAGTCCCAGTAAGTGGATAGAATGACTTTAATGAATAGAACATGGCGCGTGATAAACCAGGAGATGAGGAAGAAGATAAACGCCAGGTCGCAGGCCTTCTGAAAAGCGAGATATCGAAGCGTTTTGGCGAACTATAGCATACAATAATCAATTTCCATCCAATCAACGCGCACAGGATTAGGAACGTACTGTCAAGGTAATGTCGCACCAATCCATGATGGCCATGATCAAACACCCAACGCGAGTGAAGTTGTAGGAATAGCTTATGATAACAAGCGCGATAGTTATGACGTGGTGGGTCATCATCTGCCAGTGGTCTTTTCGTCGCGCCTCAGCGTTGATGATCAGCACGGCGTGGACGTAGAACGCTATTTGCATGAGGTAATAGCCTTTGACCACGCTGGGGAGGGGTATATGGGGATAGTTGGACCAAGGGTCGGCCAGCATATTGGGCACGTTTCGATAGATGTACTGCAAAGATATTGGGAAAAACGCGTCAAACAGCACAGGAAAAGTACGTACCACGCCGTAGCTCCATTGCATGGTGTAGTATAATGTTTGCCAGCCTTGTTCCGCAAACCGCAGCACGCTACGGTGAATATGCTTCGCCTCTGCCGAGTCCTCCGGCAAGCGCTCTGCGCTCTTAATAGTCAGGGATCCTGTCCTGTTCGACGCGCTATTGCCGTTGGGCTTGCCATTCGTGATAGTGACCATGCATCCTTGTCGAAGTCGCCAGTCCCGGGTGAGTTTCCACCTAGCAAAAGGTTCAAGGACAAATAACCGTGCTGCGTCACGAAGAATGGCCATCACAGCGATGAGTGTGACGATGAAGCAAGTATCGAGGTATCCGATATCATAGTATACAGCATCGTGGAAGGAGTCAGTGCGCGACGGGCGCTCAACAGGGTATGAGAGAGAAACGAATGGGACGAGGAACGAGGGGAGCCTCTGGATATCGAGGAGGTAGTCCATTCGTAGCAGTGAATGATGTGTTTGGACGGCGTATTGACACGTCTACCAGATCATGAACTACCCAGGCGGGGGCGATGAATGTGCAGCGACTGGGTCTGGCTATTTATCGTAAGAAATTGGTGAAAAGAGACGACCAAAACGAATCAGGGCCTGCCAGCTGTTGGAGAAACAGGGTAGCCTCACCTGTGCAGTGCTGGATGTGAAATAAGCCTGCTTTTGAGAGTGCCCGGCCAAACGCTTCCCTTCGGGATGCAAGACGCGTCCGAGCGTGTGGGCGAATGAAGCAACGAAAATGGCAAGTCGTAGGCGTAGCTGCGGCCTGTTTATATTTTGTAGCTCCTCATTTGAAACGTGTATACATCCGTGGGAACTGCCTGTAAACGGTCAGAACCTCTGTCACGGTGCAAGTCACGCTTTCGCGAACGTGCAGCTCAGGGCAAAGGACCAAACTCGAAGCGACGACCGTAGTGAACCATGGCTTCGTCCTCCACCGTAACCCAGCCGAACACATCCCTCTATATCAATAATCTCAATGATCAAATCAACAAAGAAGAGATGCGTGGACAACTCTACGCTCTTTTCACAACATACGGCAAGGTGATCGATGTCGTCGCGTCTAAAACACCCAAAATGAGAGGACAGGCATTTCTTGTGTTTACCGATTTAGCAGCTGCAACCTCTGCTTTGCGCGCATGCGATGGTATGCTATTCTATGACAAGCCCCTTGTGCGTACTCTCTGCTTGCTACGGTCCTCAGCACATGAACAAACGCTCGCTTTGATCTTCATCTGTGCAGCGCGTGCAATATGCGAAAACTAAATCACACGCTACCCTGAGGAGGGAAGATCCTACCTTCGTACCGCCTACGGCTGCACAAAGCAGTGCACTCGTTGATAAACAAACAAAGACAAGTGGTGCGTCCACACTGCAGAAGCGCGGTCGTGAAGACGAAATGGCGGACGAAGAGGGACGGGCCCAGAAACGGAAACCGGCTGACGACGCTGAGTCCGATGAGGGTGAAGAGATGGAGATAGATGATGATGAAGAGGCGGGACCGAAGGCGGCTGCCGCTAATAGTATGTCAAGTATCTTACCGCGTTCAATGCCTATGAGTATGGTTCACACAATTCTCCCATCTATCCAGCAATAGTTCCCCAAGTCGCGGAGCGGCCTTCGGCACGTCTACTTTGCACTAACCTGCCGAATGAAGTTACGGACAGTGTCCTTTCGGTCTTGTTCCAACAGTGCGTGCCAAATGTTTCGCACCATGAGCCTTCGGCGTTCATCCCCCCGCGTCCACAGATATCAAGGATTCCAGTCGACTCATGTCGTACCATCCCAAACGCCTAACGCAGCAGGCCAGAAGGCCAAAATGGCTCAAGTGTTGTACGATGCCCCGGAGTTGGCAACTGTGGCCAAAGAGGCTTTAGATGGTTTCACGTTGAAGAAGGGATGGGTCATGTCGGTGGCGTATGTTTGACGTGATCAGTGCATGTTTGACGGTGAAAACTTTGCTGCGTCTCGTTCTGTATCTCATCGCTGTCATCTCATTTTGTTAGCACTCCTGAAAAATCTCGACTTTGTGGCACAAAATGTCAATATCTGGGTATTTTCATGGTAACGGCATAGAACAATACATCCATGGTGCTGCTTCAAATTTTCCGACTAGTCGTACAGTAATTCAATCCCTACACGATTGTTCTTTCACGCCTTCAAAGCTTTGAGGATCGCTTCGCCAAGAGGTCCAGCCGAAGCGGGATTCTGGCCTGTAAGGAGCGTGCCTGATTGGACGACTTTGACCTATTAATCGGTAGAGTCAGATCTTCGTATGTAACTGCATCAAAGTCGGTGACTTACGCCCCAAGGTTCCGCCTTTTCGAACTTTCCCCCGAGTGAGACAATGCGGTCTTCAACCAGGAATGGAATATCCTGGACGCGGAGACCCCGATCAGAATCTATGCCATCAAAAAAGTGCCCGATGAATGGGCTTACCTTCACTTTGTCGACTTGTTCTTCCTCGACATTGGTGAAACAAGTGGCGGCCTTGCCGTCAAAGATTGATTTACCGTCAGCGCCCGTCACGCCCACCAGGGCACTAAACGAGATCATTAGGAGCGGGAAAACAAGAAGGGCTTATCAGCACTCACGCAGGTCCGTGACAGACAGCAGACACAATCTTGCCCGACCGATAAAACTGTTCAGCGATCGAGGTCAGTGGACACAAGGTAAAAGTTATCTCTGCAATCTCTAGGTTTAGTTCACCTTATTCGCCAGTTCGATGTTCGAGGGATCCGTCGCAAGATCAAGTACAGGGCCGTGTCCACCGACATAGAAGATGGCAGCGTATTCGTCAACATTGACATCCTTCAAAGGCTTCGCATTTGCCAAGAGGGCCTTGACGACGGGTCTTCGAGGAATTTTACGCTTTGCTCATCTTTGAACATCTATAGCGAATTACTATATTGATTTTGACAGCAGTGAGGAGTGGCATGGGAGGAAGACGCGCACTTCGATGCTCCCCTGATCAATGGGAGGGTTGGAACCTGCGGGTGAGGCGAAGTCAATCTGAAAGTGAGGGGCGAGAACATGGTATGGGTGCGCCGCCTCGGGAAGATACCACCCCTTTTTGATGATTTAGAAGCTTGCGAGTAGGACGAGGTGCGTGCGCCCTACCGTCTGATGGCCCCGGAGAGTTTTGTCGGCGGACGTGTAGACGAACAGGATACGAGATTGAGACATGATTGTGGTGGTAATAGAAAGAGGATTGAGAATCAGGAGGAATGCGGGGGGTCCTTATATACGCACAATCGAGTGAGAATTCGTGAGATCTCGTGTGAGGTCCGGGGACAAGTGGATGCTCGGTGACGATTGGGCTATGTCAATGCTATGTCATGCAAGTCGATCTTGGTATCTTGGACATGCAAGCGATCGAGGAGCCGGTCATTTCGGCCAGGTTGAGTACCGGGTATTGGTCTGCAATGCAAGCCAACGCAAGCCGCGGTGAGATCACGAAACGAGGCAACGTAGGTAGTGGTATTTTTCGATACCAAGAGACCTACACCGACTGTCTTTCTGCACAGGTTGGATGCGATGGGAAGCATACTAGGGTAGGCTTGCGAAAAAAGAAAAGATCTGCCAGTGCCTTGACAAGGCCACATGAACTCCCCAGCTAGGAGCATGATTTACAAATGTAGATCTGGTACAACATTTTCAAGCCAGAAAGTTCCGGAAAGTTCAGGCTCCTTTCCTCGTACGTTACCAATAATATTGCGGCGAACAGCAGCTGTGGACAATGCAATCATGGACGAACACCACCGAACGATCCAGTCATCCGCCGTTCGATGCCCCCTTCGGAGTGTGGCAAAATCAGCCCTGCTCCACGTTTTACTCCACTTCGAACATTTTTCCTCAAGCCACCTTCTCTTGTCCACCATCTCCTGGCCGCACGCGAGCTCATTGTTCACAAAAGACTATGGCCATCTCGATGCCTAAAATATCGAGCACCCCTCACTCTCCTTCAGCGAGGCTGCCTTTCCCGCTTTCCAGGAGGTACACACTCGCATCACCGGTTCAAACCAAAGAGCCACGTTATTCAGTCTCTCCTTTCACCTCCGAGCATCCTGTTCATACTAGACCCATGACATCTTCACGACCTACGCTTAAAGCCATGCGGTTTACCTCTATGCCGTCACTCACGTCTTCTTTACCTTGGACAACGAGCTCTGAGAGCCCCTCGTCTACTTGGCATCCTCTTTTATCGCCCTCTTCGCAATCAACTCCTCCATCTCCCAGGTCATCACTTGCCTCGCCTTCCCTGCACAGTTCGGAACCAGCGCTGAAGCCCGAAGGAACCGTTGAGCCACCCAAAACGGCGTCCCGACGCACGCCGCCGCCCTCGGCTGTGCCACAGCCTCGTTTCCGTTTCAACGGGAACACCCACTCCGTCGATATCCCCTTTCCCTGCCCTGGCGGCAGACCATTTGCTCCGGAGATGATCACAATATCGCTGAAGAAAGGTGACCGGATGGACATTGTCGCAGATGCATGGCATCTCGAAGAAGATTGTCAGTTGTTTTCCTTGTCATTGAAAACTTTATTCCTAACTCACTTCATGGACAGGCCATTACGAGTGGCACATAGCACTCCCGCGAGCGATCGATGTATCATCTCTCCGTGCCAAATTCAACGACGACGGGACTCTCCTCACTATCGATGTGCGGAACACTCGCTATTCAAACCGCGCGGGCAATTAACCGCTACTAGACTGGCCGGATGTTATAGGATGTATTGCTGCAGAGTTGTATCAGGAGAGGCCATGGATTTGGTACTTAAATCGAAGTTGTTTCTCATATGCTGTCATTCCCTAACAGACTGTACTCGTTATCCACTATCCAATGTTTTCGTGTCGCATCGCTTATGATATACATTGTAATATACACTTATGCTGTTGTATTTTGATCATCAGTTTCATAGGTGTGCTGGTTTCTGTTGGTCCTTCATCAGCTCCATGCGCTTACCCGAGAGTATGCAATGTCACGCAGTTGGTCGAAGAGTGGTCTGCACGGGGATCATCTAGCATGATGATTGCATGCGCACAAAAAGCTTGTCCATCTAGAGGAGCCAGATAGCGAATTTCTATTGAAGATGACGATACAGTCTTACAGATAAACAATTATCATACATGCATCATACTAACCCCACAAGAACGTGCCCATCAGCCTGAGTGTCTTTCTCTAACGTTGAATGGCCGGCCCATTGCGCACTGCTGCTGAGGTACTGTCAGACGGTGCGCCTGATGAGAGTCTGCCTGCATCGCCGTAACCGGGTGAGTGGGGATGCGGGTAGACGTGTGCAGGGCTGAAGAAGTCGTCATTTTCCACCGCAGCTGCGTTTTCTGGCCATGTACCGTCGCGAAGCCACCCAGCATATAGGATCTTGATCTGACAGAGAGTGAGCAAGCATGCGCGCATGAGGATTAGATAGATGATGCGCACGACTAGCTTGAGCGGAAGAAGTTGTTTAAGGCGCCCGCCGCTGACGAGACTCTTCCAGACTTTTCCGAGGCCTGCTTGCCAGACGTCATTGTTCTCGAGGGCACCAGGTTTATTTAGCAACTCCTCCAGCCGAGTATGAGCTTCGGAAGCCGAAGGTGGCGACGGCGGACGAGGTACGGAAAGCGGGGTCAACCATAATGCACGTCGTGCATGAAAGTGGTCAGGACCAGGGGGAGGAAGGTCTTCGGAGGCAAGAAGCTTCTCAAAGGCTGAAGGAGGAGAGGGGGGATCGCTGCAAGTGAAGCATGCGCATGAGGGAGGCGGAATAATCGGCAAGGTGCAGGCAAACAGACGCGATTAGGGGTTCAGCAGCAGCCACAGGATGCCGAGCAGATTGAGAGGGCGAGGTGGTGGGTGGGTAGAGGAAGTTGCGAAGTCTGTCTGGAATCATGAAGTGAATGGGAAAGAAGAGCGGAGAAGCATGCGGACAGGAGAGGGCATCTCTTCGCACGGTCACGGGCCTGTTGCTGTTCTGAGTGCCATTCGAGTCGTACGCAGCGCTAGATCACCCGGACTTGCCCATCATGTTGTACAGAAACAGGTCCCAGTCGACAACCTCTCTATCCGACGTCGATGCCGACGACGACGACGCAAATCGCTCAACCTTCTTCGCCTCCCCCGACCCCGTCGTCGCCTCTCCCGCGCAATGGCACTCGCGCCTCCACCTCCTCCCCTCTCAACCACATACGCACGCCCGCTCGCCCGCTTCCCATCTTCCCCCCGAAATCCTCATACACATCCTCAAGCATCTTCACTCACCTAGGGATCTGCACAGCTCTCTTCTTGTCTCCCGCGCGTGGTGCGAATGCTCCGTCGAGCTTCTATGGCACAAGCCTTCCATTCCCGATTATACCACTGTAATCAAGATCATGCGCGTCCTCGCCCGCAACGACCAAACCTTCACATACGCCCAATTTATACGTCGACTCAACTTCCTCTCCGTTGGTCCAGACCTCACCGATCTGGTCTTTGGCCGCCTTGCTCAGTGCACGCGTCTCGAACGTATCACCCTCCTCAACTGCAGCTCCCTCACCGATACTGCGCTCGCACGCGTATTGCCCTGTTTCAAAAGTCTCGTTGCCATCGATCTTTCCGGGGTCTCGGAAATCACGGACAGAACGATGCTCGCTCTTGCAGCGAACTGCCGCAAACTCCAAGGCATCAACCTGTTCGGCTGCAAGAACGTCACGTCTGTTGGGATCCTTGCTCTTGCCGATAACTGCCATCTTTTACGCCGTGTCAAAATGAGCAACTTATATCAACTCTCCGATGAGCCTGTCTCAGCTCTCTCCATCAAGAGCCCACTGCTCCTTGAAATTGACTTGAACGGATGTAGACATATCACCGATGTCGCTGTACGCGAGCTTTGGATGCACTCGCACTATATGCGAGAAATGCGCCTGTCGCATTGCGTTGAGCTCACTGACTCCGCCTTCCCTGCGCCCCCTCTAGCGTACGACCCATCTCCTACAACGCAACCACAAAACAACCCATTCCCCCAATCCTTGGCCGTCAAGCTTTCCCAGGAACTTCCATCCTTGCGACTCAACCGCCCTTTTGAACATCTACGGATGCTTGACCTCACGAATTGCTCACACATCACAGACGATGCCATAGATGGCATCGTAGCCTGCGCACCTAAAATTCGAAACCTGGTTCTCGCTAAGTGCAGTAATCTCACAGATCACGCTGTTGAGAGCATATGCCGACTTGGGAAGCATTTGCACTATCTGCACCTGGGGCACGCGACCGAGATAACCGACCGCTCAGTAACAATGCTTGCTCGTTCATGCGCACGCTTGAGGTATATTGATCTTGCGAGTGCGTTACTTCTCCTGCATTGTTCTCAGTTCACTAAATGCGCCTTGACTTCAGATTGCTTCCGTCTTACGGATATGTCTGTATTCGAGTTATGCAGCCTGCAAAAACTCCGGCGGATTGGGCTTGTACGCGTCAGCAATATAACGGATGAGGCTATATATGCGCTCGGTGATCGGCATGCCACGCTCGAGCGTGTCCACCTTTCATACTGTGATCAGATCACAGTTATGGCCATTCATTTCCTCCTCCAGAAACTGCATAAACTCAATCATCTGAGTTTGACTGGTGTCACATCATTTCGAAGACCCGAGCTACAGAAGTTTTGCCGACCGCCTCCACCGGTATGTCTGCTTATTCTTTTATCCCAACTTGACATTCATGTTGTTTGTTGACAGGACTTCAACACGACGCAACAGCAAGCATTCTGCGTATTTTCTGGCGACGGTGTCGGCAAACTCCGCGAATATCTGCTGGTTCTTTTCAAAAGTATCACAGAAGAGGGGAGGACGGACTCCGATAACGATGACGACGACGGTTATCCAAATGGGTACGACGACGCAGAGATGGAGACAGACGATCCCGATGACGATCAACCTCCGACCGATGCTAACCCAGGGCCAACAGACGGCGACTTGGACCGCTTTGCTCAAGTCAACGGCAGCGGCGCATCGACATCCCATTTGCAAACATCCTCTCAACCTCCTACTTCTACATCGCGCTCTCCCGATACCAACGATCTTCCCACTGCACTTGTTTGGGATCAACGGTCTGGTGCAAGCACGTCCACTCCAGGGCCATCTGCTCCTTCCGCCGCACCTGCACCTTCTGTCCGTTCACGTTGGGTGCCCTTCCTTTCACGTCCAGTTTTTGGGCCGCCTCCACCCTCCTCTCCCGCCCCGAGTGATGGCAGTGCGGCCGGTTTCTTTCGGACATATAGCGACGGGTCGACGGCGCTTCGGGGCGGCGCGCTGACACCTGACCTTGTCTTTGCCGAGCTTGGACACGGACGGGGGGCTAGTGGCTCTGGGCCTTCGATTGCGCGCGCCGTGTCTCCTCCGTCGGCATCCATTGTGAATGGGCAGGGACAAAAATCGATGGATTCTGAGACCTTTCCGGCGGCGCAGGAGGCAGGACCATCCACTTTGCACTCAACAGGGTTTCCTCCTATGACCAGATCTGTCCCATCACGTCCGCACGCTAGGGCGAATGGAGTACATCCTGGTGGAGTCAATGGCGCTGGTGGTGGGGTGGAAGACAGAGAACGCCCGCGGGGCCGACCACGTATGGTACAGACAAGGGAACTACAGGAATCAGTACATGCCGCGTTGAATGGTGGTCCCGGCACGAACGGCGTTCTTCACCGCAATGAGATCAGAAGCATGGAGGGGAATATAGGTCCACCGGGCCCGAGTTCGAGTCGTGGGGAGATCGACCGGAGGGGGAGGAGCATGAAGCGCACGCTTCGAAGTACTTTTAGCGCGGTTGAGCAGCATGCATCCTCTTTTTTCTTTGGGAAGACGTATGAAGGGGTGGAAGGGACTGCTAGATCGAGCCCTGGTAGCGAAAGTCCTGCGTTGAACTCACTTCCAGGCTCGGGGAGCGGGAACAGATTCTAACGAGGGGCATCGATCTGCAGCGAGAAACAGTCGAGGACAGAAGTGTTGGATTAGTGTATCCAGTATATTCACTGTGTTGTCTGCATAGCTGTGGACGTGTTCTCTTGTGACTCGTCAGTGTAGCCGTACACAGCCGATGCGACTGTATCTGATAGATTAGTTTCCATATATATGTAGATGACCATCGATCCCAAGTTAGAGCGCGACGGTTACAGCTTTACAGCTCTCCAACCATCTCGCTTCAAGATTGTAGTGTTGAGAACGTTGCGGGGAAGTTAGTGAGACATGTGCCCAAAGGCTCGTGATGCTACCATGACCCGCTCGGAAAGGCTTTCTAACAAGTCGATGGCAGCCCAACCACGGTGCTGTATTCTTAGCGACCGATACATTCGTAATCAGCCATGAAATTCCTGCGAAGCAGAGAATACAAAGGAACTAGGCACTCAACGATCCCGTACAGCACATATTGCCGAAAAATATATTGGCACTTCACTCGGGAGCTTCGAGGATGTGTAGGTCGCCTGCATCATACCCGAGTCTACAGATGAAACGATGAGGTCCCACGTGATGGGCTCATTTTGCTCGATTAAGTTCGAGAGGGTGGTGATACCTATAGATAATTATTATTCAGGACAGTCCGTCATCGTGGCGATACAAGGAGAAATCGTCACATACAAGGATGACACCGTCACCGCGAACGAACAACATTGGCATCTTCCGTTTAGCCATCTGCGAGCAAGAGATCAGTTAGGGGGAAGCGGAAGTGTGATACTGGCAATGAGGCAAGGTAAACGGCGTACACGAATGACGCCTTGTGGTGGCAGTGCGCCCTCTGCCGCATCAACAAGCATGATTGTCTCTTCGACATCGCTTAGAATCAAGTTCATGTGTCCATCGTATGCCTAAACTCAGGTGGGAAATATATTTGGATGTCGATGATTCATGTTACGGAAGGGTTACGCACATGAAGAACCCCTGTGAACTCCCGATCGCCTCTCAACTTGACGAATACACGCTCGCTGAGGGAGAGCCGGATGAGATCGAAGGGCTCTTGAATGCCAGAGGCGGATAAGTCCATTGATGATAGAGACACTCCGCGATCACAGCACGAGTAACAAACACAATAATGCCCACGTTCAAAATGCTCGTAATAGCGCGTAGCCTATGTTAACGAAGAGAGAATGATGGAGAGGGAAATCCAGACAGCCTCTAAGATCGTAGAGTTTGAGTTCAGCATACGCAGCGGTGAATTGACGGGCCGTTCCGCACGTGGTTCCCACGAGGTACAAACCCTGCGCCGTCGTATTCGTCAGTTTGCTTTCACAAGTGGCGCCCTCGACATCAACAAGTTGCTACCATGCCAGTATGTATGGTCCGTTTGTTTACGATTTCATACGACTCATGGGCATCTTATTAGAAACACTACTGTGACTACTGTGACGTGTATCTCACTCACGACTCCGCCTCCGGTGAGCTCTGCGCACCTTTCGTTCTGACCTACCACTTGACTGCCTATCCTCCTATAGTCCGCAAGGCTCACAACAGCGGACGCAATCACTTAGCCAACGTCAGGGATTATTATGCTTGTTAGTGTAATTTGCATCATTCGTGCGATAGCCACTGATACTGTTCTAGCTCTCGGACACGACAAAGCTCAAAGTATCATTGACCAAATCACGTCGGCTTATGAGTCTAGTGGCGGACCACCACCCGGTGGGTTTGGATTCGGGCCACAGCATCTTGCACCCAGTGGACCACCGTTCGGAGGGCCGCCCTCATTCGGTGGCCCTGGAGGTTTTGGAGGTCCTCCTGGTGGTTTTTGTACGTTATTTTCGTCTGTTTCCGTCTCACCTTCCTGATAGTCGTAATAGCTATGCCACCGTTTCCACCTGCCGCCGGCGGGTTTCCACCTGGTATGATACCCCCTGGTGCACCACCTTTCCCTCCGAATGGCGGTATGCCGCCAGGCATGGGCCCTCCTTCCGGCTTCCCAGGAGGTATGTTTATCCGTACCTTTTCACATCCTTGTTGGACAGGATCACATGCGAAATGCACTTTTCCATCAGCGCCACCTTTCCCTCCGTCAAACGTTGGCGCTCCTGGTGCACCACCGTTCCCACCGAACTTTGGTCCAGGAGGTGGCCCTCCGCCCAATTTCAACGGTCCCCCGAGTGGCCAGGGGCCCCCTTCAGGAAGCCCAAGCAACGGATCAATACCCCCTGGACCTGGAGGGATGCATCCCGACAGGCTGAGGTTACTCGGTCGGCCCTAATATCGATCGGGAATCTGCCTCCATCTGAACGAGTTGTCTGTATCTGTCCGTTATGGTTGCGTCTTTCCTCATGGTTGAATGGTATGTGTAGCGTGTCTTGATCATGTTGTCAGAGGTAGGATTGGAACCATGGTAACAGTTGGGCCGACGCGCACTGGTAAAATTTCTTCGACAGGGATCATTAAATGTCTTTGCATCTCACATGCATACTATGTTCATATTCCGATCTTGTCATGCTCTTCTGTTACTGCTGCATTGCTTACTACATGACAAAGCATACTCGGTGTAACAGTAGTGTCTTGTCCGCTCTGCGGGCTTTTACTCTCTGGTCCGATTCCAAACGGCTTGAGAGAAAGGAAGGTCGGAGGATGATCATCCGCAGAACGCAAACGGGCACGAAATCTCCGAACTTGCTACGTCGATAACCAGCGCCCATCTGTTACAGCAATTTCCCTAGTAGTCAATATGGGCAATTCGATTATTTCAGATCGGCTGAAAGGGCAGAAAAGTCCGCAAAAGGAGTGCGTTTGCCCGTTATGGACACAGTAGTTACCATAAAAGGCGAGAAGAACAAAATATGTCTGGTTTGTGTTCTATGTCATTATGTAATATTATATATCACTGCGCGCTTCTCAAATCTGCACAATGACTTTGTCTTCCCTGGATACTTATACAGCACTGTGAGCTCCCAACTGCAACTCTTCGTCGTGCAAACACAGATATGGACGGCGAGATAGAACAACTTGTCGAAATGGTGCGGCTAGCTGAATGTCTACTACATTTTTGGAATCCCCACTGAACCTGACTCCGCGTTGCAGGGAGCAACTCCAGCGCAGGCACGGGCTGCTCTCAAAAGATACAGAGACGTCATGCAGGCAGCAGAGAGGATCTTTGACGGCGCCTTCGACGATGTCGTGGATGGAGACGGCGATGTATACATGACTGCTGCTCCTGCGGACGCGACGGGACGTGCGCAGACGAATACAGGAAGGCTCGTGGTAGGCATTCAGTTCAAAGGTCAGAACACTCACATTTACGCGTATCTCACGTGTCTTTAGACCCCCGATGACGAGGGTGATGGACTGAACGACAATGTTGAAGATGATGAGGAAGACGATGGTATGTTCTTGAAGAGTTCAACTCCTACGCGTGGCGTCCAATTATCGACAAACTCACAGATGAATATGTGGATTACGATTCTGACGAGGAAGTGAAGATTTCCGACGAGAAATCGAGGACGGGCATTGACCCTTATGCCGGTATAGCAGATCAACTTCGCTTTGTGTGGCGCACGCTCATTTGCTTGCAGGGATATTCTTCTCTAAGGATAGACGTGAAGAGGTTATTGCGGTCGAGGAGCAACCTGAGACCGTTCATTTGGATGTGATCGATGAGGACGTCCAGCTTATGACTCAAGGACAATGGATGAAGGGCTGCCCCGAAGGTGGAGAGCAGGGCTTTTTGTTCAGCCTCTATTCACAACTCAGCGAAGGGGAGTGCTTCTGCCCTCATGGTTGTGGATACTCTATCACAAGAAAGAAAAGTGACTTTTTTGCCATCTATGTAAGCACTTGGCTTTGGATCTCATTATACGCCAAACTCTCATTTTTGCGAGAAGTCCTCTTTCCCGATGTTCATCCAACAGTTGCGCAGTGTTGTTCGTCGACAATGCAAGCAGTGCCACAAAGAATTCTGTTTCGCATGTGGAGAACCCTTCAGTCAGACAAAGGAACGGACAACAGATACAGATGACGACGACTTATTTCATTGTTCAAACCTGCAAGGAGTGATTTTAGGCATTGGGCTTGCGATGCTTGAACACTTATACCACGAGCATGTTCAACTCATCTCCGGTAGCCAAGATAGCAAAGGGCGGAACAAACGGAGAAAGGTGGAGGTAATAACTCCCACGATGGCTGTAGATGGGGACGATGACGACGATATCTATCCTACAAATGCTATTGTAGGAAAGAAATCGAAAGTCGGGATAGGATATGCCGGTGAAGTCAAAGAAGATGTGAGCGAATCTCGCGTACGTCGGGTGTTCCGCTGCTGAGTTGTCCGTTACAGACCACTGGTCAAGCTGAAGCCCAAATGATACAAAAGACCAAAGACGAGAAACTTGGTGACTTAATGACACAGATTCGCGTATACCTCCCCTCTCTACATCGCCAAGGTGGCGGACGGACTAGTGATTACCTTGTCCATCCTACGGCACTCGCGCACCTCCGACGACGATTTAACAATATTTGCAGCTCTCTACTTCGAAATGATTCCCTTACGGATATGTCAGATCGATCCGCTGTTTACTTCGAACTCTTCGAATGGCTGGAGGTATATGTTAATTCCTATGCTCCTCGCTGCACTGTTAACCCATTACTTCATAGACCATCTCAAACCACGAAGCCCTAGCGAGCATGATGGCCATGCCTATAATGGTTGTCATGTCGGTTCGGACAAATCCAACAAAGAGGCCGTCAAATGGTACTCCTCCTCCTCGTGAACGCACTATCATCTACGAAGGAAGTTCCGGCCCTCGAGAGTTAATGGAAGCTATTGTCATTCAAGCTCAAGCTGCTATCAAAGGGTTGGAGGGTGTGAAGGTGGTAGAAACTGCACCTACAGAGATGACAGAAGAGCAAAAACGGGTGACAAATGACTCGAAGGGGAAAGCTAAGGAGACTGCTCCCGTCATCCAATCGGAGGAAAACGAGAAACTCTTGAAGTTCTGCAATCGGATACTTGCGACAGCCAACGCCATTGATCGTTCGTTACGCGAAACGAAGGGCGACACATTCCTCCAGCGATTACACGACGCGCTTCCAAAAATATCGTCGTCGTCGTCGTCGTCATCATCATCATCATCCGCCGCTAATATTGTGGTGGATGCAGGAGCAACGGACGAAGCAATGCAGAAGATATATGTAGAATGGGCGACTCGGGTTAGATTCGAATACTGCGACTTGACAGTCCCAGTCCCTCAAGGCGAGAGCACATCTGACGAAGCGCCCAACTACAAATTCTACTTCAATAATGATGCACGTATGCTCGCGTCGTCCGACATTCCGAAACGTTCCTTAGCAATCGCAAAGGAGGTACGTTACCGTTGCAGAATCCAAAACTCACGTATGAACAGATAATTGTACCTAGCTTGCGGTGCTCACCACCAATTTACCCGTCGCTTGGGACTCGTCGATCTTTCTTCGAGTCGACGAAAGCCGTGTAGATATCATCAAGGCACTCATCATTGGTCCAGAGGGGACACCGTGAGTCTATGTTGACGTTGCACCTCCATGTCCTGATCAGTTACGCGTTCTTTACTAGTTATCAAAATGGCTGGTAAATGACTTTTCTTCTGGAGAGTATCTGCATGTGTTGATCTCAAGTTAGCTTCCTGTTCGATATTTTTCTCGGTAATTCTTACAATCACTCGCCGCCGAGTGTGAAGTACATGACGGTCAGCTTTGGATTTTACATCTTCATAGCATGAGTTCTAATGATCCAGTAGACCAACGGAGGTAAATATCGCTTCAATCCTAACCTTTACGCGGTAAGTTCGCCACGACCGTTCAATGCCTCCAAATTATTCAATGTCTATATATCATAGGATGGAAAGGTTTGCCTGTCATTGCTGGGCACGTGGGCAGGCCCTGGTTGGGTATCCGGAAAATCGACCCTCTTGCAAGTGCGTATGGAGAACTTGCCATGATGCTTATTTACTGATTTACCATTTCCTCAGGTTCTCATTTCTATCCAGTCGATGATCCTGTGCGATGAACCATACCTCAATGAGCCCGGGTGGGCAAATAGTGCCGGGACTCCCCAATCTATAGCCTGTAAGCAATCATAGTTCGATTCGTTGTTCATTTCGCTGTTAGTCCACTCACTACGTCCTCTCCAGACTCGGCGAACGTTCGAAGAATGGTCGTCAAGACTGCAGTGAGAATCCTCGTCATAATGCTTATCTTAACATTCCTTCGAGTGCTTACAATTACTTCGGTTTACAGATGCTCGGCAATCTAAGAAGTCCTCCTGAACCATTCGGAAACGTCATCCGCACTCACTTCCGTCTTAAAGCCCGTTCCATCAGTGCCCAATTGGACAGATGGTTGTCGATGGATGACGGGAAGGCTACCTTATCAGATGGTGCATCGACGCATCGGTCTGCTGCTGGGCAAAGCACGAATGGTCTTCTGGCAGATGTGACAGAGCTGAAGAGGATGATTCAGCAGCTGCAGAAAGACGGCAGCATGACAACTGCGTTGTAGAGGGTGCCTCGGAATGTGAGTAGCATATAAGCACATGCCCTTGCATCACTTGTTTGTCCCGTAGAGAGCAGGCCATATTGTTGTACCATAACTTTGAAGCCACGCATTTACATGTATTGGAAGTATATATTGCCCGGTGGTTCCTTGCTGATAAAGCGCTTCTGAAGGAGAAGGCCGAAGAAATCAGTGAGCGAACATAAAGTCACAGCATATATCTAAAGCCTCTCTCTTTGATATCCTTTGACTCATCATCCTGATCCATCTTCTCGTTTAGAGCTTTCAGATGCATCCGGAAAATCCACAACATCACAATAGTCAGACTCTGGCATGCGATGCAGATTGCATACGAATTGCGGTAGGTCGGGCCCCACATTGATGGCCAAACATAACTATCAATGTACGAGCATGTCAGACGTCTAAGAGGCAAGGAAATAATCTGACTCACGATCCAGCTATATTGCCCATTTGTGAAAACGCATTAATAAATGCGAGGGCAACAGCTCGTTTGGATGGCGGTCGCGGAAATGAGTTACTGAGCCATGTGTAGAAGCACACAAATCCAGCGTAGGATTGAGCCATAAGAAATCTGAATCTTTTTCAGTAGACGGACCACAGAGTGGAGAGAATACTGACAATGAAACGTAACGCGCAGCAGTATTCATTGTGGAGATAGCAATAATGAAACCAACTATTCCCAGAGCGAGTGATATTGAGATATGCCAGAAGCGCTCTCCCGATTTATCGGAATGCCTATGGTTGATGTCAAAAAAACATCTACTATTTTCAGAGAGAAGCTCCACAAATACCTAGCAAGAAGAAATGCTGCAGCCGCAGCCACTATGAATGGTGGGGCACAAAGCACCAGCGTGATCGTTCTCCCGTAACCCAGCGTTGCACTAAGAGTAGGAAAATATGCGTTAAATGACAAGGAAATGACATTGCTTGTCATGGCGAGCGACAACCACCAGACCTTCCAGTCGGCTAGTGCAAGTCTGAGTCCATGGGTATGTCCACCTGTCTCCGTCTCATTTTGATCACCAATCCCGGCAAAGTCAGATGCCATGCGTTTCAAAGCCAGTGAGCGCTCCTGCGGCGTAAGCCAGCGTGTCGTCGTCGGGAAGTCAGGCAAAACGAATAAAGCAATGATTGCAAAGAAGATGGTGAGGGCGCCTTCAATATAGAATAACCACCTAAAATGAAGATTCGGATCATATTATCAGTATGATCGTCAAGATCCTCTTCTCAAAAGGATGTCTCGCATACCTCCAAGCTGCATGGCCAAGCTTATCATCCATCCCGTCTAAGATGCCACTTGCCATGAGGGATCCGAAGGCATTGCTGATGATGTTACCACAGTACAATATGGCCGTTCGAGCTCCAAGCTCGGATTTGGTGTACCACTTTGATAATAGAAAGAGTGCACCGGGAAAGAACGCAGCCTCGACAAAGCCAAGGAAGAATCGAGTGAGTAGTGCGTCGACAAAACTAGGTGATTTTAGGTTGGCTCAAGTGAGGCTAGGAGTATGACACTCACTTCTTCGTGATTCCTACCAAAGATTGATCAAAGCTGAATCATAAGGTTCCATCAAAGAACGCTCACCAGTCAACACGGATATCGTACCCCAGATGATCATACAGCATGGAAGATAGATAGAGGGCTTTCCTATCCAGTTCAAAAACATATTACTGGAGGGATTGTTTAGCAGGATAAGTTGGCGAAATTGAATATCGTGCTTACGATGGGATTTGCATTAAGATATATCCAACATATAGAATGGACAAGAGTGTGGCAAATTCTTGCCCCTTCAGATGGAGATCCGCTTCGAAACCTCTCAGCCTGGCCGCTCTACAAGGAAATGTAATTCAAAGGCGTCGTCGTGGAGGAGCAGTAATGACTTGCCCAGCATTGTTTCTATCAATCTGTCCCGATTTAGGGCGATCAGTAGAAGTTACGGGCGAGGCAGATTAGTATCAGTCGACGCACGTAGTTGAGGATGTAGATGAAGATTAAAATGGACATTCTCAAATCCAATCTCCACAATAACCTTCGTTCAATTCGATTACGCTCCTCGGGACCTCCAAACACTACGTCCAACTCGTTCTGGTGTCTCTGGTATGCGGAGACATGGGTCTCAGCAGGCTCCTGTTTCTCCTGATCGACCTCAAAGGGAGCATCGCTGGCTGCAGACATATCTATAAGCGAGACTCGAGGAATGAAGAGCGAGACCAAGGGCAGCGAGCGGAGCCCAGGATCCAGGTTGACCGGGCATCCCTACCATGGTCTATATAGCTTTAAATACGGGCCCGGGCTGCCGTGGGGCAAGCGGGAAAAGTTTGGGCGGGCTTTCTGCGGTGAGTAGAAAGCATGGCCCGGAGGAATGATCACAGGGACAAGGGCCTCGTGTTTCTGTATACCAAACCATACAAGTGCACGAAACGACTGACAAGACCGGTGACCAGCGCCCTAGTAGCTGTAAGTTACCAAGAGGTCCAGAGAATCGCCACGTGCTTAGAATATGGGAGTATTATTGAACGCGATATCCAAGCGAAAGTAAGCTCTTCCCGCTCACTTTACAAAATAGCCTGGCATCGAGCGCAGCGTTATATTGAGCGATAATGTCGTGTCCGTACAATCCACGCGCTCTCGGCACCTTGTCCACTCAAAATTCGGTTGTCCATTAATCAATCGCTTGGGTTTAACTTACAGTCAATCCAAAGTGCTGCATCGGTGATTCACCACCATTGAATAAAATTTTTGTCTGTCGTCCAGGCCAATACCCACTAGTCTCCGCTGCTGACCCTACGCAGAAGATGGTCGTTCTACGCATAGCATATACACTGCATATACCCACCCATATTCAGTAAGGCCGCGGACACGTCACGTCACGTCCCTTCTCTCCCGGACCGTCGACGTCCCTGGTTCCGACTTCGCGCTCTTGTCCTCAGCTACATCATGAACATTCGGCCAGCACGGGTAAACCCTCCTATTATTGTCCATACGATCGCTGATATGTTCGTAGGTAGAAGACCTGATGGGGATGCAGGCCTGTAACCTGCAAAATTTGCCCGAGAATTATACCCTGAGATATTGTGCGTTCATCTGTGCTTTTTTTGTCTTGAGCCTCCTCACAACCATCACATATACTCGGATAACAGACCTGTATCATGCTATGACGTGGCCATCACTTTCGTACGTCGCCGAGGACGAGAAAGGTCGCATCGTTGGATATATCCTTGCAAAGATGTACGCCTCAGCCTCACAAATCACCCTACTGCTACCCTTCCCACAGCTCTCATCACTTCAAATCCTCGTTCTGATCTCGTACTATAGCTGTGCAAGGAGTTTTGACCATTATATATTTCAGGGAAGACGATCCTGGCCCTGAAGAAGAGATTCATGGGCATGTCACCTCCATCTCTGTGCTGCGCTCATACCGCCGCCTTGGACTTGCCAAAAAGTTGATGATACAATCTCGTGCGTCCTGTGACATGACATCTTTTCTCATTTCCCTTCTCCTATCTTCCTCGAAGCTGATACTTTTTTTGATGGCATCCGCATCGTGGCATAGAAGAGGCAATGGCGTCGATATACAAAGCACCGTATGTCTCACTGCATGTCCGTAAGTCGAACCGCGCCGCTCTGAGCCTCTACCGCGACACACTTGGTTTCACCGTCAAAGATATTGAGAAGGAGTATTGTGAGTTGTCCATCACTTCCGCGGACCCTGCGTGCAATGCTTATCGGATCACTCGCCACAGATGCCGATGGAGAAGATGCATATGCGATGCAACTGTCACTGAAACAGTGATACAATACCATTCGGTAGTGGGATGTATCCGATCGTGTTACATATGGAATAAAGTATACTGGAAAAACATGGACGTGCTGCAAGCCTAGCACAACGTTGTCTAGGTCTCAGCTCATGCCCCTCCCGTCACCACATTATCATCAATCACTCCTTGTCCGTCACCCAAACGCGTTGATTTTGTTGGAACCCCGGAATGGCCCTTTACGTCCCAAAGATCAGCTTCGACGGGCTTCGCAGTGTCGGGGATTTCATCTTCAACATGGAATCCCCTGTCCTTCGTCACTGCCTCCCGAATTAATCTCGCAGTCATCATCCCTAACTCATAATATCCATCGTTCGTTGAAGGTTCAAACATGCCTACATGCGCTTGCACCTCGTCGGTAGCCAAATTATTCTGTGCTCCCAGGAAGTGATCTATCACAGGAGATAATTTTGGGAGGATGATAAACGTGCGGTTCCTCGGCGAAAGCGGCCCATGCGAGAGGATAGTGTAAAATCTATCAACCAGTCATCAATCTTGTCGAATGTTTGGAAGGATGAAGATTGGCGCACGCTCGAAAAATCACCCCGTGTACAGTTTCCGCTTGGACTAGGGCATCCAGCCTGTCTACTAGCATCTTTTCGTTCCACAAATTCCCGACGTACTTCATGTGGTCAAGCACCGCACTATAGCCTGTGCCAATCTCAATGCGGCGGTAATATGCCGTACCCGCAGCGGCGCCTGCAAGCACTGCACCACCGATGGCATACGCAGCGGGGGCAAATTTCTCCCAAGGTCCCTTCACAGCATTGACGGGAGGGGACAGAAGCCCGACAGGTTCTGTGGCGTTTGATGACGACGCGGCTTTCGTATTGCTGAAAGCAGCCCAGGAACCCCATAGACCAGAAGCGGCTTCACGGGCAGTTTGCACGTAAGTTCCCACCTTTTGAGCGCTGTTTTTGAAAACATGTGGATGAAGGCCGAGGTACTGATGGTGCTGTAACTATTGGACCGTTCTTCGGCGAGGCGATAGGCACTCACGGGGGTGTCATATGCAAGACATGCAACGATATTTGGCCAAAGAGGGGCATGCTTGTCCGGGCGTGTGTTGACGAACTCGAGAAGGGAGTCGGCCGCAAGAAGGCCCCCCATGCTGTGACCACAGAGGACAACTTTCGCTCTTCCAGCCCCGACTCCGTAGGCTACCTCTTTGTTGACGGTCAGAGTGGTAAGCCAGTCAGCAAAGCGTTCTACCGCTTCTCTCTACATGGTGGGTTGAGATAGAGATGGAGGTGGTGCGAATGACTGTATTCACCAATTCGCCTTTCGTCTGTTCAATGAAAGCATGTGTCTCAGAGTCCAACTTGCAGAGGAGCAAACATTTTCTTACTTCGTATGCGGGAAAAACGATACATTCAACCTTAACATTTCGAAGGGTGTCGGACAGGACGTGTCCGAGTCTGGAAGGAAAACTGCCGAAGGTTGTGTCGGTGCCTTTGAATCTGCAAGCGCGCATTCGCCAAGATCGCATTAGTAAAGCCAAACGATAAATGGTCTGTACCATCAAGTCTACCCATGGATGAATACAACGAGAACAATGTCCAATAGAGGGTTGTCTCCTTCACTGGTTTGTTGATCTTGTAAAGTGGAGGGGCTCATGACGGCTGAGTCGACAGGCACCCGGGTTCTACAAGCGCCCATATGACGCATTTGGTGGACCGGTTACGTAATTTCTGATCTCAGACAGGTGAGGTCCTGTTACGGTTGTCCTTGTTCGTGGTGTGGGTCAAGTTTTTTTGAATGACTTACACTTGTTGTTATTGTAGAGACCAGTTGTTCCGACAGACATGAGCTCTGCCCCAACGTTTGATCACGTTCGCATTCTATCGTACCTAGGTTTACCGGATGATTACAGCCCATCCCCCTCGCAAGCTCCCATCGAGTTTGTAATCCGACACTTTTACCAACTCCCACCTGAATTACTCAGGCATCTCTCCTTCGTCACCACCCCGCGACAACGGTCTACCGTTGCAGCTGTCCGTAACAGGCGGTTTCGTTTTGCTCTTACGGATCCACCGGAGTTGCGTTTCACCGCTGCCAGATCTCAATGGCCCACTCTCTGGGACGGCCACGAGCGCCGTGGACAGGATGAAGGTCGCGAGGAGAAAGAGTGGGTGGAGAATGCCTTCCTCGGAGGAGGAAGTAAGCCTTACGTAGGCAAGCTCGGTGCTCTTCTAGGCGATTACGAGGAAGAGCGCGAGGCCGAACGCGTCCGAGTAATTCGCAGGCAGGAGGCGATACACGAGGAGTTCGTCCCCGAAGAAGACGAAAGCTCTGATGAAGAGAATGTTTCTACTGTGGAGGAGGAACCTGAGGCCTCTGGCGATTCACAGGCCTTATTTCAGCGGCGCATCCGGGAGCGTTTCATATACGGTCTACTGGAAGTGCGTGTTACATTTACTCGTCATGTTTCTATATATTGAGCACACCCTCTCAGACGGACTTGTACGATCAAGTCGACTGGGAGGAGAAATGGGATGACGGTGATCGAGAGACAGAAGACCGCTGGTTTGAAGAGGAAGATGAGGAAACATCTCCGATGTAAAATTCTTGATTCACAATGCCGCTAATAAAGGCATCTTGGTTGTCTCACAGATGGCTTGAACGATTGGGCGGCAAACTCGAATCTAAGTAGCCAGGGTTTGGGGCTCTGTCTGAATTGGGCCCGGGGACGGCGTTCGCGTATTGTTGGGATTTCCCCTTATCCCACGACAAATTGATACGCTCGACTGAGATGTTGCACTGTTCCGCTTCTCGCTCTGCATTTACCTTTCTTGCTGGCCTTCTCACGGACATGACCCCGTCATCGACCCGACACAGTTCCTTATCAACTACGGGTGAGTTATCACCGAAACTCTTCTTATGATACGGACAACTCTGCCTCATGACTCAAAGGTAGCTGCTCAATGGCCGAGCTGTGAACCAGATTTATGGCCAAATTCGTTGCAACTCGAACATCCCGATCAATGTTGAATGACTCCGCTTTCTCCCGTAGGGATTCAATGCCCACATTCCAGGACTCAGTGTCAAAGAATCTTGTATATAAGCTCCCGACAGCTTGTCGTTTGAGGGCACCAACCCGAATACTTTACGACCAGCACCCAGGATGTCGAGCACCTATAGACTCGGTCCCTACTGGCAAGGCTATGGCGGCATTAAAAAGCTAGTCATCTTGTAGGTCTTTCTGAAAATCCGTTGGTACGACAAGATTTCATGACTGCCTTGCTACCCGTAGTGGTGACTCCTACAGCTATGTTGGCTATCACTCACAAGCACCCCCGCCAACGGCGGCGAGACCGCTCGGTGTCCCATTTCCAGGCGTCCCTGTCAATGAACCCGGACAGTCCAACTGGGTTGGGCACCTCATCACGTCGCACTCTCATGGACAGGCCAATATACTGGTATATGACTACGCCGTGCGGGGTGACACTGCCCCCGGTGTCAGGCGTCAGATTATGGAGCAATTTCTTCCTACCGTCGGAAGGAAGCCACGATGGGCTTCCTGGACTGCCGCAGAGACCTTATTTGGTGGGGTTTCATAATGATGGTAAAATTTGAATTACTGACAATGGCTCACTAGTGACTTGGGTTGGCACCAACGACTGCCGGCTGCTGTGCGTGTCGTTAGTTTGACGAACGTGCGCCACTGATCATAGGCATCGCTTCACAGCTATACGAACGACCGAAGGGAAATTCAAGAAATCATCAGAAATCTTTTTGCTGCGCAAGAACAACTCTTTCGAGCGGGAGCCAGAAATTTCTTATTTATTGATGTACCTCCTATCCACCGCTCCCCCGTAGGTGGGTCGCCTGACCACGGCTTTTGTAGAAGGCCTCTCATTATGTTTATTTAGGCCCTATCGATGGCAACAACGCTTTCGCTCAACCGTTCTTGATATGGAACGAAGAACTACGATCGGCAGTTGCTAATTTCACTGCACTACATCCCGACGTCACGTCTATGGTCTTCTCATCCTGGGGAACCTTCAGTAGTGTCCTCGATACTCCAACGGCATACGGGATGCGTGCTCAGGACACTCGTGTCATGGGAGGCACCATCTGGTATGATCATATACATCCATCCACCAGGCTCGCTAGCGTAGTTGCCCGCGACTTAGCCGCGTTCTTGGCCATGCAACCGCCCACTGCCTGATTCGACCGTTTGATACAACCGTGTTCTTCCCATCGTCGCGAATCATTAGATTTTTTATAACCTAGAATGGATGTTTTCCGTTGTACACTCGTGTCTATGTAAATCAATTAGGCATTCCTACGCGCAACCCTAAAATGGCAAGTGTAGTGAACGGCAAATGCCGCCCGTTTCCGTGGGGCGGAGTTGGCGGCGTTGCCCACCCTAAATTGTGCCCTCAGTGCCACTGGATCGCATTTCTCATGGATGCTCAAACACAGCCTGGACTCACATCTGATATCCAGCTAGCGCTTCAGCACGCTGTAGGCCAAGCCAACAACGCCTTTGCAAACGGCCACGCGCAGGATGGTCGTACCTCCAAAAAAAATAAGAAACGCGCCAGGCAAGACGAATCGGAGGGACAAGATGGCGGAGGAGAGCAGGTAGTGGAGAGGAAGAAGAAAAAGAAGAAAACTGCAGTTGTCGAGGAACGGCTTGCAGACATTCAACGTGAGGTTGTGGACTCGATTGTGACGGAGCCAAAGAAGAAAAAGTCCAAGTCCAAGGTAAACAAAAATTGCTCTCCTCAGTCGCCTTCCACAGACATCGAGTCGCCTGGTTCAAGCGTGGATATACAAACGGCCTTCTTGAATGCCGTGCTATCTGCTGCTTCTGCTACGTCGAACGCTCCCGCTCAGCCTTCTCCGGAAATATCTTACCCTCAACCGGTCCTTCCTGTTTGTGACCCTCAGCCTCTACAGTTTGCACCTTATCCTCTCCCCTCTTCACTCTACACGTATCCTTCGTCGATTCCTTCGACATCCTCCGAAATCCCACAACTCTTTGGTGCTAATGTTCCATTCGATTTTGGTTTCGGGTCGAATGATGACCTTATACGGATTATGCAAGACTTAGATGTCTCCAAGATCACAAACGTGCTGAAGACTCTAAGTGAGGCTGCTGCTGCAGCTAACGTTCCCCTTGGATTCTTGGATTCTCTCGTGTCTCAGCCTCCCCGAGATGCAAGTTCAGTTCCGGTGGATCAAACTCCTTCATCCTCAAACCGTATTCTTGGGATTCCCCCGAAGCAGCTGGCGAAGCCAGTACACCGCAGTAGAATTACGAACATCAATCTACCACCCGTGGATGCGACCGATAACCCCGAACATGCGCATATGCTCGCCACTAAGTGGTTGAGTGCGAACAGATTGGCAGAATTGGTGAAAACCGAAGGTTAGCGTGTTCGGTCGTTCTATGAGCTCGCATCATTGTAATACAGAATTCACCATCAGGTCTTGTTTATAAGAAGGGGAAATTTTCCGCTATCGAGGAAGCACAGCTGAACAAGGCTATTGAGAATTATCGTGCGGTTAGTTGTGCTGCCGCTGCTTTTAATCGACCTCTCTCTTACATGGCAGTATCTGATGCAGAGAACCGGAATCTCTCAAGACGCACTGGTAGACATCATCTTTCCCAGAAATACTAAAGACAGGGACAATGCATTCTGGTCTGAAATCAGTGAGTAAATTGCTTGATCCGTCTTCTTCAGGATGCTAATGTCTATAATTTCCCAGCAAGCGCTGTCTCTCTCCGTCCAATCATTGCGGTCTACCACCACGTCCGAAGGAAGAATCATCCACTCAAACAGCAAGGAAGGTGGATGCCCATAGAGGACTCGATGCTCAAACAGTAAGCCCTCGTTCGCAGGCTCCTGGTTTACTCTTACTGAGCATTAACTCATCAGCGCTGTGGCGGAGCTGGGCCAGCAATGGGAAAAGATTAGTGATAGGGTCGGCCGTATGGCTTCTGACTGTCGGGATCGTTATCGAAATCATATCGAACACCGTGAACACAGATCTAACGGTAAGCACCAATATCCTCTGTTTTGCAACAACAAGTACTGAACATCCATCAGGTGCCTGGACAAAAGAGGAAGAGGCATTGTTGACGCAGATTGTCACCGAAATAACGGTCAGTCAGGGCAAGGACCCGGACAACGATGTGTTTTGGGGAGTTGTAAGCCAGCGCATGGATAATAAGCGTGGTCGACAGCAATGTCGCATCAAATGGTAGGTCTCGAATCATCATCATAAGATAGTGCTAACTGCTTCGAACTATCGGTAGGCTCGATTCCCTGAGCAAGACCGTTAAAAATCAGGGAGACAAACCGCGTTGGAGTTTGGTAGACGCGTATATTCTCGTTCACAAGTATGCGTGCTCTATGGACCTTTCATTGCTCAGTCATTCATTATTATACACAGAGTTCATTCCCTGAACGTCAGAGACGATAGTGAAATCGACTGGAAGACACTTCCAGATGCGAATTGGAATTTCTGGAGCGCTCACACTCTTCAAAGACGATGGCAGACGATGAAGCGGGGTATCAGAGGCCACGAAGACATGTCTCATGAAGGTGCAGTCACTTGACAAGCTTATTGGTATACGGCATTCTGACTATTCACCACTCTGTGATAGAAATCATGGATATCCTCCTTGTCAAGAATGTTCACTTGCCCGTAGATACAGGTCGTCGTCAACGCAAGATTGTCAGTGCCGAAGCCGTCGAAGATTCTGAAGAAGATGTGGATGATTTGAATCAGACTCAGTCTGGTCCCGCCTTACCGGTCGATGGGTTTGCTGGCACGGCGCGGAATCCAACTATACAACCTGGAGGCAATCACTCTTCGCCTTCATCGGACGAGGAGTGATTGCTATCATCAATATTCTTCTCGATCGTGCTGTATCTACGTTTGTACGAATCGTGACGATCGTTCATCCGAACGTGTGCGTTTTATTACATCACATGTTTCTATCTAACAAAGTTGGTCAAATACTGAACAACACAGCCTAGCGCACAAGCGAACTACAATTCCCGTTGAAGCACCCCGGTATCATTCTTGATCGACATCCTCTGAGTCATTTGACTAGCGTGTCTCCCAAATGAATAAGAGAAGACTGCCAATAGTGTAGCGTTCAGTGCTTGCTTCATCCTGCCTGCACATGCACTAGAGGGGAGGTCAAGTGCAAAGCCTGAAGCAGATCCAGCAGCTGAGGTAACTATTGGATTCGCGAGGCAAGGTGATGCTGCGTGCCCCTCCGCGCTTGCAGCTCTCTCACAGCGTCCACCACCACCACCACCACCACTGCATCATGCTTCAAAAGCCGCTGTCCCTCTATTCATGTTTTCGTCTCCGAAGTCACCTCGGAATTGTTGCATTGATTGCTGGCTTCTGCCTTATCTTTGCGTGTAACATTTACTTCTCGTGCTCCATAACCCGTGTTGGCTCCACAGTGCAAACTGTGCCCATGAATGCGGAACAGATCCTTGTTGGCTGTGCCATGCTGAAGATGATGCCAGGTCCACCAGATGACTTCAGTGATCGGGAAGAGTCGGACCGGTGGGAGAACGGGACGAACGCCACACTCATTCGGAATGCGACGGTTTGGACTGGAGCGAGGAACGGAGAAGAGGTCATTCGCGGGGATGTGTTGTTTGATCGGGGGGTTGTCAAAGCTGTCGGTCATGTCCCCGAAAATCTACTCAGAAGAGTTGGAAGATTGACGGTTGTGGAAGCGCATGAGGCTTGGGTCACACCGGGACTGGGTAGGTGGCATCCCGTTTGCTCGTTCAATAGCCAAAATGATATTCAACCTTTATTTTCCAAATGTCGTGCAGTTGACCTCCATTCACACGTTGGATTATTTGGCTGGCCCTCTTTTTCTGGTTTGTGTAATTGTTTCTTCTCATATAACCTGCCTTTAATACGGTGAATTCCAAGGCGCATTCGACTTGAATTCCTTCAAGGGCCCTATCCTGCCTTGGCTCCGGAGCATCGATTCTTTCAATACGCACGATGAAAGCGTACGACTGTTCATCGCAGGCGGCGTGACATCTGCCCAAGTATTGCCAGGCAGCGCAAATGCCATCGGTATGAATTGTTTATATTTCAAGCTAACGCGGATTTCCTCATTAATACATAGGTGGTCAATCATTCATGATCAAGCTCCGTCCGACAGTGGAGCGCTCTCCTTCATCTATGATAATTGAGGCACCATATACATTGAATGACACAACAGTGGAACCGCACACTCGACCACGTTGGCGTCACCTGATGTAGGGTCTCTGGTAACTGCATGGTATGATTCTTGCATGACTGAACACACGAGGCAGACAAGCCGCGGGAGAAAATTTAGTTGGTTATGGCGGACGTATGGACTCGACGTGGTCCTTTCGTTCTGCATACGAGCAAGCTCGCCAGATCAAGGTAGCGCAGGACGAATATTGCCGTCGCGCAGAGGCAGGGTTCTGGAACATTGTCCAGCATAGCTTTCCCGAAAGTCTACAATGGGAGACTCTTGTTGATGTGCTTCGAGGACACGTAAAGGTGTGGCTTGTGATTGGCTCTTGTTTCCAAGTTTTGTGATGTCGTCGATTTTCAGATTACCCAGCATGTATACGAGGCGACTGACATTGATGCTATGGTTCGAGTGAGTCAATTCAATTCGTATTCCACACATCCAGGTCATGTCTGTGTCTAAATGATAGCTTATATAGTTGGGGAACGAATTCAAGTTTCACACTGCCTCCATCCATCATGCTGCAGAGGCATACCTTGTACCTGATATTTTGAAAAGAGCGTAAGAAGTCCGTGTATGTCTTTTGGTCTCATGATTTTGAATTGACATCCACAGGTGGGGAGGCTCTCCCACAGTCGCACTTTTTGGAAGTAATTACGGGTTAGAAAATTACATTCGCTTCTATCGCGACCTCTTTTTGACATGTTCTATTAGGTATAAACGTGAATCCTACCGCGGCTCTGTCTTTGCGCCCCGCATCCTCGCGGACAGTGGGATACCTGTTGTAATGAAGGTACTCACGCATGGACTTCCTGTGTTTGTGAAAAATTCTCAAGAATAAATCACCTACTGTTCCGATTTAGACCGATCACCCTGCGCTCAACGGCCGGTATTTGCTTTACGAAGCACAACAGGCATATTATTACGGCCTATCTGCATCCCTCGCCCTAGCGTCGGTCACATCCATGCCGGCTTCCGCTGCGGGCCTCGCTCACCGCATTGGCGTCCTACGCACGGGCGCCGATGCCGACGCCGTTCTTTGGGACTCCCATCCTCTGCGGTTAGGTGCCACGCCAGAACGGTATGGATCGACGGCGCGCTGCAAATACCGGCCGCCGGAGACCCGGTAGATATAGAAAATGGAAAGAAGGGCCGAGAGTGGAGTGAAGCCCCGGAAGTGCCAGATTGGACAGAGGAGAGGAAGCGGGCGATCGAGTGGGAAGGATTGCCGCCTCTCGAAGTTGAGAGTGCTGCGACATCGGGGAGGGTCGTGTTGAGGAATGTTTCAGAGATAGTGAGCGTGGTGAGTGGAGAGCACGCTGATCCCCATGGGGTCAAGGTACGATGGGATTCGTCCGTGAAGGGCAATGGAGGAATCATCGTTTTGGAGTCTGGCAAGGTCATCTGTGTAGCTGAGTGTGCCCCTCTGGTGAACACAGGCACGATCGCACGTAGCATCAACTTGCACGGCGGGTGTCTTGCCCCCGCCCTCATCACATTCGGCTCGCCTCTCGGTCTCGAGGAGATTCAGTACGAACGAAGCACGGGCGATGGATTGCCGCAAGACACTATGTTCGGGGCTTCCCCGCGATTGTTGGGAAACACAATTCTCCGCGCCGCTGATGCGCTCCAATTCCGAACACGGAATGCTCTGTGCGTACCCCTTCGCCACATTCTTTCCAGATATCTTTTCTGATGACAGGGCTATCTTGCCCGTGCAGCCGCGCGCACCGCGCAGGCGTCACCATTGCCACGGCTGCCACGCACACCACGTTTGGGGACTGGATTTTCGCCGGCCTTTCCACCACCTTCCGCACTGGCGCGAAACATGCGCTAGCACGGGGAGCGGTTATACAGCCCGTATCTGCTCTGCACTATGCCGTCCACCCGCTGAATGCGATCGCATCCGCCTTGCCTTACACCGGCGTGACGTCTCCGCCGAGTGTGAGTGAGCGGATCACAGCGCTTCGGCGGCTGCTTCTGAGGAACCACGTCTCCGATGCGGGGCAAGAAGAGCCAGGGTATTGGTTTTCACAGGCCGCAGAGGGCCAGATTCCACTTGTTATTGATGTCAGTGGCGTGGACGAGATGACGACGCTGATCGCCTTGAAGAAGGAAGTTGAGCTGGCAAGGAGGAGTACCATGAAGATGGTATTTGTGGGTGCAGAGGAGGCACATTTATTAGCGAAAGAGATCGGTCTCTATTTTATTTTATTTTTTCAAGAAAAGTGCTGACTTGGAGATCCTTAGGCGAGGTGAGAATAGGTGTCATTCTAGCGCCCCCGCGCCCAGCGCCTACGACGTGGGACAGACGACGGATGTGTGTGGCCTTGCTTTGTGCGGTGAAACCCGGGCTGTACTGATGCGCCACGAACACTGCAATATTCACGCGTCGCTCAAGACTGCCCGGCCCTCCGCTAACGAACGACACAGCCCTTGTGAAGCTTCTGAGACACGGTGTCGTCGTCGGACTCGGCAACATCGAAGCGAGCACGGCGATGCATACGCGTTTTGATCTTGCTTGGGTACGGTTCCCGTTACTTTTTGGCATCTCCATTTTGCCATCCTGGCCTCCCGCGCATATATCTGACCCCGTGCGACACGTAGGCCATGGCTGAGTCTGGAGGACGCATCACGAAAGAGGAGGCGATTGCGCTTGCGAGCGTGAATCTCGAGCAGCTCCTTGGGATAGTTGACGTGCGGGGCGAAAATCAGCGAGAAGACGAGGCTGTCCAGCGCGATATAGTCGCATATACGGATGGATGCGTACTGGATATGGCGGCTAAGGTCGCAGCCGTGGTCTCACCAGTGAGGGGAGTCGTAGATGTGGTCTGAACGCTTTCAGACGTGCGAGGAACTGTTGTAGTGATACTATACAGATTGCGCAGACTCTGCTGACTATCTAATAAGACATTTGTATTCTCTCTTCCTTACGCTTCCATTTGAATGTTCAAAGGACGGTTAGGACCTGCTGCCCGATCCAAGTTTTGCCAGCCTCAAGTTTTTTGAACCCGCGTACGAAGCCTGGCTCGACACATACATATCTCTCCCTGGGAGTGGTGTCAGTCAAGATCGAGAAAAGAGAAAAAAACTCACCATCCGCCTTCTTCCATATCTCCAATTTTGCTGCCTGCCTGTGCTTGGGGGTTCCACACCGTCAGAGTCTTGAACTCTGTCATCCTCACTTCAAGCCCTCCTCCAGGCCAATCGACATGGACCTTAGATGGGGCATTTTCATAGACCGCATCCGTGAATCGCCTCACGTCAACCTTCTCGCGCTTCTCCTCCTTCAGCGTGCTCTTCGCCGCAGCGTTAGGGTTGGTCTTGTCGATGTAGAACTTGCCCGCGAGAGGAGAGATGGTCACGTCGTTTGCGGGCGCGCGAATGTACGTGTGCAACAGCGCCTGGAACTCGAGGGGACTCGAGGCAGGGTTCGTGACGTGCAGATCGGTGCTCAGCTGGTGCTCGGCGAGCGTGACGACATATGCGAGTTCAAAGGGGCGGGCGTATACCGCCGCGATGCTCGCATCGGGCTGCAGGGCTACCGCCGGGATATGCGTCTAGTCAACTTCAACAGCGAGTGACGTGTGCCTGCAGCACGCACTGAATCTCACAGAGACGCCCGCGTCGTTGTCCATGACGACGGAGTCGAACGCCCACACGGAGTTGCGCGCAAATCCATGCTGGCTGAGCTTGACGTGTTCCGGATGCTCCGGGGTCCCGAAGCAGGGAAAGACAACGGGGATGCCGCCGCGCACGGGCTTGGAACCGTCTAGAGCGGCCTTGGACGAGACAAAGAGGCGTTCAGTCGCGGCGGATCCATCGCTGGCTGGGCTGGCCGCCTTCCACGATGTGACCGTTGCGCCATAGAGCAGAATTTCGGCCGAAGGCCCCTGAGAGATACGGCACGCCGCATCAGGTCAGAATGACGAGGCCGTCGGATTTGAAGTCATCGATGCAAACCTTTGGGTGATTCAAGGTCACTTTAGTTTGGGTGTTATGGACCGGCATTGTGTGTTTGGATGGCTGTCCAGAGCAGGGTGCAGTTGAACATCTGACTTGGTCGAGCTCGATGGATCGAATCGAGCAGGACCGGGCCGAGGGGGCGAATGACATCAGCGGTCCGCTGCCTTGGCTCCTGAGTCACATAAGAGCCGTCCGAGTCAACATCCGATCTCCTTTCCCTGCTCTCCCCTCTACATCTACGTACAACGTCGGCGGACGGAGCCTTGCACAACTGCGAGTCGACCTTTGACTTTACATGGCCTTCACCGACTCACCTTCACCGATCCCTAGTATGCCTGCCTCTCATACATACGAATCTCGAACGACATCAAAACCATACCAGGCAACGGCCTTCGTCGCTCGTGGGTTGGCCGTGTCGAGCTGAGCGTACGAGACAGGGGCCTTCTCTCGTTATCGGCGCTCTCCGTGCATTCATGTGCGGCGATGCCCAGCCACCACCAGATAAATGCGTTCTTTCTCTGTTCACCCATTGATGACATCGCACACTCCATTCGCAGCATGCGTGTGCCGCCGCGCTCACCGACCACCATCGTGGGCGTCAATGGTCTCAATACCTTACACTGCTACATGAATGTCGATTCTTCGTGGTCTCAAAACTCGTGTGTAGGCCGTGTCGAGCCGGGCGTACGAGACTCGGGTCAGACGAACTCGAGTTATCGGCTCCCTCCGTGCCTCTGGGCGCGGCGATGCCCAGCCACCTCCAGGCAAATAAGCTAGTTTCTCTCTATTCCTGACCTCAATGAATATCGTGGACTGCTACTCATCCCTCCCAGGGCAAGCGGCGCTGATCCGTGGCGTCTTGTTGGAGAACGTCGAACCCGGAAACAATCTTTCCAGAGGCTCGTCGCGATGTGGGAATTTTCTGTACCCCGGTCTCAGTGACCCAGCACACATTCTGATTTGGACCCTAATGGACCCCATGGGCATCGCAAAGATCGTATGTAGGCCGTATCGAACCAGGGCGTACGAGACGAGGGCTCATTCCTTCGTTATCGGCGTCCTCCGTGCACGCCCGTGCGCGGCGATACCCAGCCACTACACAGGCAAAAGCATTTTCTCTTCTCTTTTTCCTTCTCATTCCATGGCGTGGCACGTATGTTGGAACATGAAGGGTTTTGGTTGCCTTCCTGGAAGCTCGGAGATTTTAGCTTTTTGTTATCGGAAATGGCACGTCGATTGCTTCCCGTCAAGAGCACACTGTGAGGACCTCACTTCATGTCGTATGCACGCAGACATGGATTTGCGGTCCATCAAAGGTGCTGTTCGCGAAAGATACGGACTCTCAGCGCGCGAGGACGGGGATATAACGCACTAGGTGCGTCTTCCTCGCCCCTTCCCTTGCGCACGGCGTTCGCTCAAATCACACCAATTTTAAGATCCTGGAACATAGTTCCGCAATAGGAAACAGAAGAGTGCGAGCGCTTCAAATTGCCATCGAGAGAGACACTCAAGCTTCCTCTATGCGCCTGTCTATCACTCTGCAGCCTGCGGCGTGGGTTTGCAGCGCATAGTTCTTCGAGCCAGGAACATATCGAAGACCCCTTGTTGGGAGCCAGAGCCCCTAGTCGCACTGTCGTACGCGTCGCGACCGACCCGCGCGCTGTTGCGTATCCGTTGGCCGCGTCGAGTCGGGGCTTACGAGGCGAGACGAGCGCTCGTCCCGCTCGGGTCCAGCGAATAGGGGCTGGCCGTCGTCGCTGGCCTGCAGGGCCATCGACGGCGCTCGCTATCGGGGCCCCTCCGTGCACGTATCCGTGCGCGGCGATGCACAGCAGCCTCTCAACGCACGGACGAACGAGCAAGCACTCGATCACCTGATGGGATGGGGTGCCCCTCGCTGTGTCGGCCTCCCGCGTCTGGCTATATACGTATGTCATCGAGGCTCTGGCCTGCGCAGCAATGCGTACGTGCGTGTAGGACGCGTCGACCGGGGCGCACGAGGCGGGGGTTGTCCCGGCCCCACCCCGGCGCAGGGATGATTGGACGCGCGGGCACCCCTCGCTATCGGCGCCCTCCGTGCAGCGGTGTCCGCAATGCACGGCGGCGTGGCTGAGCCACGACCCCAGGCACACACTTTCTTTTTTGTCTTTCTTTCGGGAAAGAAGGGGGTTGGCGGCGGGGGCTGGAGATCGCTGATTCAGGTCAGGTCAGGTCAGGTCTGTTGCAGCTCGCGGGCTGTGGTGCGCTGCGATCGTGTCGTGATCGCGGGCCTGCCTGCGCGATCCCATGCAGTCCGCAAGGGCGAGGACATCGCGCGTCGAATGCTGTCTTGCGCATGCTCGGTGGAGTTGGGTGGGAGAGGACGCGAGGTTGCTGGGACTCCAGGTGAGCTGTGACGGCTCTCATTTTCGATTCGTTACGTTGACAGACGATGCCACGGAGACAACCCGCTGCACATTGCATCGAGCGCCGAGCGCGCGATTTCTCGAGTCTGAACTCGGTATGCAATTCCTTGGTTCACGCGTCTACTGTTCCTAATGGACGAACGGCAGATATCCCACGCAGACTTGGGTCCGTGCAACGAAGCGAGGGCGGGTGATGGAGGAAGGGGGTGAGCGCAGGGACGGTTTGAGGAAGGGTATTGGGTTGGGCGCGAGGAGCGGAGAGTGGAGATCTGATTGTCCGAAGACCTCACCATCTGGTGCAATGGCACACCGCTTCGGCGATTTATGAGAAAATGACAGGATGCGACGGACGTGACGTCGATGTGACATTGTGCGTGCGTGCGGGTGCATAGGTTGTCATGCGGTGCCGACGCCGAGGAGAGCGGCGCCGGTGCGGATGCCACGGCCGCGGTTCGCGACGAGGCTGATGGCGAGGCAGCTGACGAGGAAGCCTGTGAAGCTGTGTTCGAGCGGCGAGACGCGCACGGGGTGTCAGCGCGCGCGCAAGGAGAGGGAGGCGGCGGGAGACACGCACCGGAAGAAGGCGACGCGCGAGAGCGAGCGCTCTTCGGCGGGCGAGCGGGACGAGGCGAAGATGGCGCGGAGGACGGCGGGCGTGACGGGCATGCGGCTGGACAGTGACGCCGGGGGAGGAGCGGCGGGCGGGAGCGGCGGTGCGCGCGCGCCTGCGCCTGCGGCACCGGCACCGGCACCGGCAGCTGTGGTAGGCCCTGCGGCGGCGGCTGCGAGGGCGGAGAAGGAGGAGGGCTGGGTGGCGAGGCGGGTGGTGGAGAGGGTTGGGGTGGTGATGAAGGCGGCGGGGGTGACGGTGCTGGTGGACGCGGCGAGGGTCGGGGTCGAGCCCGAGCCCGAGCCCGAGCCTGAGCCTGAGCCTGAGGTGGAGGCGGGGGGAGAGACGGAGCCGAGGGTGGAGGACGTCGAGGATGGCATCGTGGTCCCGGTCTGTCTGTCTGGCAGCTGGCAGCTCTCCGCCTCTGATCCAGAGGGCGTCTGCTCGGCTATCTCCGGTTAACCTCATCCTCGCTCTTCCGTCTTCCATAGATCGCGCACTACCGATTCAAACCTTGCGCGCAAGCTCAAGCTCACGCCCACGCTCGCGCCTTCTCCGCTCTTTTAGATCCCCGAACGCTGGCCGCAACAGCGCCGTCAGGCTAATCACCGACCGGTGCATCGACGCGCCAGACGGGCTCGTTCTCGACTGACACGGGCGGTCGTCCAAACTCCATCGTCGTGGCCTCTGCGCCTCTGCAACCCATATCCATCCGTCCTGTGGTTTGTGTCAGAGAGCGCGGCGACGGCAGCTGCAGGGCCAGTTGTGAACCGCGAGGCAGCTCTTCGCCGCTTCTATTTGCTGTCCCTTTGGCACCTCTCGTCTACGCCGGCGATACGCGCGACGAACGCGACCCACCGCGACCGCTATTATTGTCTCTGCTCCGAGGCCATCCTCAACGCCGCGCTCGCACGCATCTGTATACGACCAATACGAGCCCGACCCATGCTCCCAGGCTCCACTGCATACAGCCTTTCTTCGCCGTCTGCTGCTTGCTGCGCCGGCGGCAGCGCGGCCTGCTTCGTCTGCGGCGAACGCCCACCTCCATCGCCCGTCCGTCTTTTGCCTTTTGCTTTTCGGCCTTCCCACTTCTGTCCCCTCTCAAACCTGCATCTGACGCAACCCCTATCACTGTTCTGGCATCTGATCCTACTGGCAGTGTCAACGCTCGCGCCGCCGTCGACGGTTGTCGGACCACGTCTTGAAGGCGCGGGCCCGCTAATGACACGTACGCCGTATCTATGCTCTGCGACGACGCGCGCCGATCGCCGATCGCCGATCCGCGCGTCACACGTCGGGGACGGGGCGCGTGGGCGCGTCGTAGCAGTCCGGACGCTGGTCAGGAGGGGCAGAGGCTACTCTGTGGTCTCTCGTGCGATTCCGCGCGTCCTCGTCGCGCGTACATACGCATCCGGCCGCGCAGGCGCGGTCGCAGGCGTAGAATGGACCTGTCAATCCCTCGTCGCGAGCATGCACCGGCTGTGCGCTCCTCGCGCCGAGCGCGCGACGGATGCGGGCTAGCCTGCGCCGCGTGCGCCGCGCGCACCACCACCACCAACACCCACGTTTCTGCGCTCGCCTCGGACGCGCATGCTTCATGGAGAGCAGGAGCCCGGGCGGGCGATATTGCGGTGCGTGGCGGCGCTCTGCACGGTGCGGTGCGGTGCGCGGTGCTGCGCCCGTGGTGGACGGTTCGGGCGCGTTTCCAGGCGAGATGCGTCGTGCAGAGCGGGGAGATAAGGCGCGGGCCTCGAGCGTGTGCGGCGCGAGTACGGTGCGCGTCTGCTTTTCTTTTCCTGCATTGTCTATTTTCTGTTTTCTACTGTCCATTGTCTATTGTCCATTGTCTTTTTTTGTGTTTATGCGCCTCGTGCGCATTCTGTGGCGCATTGGCGCCAGAGGTGCCGCGGCGCGTTGGCGCGTGAATCAGAGCATGTGTATGCGTATGTGGGCATTTTTTGTTCTTTCTTTCGGTTTGGGTTGGACAGATGGGTGGTGAGAAGCGCCGGCGCGATGCCGAGAGGTGTTGGGGATGATGTCGGTGGCGGCCCACGATGCTGATGCGCCACCACCACCACCGCCACCACCACCGCAGCAGCAGGTGCAGCGATCCGGCTCGGCGCCGTGCGCTGCGCGTGCCGCGGTGTGCGTGTTCTGACGCTGACGTCGACGCTTTGTCGTCGGCAGCGGCCCCACTCGCGAGGGCGAGGGACGCAGCGCGCAGCGCGAAGGGCGGTCCACACTGTGTACGCGGTGGCCGGTGAGCGCGTGCTTCGCGCCTCGCTCGGCCAGCTGCCCTCTTACACTCAACGGGGGTGACTTTCGCTTCGGGTATCATGGCGGGTTTATCCTTTCTCTGATCGCCATTTCTCCCTCTTTGCCATTTGTCATTTGCCATTCAACATCGTCCCAGATCGGGCGGACGCGCTCTGAGATCTGAGCGGCTGAACGCGCGTTCTGTTCCCTGCGCGTTCTCTGCGACGGGACAGTGTATCGCAGTGTATTGCTTGTTGTTTTGGGGTCTTTTTTTTGGTATTTTCAAATCATGGCGTCTATTTCACGCCCCCATCTTTGGGTTGGCTGCTTTCGCAAGAGAGAGGGAGAGGGAGATAGGAGACATAAGCGCGAGTGGGCCGGGCGTTGCCTGGCGCCCGCCGACGCGAGCGGCGCTCGAGCACCCCGATGCGCCGGCGCCTCTACATGCGGCAGCGGTATAGTAAGTACAGTAGAGGTTGCGGCGTGTTGGTTTTGGGGCCGCGGCCGCGGTTTGGCGGTGGAGCGCGCGGTCGGGGAACCGGCGAGTCAAGGCGCGGATGCGGAGCTGGGTGCGGTTTGGATCGGGTGGGGTGGGGTGTCGGACTGCGCTTACGGCGAGGGATTTGGGTTCGGGAAGGTGTGCGGGTTCCCATGTTCGTCGTCGTTCGTCGTCGTGCTTTGTAGTAGTGGGGGATCTTTGCTGGGCAGGGTCGGGCGCTGTGGCTGTTTTGAGCGTGTAGGCTCGAGCGCTGAATTTTAGATTTGGGCTCCGGGGGAGGGGGTGGGCGCAGCGCGGGAGGGGAGAGGGCGGGTGCGGGAGGAGGAAGCGCGGCGCGAGGGTTTGCTGTCGTGTCGTATCCTGTCACGTCGTGTCCTGTGCGCGCGCTTCGAATTCGATGCCAGTGTCGTTCGCAGCCGGGACCTGCCTTTCTGAGACGACAGACAGACGTATTACAGGGGTTGCCCTTTTGTAAGACGGGGCGCGGGAGGGTGAGCCGGTGACAGGTGGAAAGCGTGAGTGACGTGCGGGAGGTATATCGGGTGTCTTGGATTATTTACAGTACAGTAGAGTAATGCGAGCGTGCGATGGGGTGGACGACGCGGCGGGCTCACGTTCGCCGGCAGCGGGAGGGGGAGGCCGAGAGGTGGCCACAGAGGGCGCTAGGGTCGGGCCGAGGGCTGCCGAGGGCGATCGTCGGGAACGGGGTGTTGGCGGGAGTTGCAGCGCTCGGCGGGACGGAACGATCTCGATACTAGGACGGCGCGCCGAGGGGGGTGTGCTCGGGCGGGGCGAGGTGGGGGGGTCGTGATGGGGGCTCTGGATGACGTGCGGGCGCGGTTGGGGACGATTAGATGACGGGGGGTGGAGCGTGGGATGGGGAAAGAGAGGGGCGAGGAGATGGGAATGGGACTGGGAGAGAAAGTGTCAGGGCTGGGGATGGCGTAAGCCGCGTTGTGCGTGCGAGGGCTCTATAATAAACCACACACACGGCCCTTTGCACGACGGTCGACGCAGCACCAGGCGCACATCGGCAGGCGCGGTGCGTGCACACACAGCCCTCCCCTCTCCGCTCCCTGCCATGACTGACTTGCGTCCTCGTTGACAGCAGCCTCGACCTCGCTCACCCACAACCATGCAGGTCCTCCCCTCGCCCTCGCCGTCGCCGTCGTCGCCGACCGCCCGTCCCCGCCCCATCCTCTCCTTCACCCCGCTCACCCCCATCGTCTCCCCGCCCTCCACGCCCCCCAACGACCTGTCCCCGCCCCGTCCGCTCTTTCCCCCCGCCGCCCTCGCCGCCCTCGCCGCCCTCTCGCCCTCGCCCTCGCTCTCCTCGTCCTCCTCCACCTCCACCGCCGACGACGCCCTCTCCTCCTCCGGCTCGTCCTCCGCCGCGTCCTTCAAATCCGTGCCCTCCTCGCGCAGCCTCGCCCCGCACCACGAGCGCTCCACCCGTCCCACACCAGACACGCCCACCGCCCCCGCCGCCATCCCACCCTCGGTATCCACGCTATCGCACTCCAGCACACACCCCTCCGCCTTCCCTCCCTCCGCCTCTACATCTACATACACCTCCACATACACCTCCAACTCCACCTCCTCGTCCACCGTATCCCCATCCGCGTCCGCCTCCGCGTCCACACCGACGCCCTTCCAGACCCCCGCATGGATCACAGTCCCCCCAACGCCCCCTCCCAAGCTCCTCCCCCGCTTCGCAGCCACCGCCCCCGCGGCCGACGAGCACGCATACCCCCCCACCCGCCGCCGCACCCACCCCCAACCGCGCCCCGCCTCCCTCGCCCTCTCGTCCTATTCCCCCTCGCACGCCCGCGATCCCGACGACACCCACACAGCCGGCGCGCACGCGGCCCTCGCCCGCGCACGCACGCTCGTCGCCCCGCGCCGGCGCGACTCGGACCCGGACCCGCCGCTCCACAGGCACCGCCCCCCACTCGCGCACCCGCACGCGCCAGACCCCGACCCCGACCCCGACCTCGCACCCGCCCGCCGCCGCATGTCGCTCCCCGCAGACCCGCAGAAGCCGCTCCCGGCGCTGCCCCCGCCGTCCCCGGCCCAGGCGGGCGCCCCGCCGTCCGCGTTCAGGCTCGGCGGGGCCCTCGGGGCGCCGCACGAGCCGGGCCTAGGCGGGTCGGGGCGGCGCGCGTTCGAGCAGGAGAGGGAGAGAGATAGGGAGCGCGAGCGCAGTGCGGGCGCGAGTTGGAGTGGGACTGGGGGGCGGAGGTTGTTTCATTTTGAGGCGGACGGAGACGGAGATGGCGTGTCGGACGAGGGGGAGGCGCAGGTCGTGCCGCCCGTGGGCGACGACGCTGAGGCACAGGTCGTGCCCGTGACCACTACGACTACGACCACGACCACGACGGCAGCCACGACGACCGAGCAAGAGGCCAAGGTCAAGGTCAAGCCGAGCAGGGGCGCCGTGCGCCGCTACCACGCGCTCGTCGAGCTGCTCACCACCGAAGTCGGCTACCTCGTCGACCTCCGCGCGATGGTCACGGTCAGTCTCCCTTCCCTCCCTTCCTCTCGTCGCTGTCCCTCACGCTTCGCCCCGTGATCCAGGTGTACCTGCACCAGCTCGCGCTGCTCGCCGCCGCCCGCGCGCTCCCGTTCCCGCTCCTCTCGCCCTCGCCCTCGTCCACCTTCGCGCTCGCGGGGCCCCCCGCGCACGCGCACGGCGCGCCGTCCAAGCCCGTGCGCGCGGCGACGGTGCCCGCGCGCCGCCGCGGGCGCGCGAACGCGGACAAGGACGGGGCGAGGCTACGCGTGCTCGCGTCGCCGGGCGCGGCCGAAGTAGACCGGAGGCCCCGACGGACCACGGGCACGCGCCGCACCCGCTTAAGGATAAAGATAAGGACAAGGACAAGGACAAGGACAAGGAGAGGCAGGAGAGGGAGAGGGAGAGGGAGCAAGACCCCGCGGGCGGCGTGCAGGCTAGCGCGGCGCGCCTGCTTGCGACGCACGAGGCGTTCGTGGCGCGCTTGCGGGCTGTGCTCGCGCCTGTCGGGTTCCCGGTCGTGCCGGAGCGAGTCGTGCGGCGGGAGCGCGCGGGCGTCGGCGGCGGCGTCGGCGTGGGAGGGGAAGAGAAGGGCGCGGCGGAGGGGGAGGGGGAGGGTGCGATGCGTGTTTTGGAGAGGGCGATCGTGGAGGTGACGACGACGTTCACGACCCAGGTGCGCACGCCTCCTCTTCCTCCTCTTCTTCTCCTTCCCCTTCTTCTTCTTCTTCTCGATGTGCGTCGGCGCGGATCGCTCACCCCTTGCGACGTCGCGTGCAGGCGGCACTGTTCAACGTGTACGAGGACTTTTGCGCGGACCACTTCGCGACGCTCGAGCTCGTGCACGGCCTCCAGAGCCGCTACCCCGCCGAGTGGGACGCGTTCGAGCGCCGCTGCGCGCGGCTCGTGTCCGACATGCTCCTCGCGGGCGACCCCGAGTTCGGGCGCGCGCGCGACCGCGCGGAGGAGGCAGAGGGGCGCGCGGAGGAGGTGGAGAAGGAGCCGGACGAGGACAGTGCGAAGGACGCCGCCAAGGAGAAGGACAAGGCGGACGGGTGGGGGAGGCGGCGGGAGAACAGGAAGCGCGCAAAGGTGGCACAGGCGGAGGCGCGCACGGAGCGCAGGCACTCGATGTCGTCCCTCGTCGGCATCGCCGCGAGCCACCCGCGTGCGGTCTCGCCCGTGTGCTCGACGCTGAACCTCAAGTCCCCCGTCGGCGCCGTCGCAGACCGCGCGCCCGGGGACGCGCCCGAGCGGCCCAAGTGCTCTAGCGCGGGCAAGGACAAGGACAAGGACAAGGACAAGGCGGGCAAGCAGCCGCACCAGCGCGAGCGGAGCGCGCCGCTCCCGCGCCTCCAGTTCATGGACTACCTCATCAAGCCCGCGCAGCGCATCTGCAAGTACCCGCTCCTCCTCGACGCGCTCCTCCAGACGCCGCCCGCGCCCGCGCCCGCCCCGCGCGGCGCCCCCGGCACGCGGCGGGACAGCGCGGCGCGGCTCGCGGGCCTCGCGGGGCCAGACGTCGTCGTCGCGAGCGCGGCGCAGGCGATGCGGCACGTCGCGGCGCTCGTGGACCGCGCGCAGGTCGCGCACGAAAGGCACGTCGCGTCGGCGCGCATTGCCGCGCGGCTGGTGGCGCCGCAGGGCGCGGCTGCGCCCGCGGTGCCGTTCGTGCGCGCGCTGGGCGCGGCGGCGATGGTGGGCGCGCTGGACGTGGTGCACCATCACCGGCTGCGCGCGCTCGAGACGGGCGCGGTGAAGGCGAAGTATCTGGGCGCGTTTTTGTATGGCGGTGAGAGCGGGGGCGGGGGCGGGGGCGGGTATATCGTGCTCGCGAAGGCCGTGCGCGGGCGGTATGAGCTGCGGCATTGGTTCGCGCTGACGGCGTTTGCGGTCGTGGACCCGCACGAGGACGACTGTGAGTGTTGCGTGTCTGATGGCTGTGCTGCGGCGTCGGGCGTGCTCGCTGACGGCGTTCGTTCGTTTGTTTGCTCGCTCGTTCGTTCGTTCGTTCATTCGTTCGTTCATTCGTGGTTCGCAGCGCTGCTCACCAACTCGATCCGGCTGTACGGCCACGGGCACGAGTTCGAGCTCGGCGCGTCGTGCGAGGAGGAAAAGGCGATCTGGCTCGCGGCGCTGCGCGACATCGCGGTCGCGGACCCGCGCTGGCCGGACGCCCTCGAGCCCCCTTCGAGTCTCCTCGCCGACGCGGGCCACGCCGCCACGGCTGACGCTGCACCTCCTTCTGTGCCGACCCCGGACGATGCCGGCGGTGTGCCGCCCCTCTTGGACTTTGAGGGCGAAGCCCGCCGGCCGCCACTCAGCCTGCAGACGCAGCACCTACACCCGCACCCTCACTCGTACCCGCACCTCCAGCCGCTCTCGCCCATCGACCGCCCCGCGCTCCATAGACCGACGCGCCTGACGCTCCGCACCGACTTTGCCGCGCACACGTTCTCGCAGGCGCAGTTCCAGGCGCAGCAGCATCAGCAGCAACAACAACAGCAGCAACAGCAGGGGAGCTACGGTACGCCGCCCGCGGCACTGCCCCCAAGCCGGCGCTCGTCGACGGCATCCGTCAAGGCGTTCTTCTCCGCGTCGCCCGACTCGGCGCTGCTCGTGCACAAGTCGAGCCCGCAGGCGCGCGCGAGGTCGACGCGCAGCTGCAGGACGTGTTCGACCCCGCGTGCCTGCGCGTGCGCCGCGCCGCCGAGGCGCGCCGCCCCGGGAGCCTCTTCTCGAACCTCAAGGACGGCCAGCTGTTCTCGGGCGCGTCCGCCGGCGTCGGCGTCGGCGGCGCGATGGGCATCGCCGCGCGCAACCGCCTCACGAAGCGCGAGAGCGTGCTCGTGCGCAGGAAGAAGAGCTGCGTCGATCTAGGCAATGTCGACGAGGGCGGAGGCGTCGGAGCTGGCGGCGGTGGTGGTGGAGAGGCGGGCGCGCCGCTTCCCGTCCCGGCGCGCGCGCGCAAGGGGAACAGGAAAGGCCTGCGCCTGCCGCTCGAGCTGGTGAAGATCGTCGACGCGCCTAGCCTGGCGACCGCGGCGGCCGGCACCGGCGGCGAAGACGGGCTCCTCCCGCACAGCCCGGAGCTCATGCTTGACTCGCCGACGCCGCTCTCGCAGTGCTCCTCCGCGACGGGCTCGCACGGCGGCTCGGGTGCGGCGAGCCCCGCCGCCGCGGACGGGGCGCCGCACAGCTGTGAGGGCGTGCTGCTAGGGCGCGGGGGGGGCTCCCTCCACCTGCTCGGCGTGCCCGCACGCGCGCCGCAGCGCTCGCGCTCGATGATCGACAATGTCCGCGGGTTCTTCCAGCCCGTGCCCGCGCCGCCCCCGCGCGCGGTGTCCATCTCGCGCCTGCCCACGTCCCCCGCGCTCCCGCGCATGCGCATAAATCCAGAGACCCCGGCCACGCCCGGCACGGCACAGAGCCAGCCCTCGACGACCACGACCATGACTCCGACCACGACTCCGACCGCCCTAGATGGACTGAAGCGCCGCTGGCGCCAGTCTCTGCGCCATCGTGTGCAGAGCGAGCCCGGCGAGGACCTGCGCACGCCGCGCGTCACCGTCACCGTCGAGCCGAGCGAGCGCGCGCGCGAAGCGAATCGGCACACCTGGCACACGGCGAGCGACGCCTTGGCGAGCGGCGGCGGAGTAGGAGGGGAAGGAGGGTCCAGTGCGAGCACGAGCCGGAGCGCGAGCAACAGCCGGAGCAACAGCACGAGCCGCCACTCCGTCTTTGATTTCCACTCGATCCCCGTGCGGCGCCGTTCCGTGTTCTCTGCGTCGTCGACGTATGCGCGCCGGGAGCACGACGCGGGGACCGTGCGCGCTGCGTCCGCGGCGGGGGCGGAGGGCTTGGCCGACCTGCCGGCGTCGTACTCGAAGAAGTCGACGCTGCGGGGCCTGTTCTCGTTCACGCGCTCTGGCTCGACGACGAACCTCGCCCAAGCGAAAGCGCCGGCGTGAACACACACAATATCATTCCCGTTCGTTTCTCTTTTTTTTTCTTTATTCCTGGTCGGATCGCCGACGACGTAATCTTTATCCTACTGTGTTTCTTTTCTTGTCCCATGCGCGCGCACTGCATCTTTTGCGCCCGAAGTCTATCAGTGCCTAGTAGTTATTATCTCGCATTTTTATATCCTCATGTTCCCGTCATTATCATTTTCCCGTGTCCCCTTCCCTGCCCTTTCCACCCATGCCCCATCCCAAGCCCCCATCCAGCCACGAGCATTTCTCGGCCCACACCACCTTCTCTCCCCCACTATATTTCCCGGTTGTCTTCTTTTTTATAACTTCCGTGTGCCTTCGTATCCCATGTACCACGTACGCCGTTTCTCCGTCTTCGTCTTCTTCTTGCAGCCATGTCCATCTTCCATTCATACACAGCCTCGGTTTGCATCGCACTCTCTCGACCCTGTATACATACGCAACGCATCCGTAACGCTCCTTCCAGACGAACAGAGCCTATACCCCCGCCCATGCGCCCCGTAGCACGTAACTACGTTTGTTCTTGTATAGATCGGCCTTGTCACATCGCTCGCAGATCCTGCGAATGTGGGCCCCCCAGATTCCGAACGTCCGCGGGCCCCGCAAAGACGCGTCCAGCGCACAGATATTATATATTCCGGGTAAAAGATGCGAGATATATGGTGGAGACATGTCCAAGCGATAGATGATGGCGGTGAGACAAGAAATGATGACGACAGGAAGTTAGAATACAGTCCGGAAAGATTAGACGGTACGGCGAAGGGCGAAGGAAGAATGGATTACAAAAGCAGAGAGATCAAGAAATCAGAGAGAGATCAGAAATGAGGGGGAGGGGGAAAAGGAACGGTCGGGGAAACTACGATATTAGTCCATGCTGCCTCAGCAAGGCACCCCACCTGCCAGACGGGTCAGCAAACCGGGCGGGCGAAACGACCAAAGACGACTTACTCCTCCTTCTCATCCTCCACCTCGGTCAACTTGCGTTCCAACAGCCTGTATCCTAAATCAGCGATAATGCGGCGGTCGAAGGTCGGGATCTGGGCTTACGCTTTCTGGTGCTCGAGCATGTGACGGTCGGCCTTTGTCTCGGACAGGTCCTTGACCATCGCCTCCCAGGCTTCATCCTCCGGCAGCTGAGCGTTCGTGAACATATGGTCCAGTTCCTCATTGAACGCCTGATGCGCGGACCTGTTTCAGCACACGCATATATAGACGCAACCGGGACGCCTACATCGTACATAATCTCCTTCTCGGCCGTGGAATCCACGAGGAGACTCTTCATCAGATCACATTGTCGCCTGGACGCCCCGAGCTCGAACCGGGCTCTCTCATAAAGCATTGTTTTCTGCGACGATAGCACTCGTCAGCCATGCCCAATATTTGAAATTCGAGACGAAATCGCCAGTTCACCTCCTGCAGATCTGCAACGAGGCGTTGTAAATCTAACTCCAGTGCTTCTTGATTTGAAAAGGCACGGGCCAAACTTTCATCTGCCTCGGAAGTCGCCTCATCGATCAATTTCGTCAAATCCCCCGTGCGTGCCTTCTCCAGCGAGGGAGGTGGACCGGGAACGTCTGCGAAACTGCGCGACCGGTTCCTAGCGCGAGGGATGATCTCTCCGTTCCGTTTGCCAATGAGGTTTCTCATCTCCTCCATGCGTTCTTGAGCTGCCCTGGTCTAAAGGGATCACGGTGAACACTCCATACTTGACATGATCATGAGGCTGAGGTCCAAACCATTGGCGTATTGTTGACCACCGGGGCACGAGGGAGGCCTCTGACAAATGGCCGAGGCTGCAGGTCTTCCTGCTCTGCAGGACGAGCTATCGCAGGCCGCAGTTGCTCGATGTCAATCTTGATTCGTTTGACGGCTCGTCGTGATGTCTCGATCTAGACACCGAGATCAGTGCCATGGCAGTAATGAGGTTGCGAGAGAAGACGTGCATCATCCTTTGTGGCCTCCATGAGCTCAGTCATCCTATCCATGTCCATGTCCAATTTCACCCGACTCGAAGTCGCTATCTTGACATTCTTGATTTGAGGCGACACTCTTCGGTGAGCGATCTTGGCGACAGTCGATGCTGCTGGAGATCTCCTCGTGCCCACCTTTCGCCCGGCGGATGGCGACGTACCCGATCCCCGCAACGAGGTCTTCTTTTTGATCGACAACGGCTCGATGATGCTAGCGCCCTGTTTATAATTGGACGGCTTGATCGTCGGTGTACGCTCAGGATCCAAGCGGTCGAAAGCCTGTCTTCGGCTACGTGGAAGGGGAGACACCCCGCCTTCTCGCACGGAATGTGTCGGTGTATAGCTTGCGTCAACGAAAGTATCTTCCATAGACATGTCACCTTCGGATGGCTCAGAGGAGGGCGAGGGAGTAAATCTATCATCGAATGATGGAGGCAAGGGCGAGAGGCTGCGAGGACCATGTGGATGGTCATCAGACGAAAGTAGAGACATGGAACGAGGCCTTTGGCCAGGAATCTCAAGTCCACCTGATGGTGTCGTCGGTCGACCAGCTGGCGTCGATGCTCGCGACGACGGCCGAATGGGTTGTGGCGGTTCTTCTGCAGATTGGGTGAGCGAAGCGTTCAGTCCAGAAGAAGATTCGTTACCTTCGTAGATTGTATCTTCTATAGGAGTGCTGACTCGGGTGGGGATAGCCGAAGAATGTCCTTCTTGCGTTTGACTATTCTGCCTGGCCAAGGCTAGTCTCTGGCTCAAATCCGGATCTGATTCGGCCATATGTTCGGGTGGTCGATCGTCACGCTCCTCGTCACTATACATCGAAGTGCTCTCCCTAGATCTCGAACTCGAGCCCGGTCGCAACGTACTGCGCACAGGCGCAAAGCTTTCGGGCTCACTACTGGATCCCTTGGGCGATTTACTGCGTCGTTTGAGCAGCTTTCGAGATGGTGTCGAGGGTCTGCTGGGCGCGATCGATTCATCATCGTATACAGACGTGGCAGCTGTTGACCCAGTACGATGTGAAAATCTGAAACTACCGTCCGATGTCGTGTGCGTGTAGACCGACGAGCGACTGATGGAGGACTTCGTCCGTCTGTGACTGCTAACAGAGTTCCCGAAGACTTCATTCCTAGAGGCCGCACGAGCATTAAAGATGTTTCGGGAGATGACATCGAGACCGAAGATGGCAGCGCGTGAACGAGTCGTGGCCGTTGGAGTAGACGGCAATGAAGTTCTGCCTGTCCGAAATTTGAACAACCCGTACGAGTGGACTGAATACTGCTATCTTAATAAATATATAAACAGAATTGCTCGGGAACGCACTGGTGTCCACTATCCGTTCCGGCACTCGCTTCGACTGCACGATCTCTTCATCAGTAGGATCATCATTTGGAAATGCTGTAGTCACTGTGTAGCGACAAAGTTCTCCAGCCATGGGTTGAATCCGTATTGCCACGTGTGGGGGACCGTTGATACCAAATGGAAGTGGATCTGAAGAACCAAGGGCATCGATGTGTACAACCACTTTTGTCTGTGGCAAGATTGTCAATGACTTGATTCATCAATCAGGTTGACTCAACTTACTTTCTTGGCCTCTTTCAAGAAATCAGTCCTCTGATAGACATTGAAATATGTCCGTGCGTATGTGACACGACCATGCTTCGCCTCCACTTCCTTTTCCTCTCCGCGAAGTGCTACTGACTGTCCGGCCTTTGTCCGATACACCGCTTGTGCATACCACAAATTCTCCAAAAAGCGCTTCTTTTCCACCTCAGTTCGAGTAGGGTTCATATTCACCGGAGCAGGTGGGAGAACAACAGAGAGAGATCTGAAGGGCCGACCGGACCACCGATCCGTCTGATCTTGTGGAGGGTTCTCCAGATAGAGATGGAAATCTAAGCCATCACCATCTATCAGAACGAAAAACAGAAGGTTCTCAAACGCGAAGAAGTTACTTGCCAGCCCCACCGACGTCTGTGGCTGCGATCTCAGATATGTCTACAACTCCTTTGCAGCTCATCCCTGTCTTCTTCATCTCCAAAGGTCGGCCACCTGCCTTTGTCACCTTCTCTAATTGGTCAAGCCCAGACAAAACCTTTCCGCTCTTTTCGTTGCCAGGTCGCTTCACGATCATGAGTTTATCGTCAAACAAGAACAAGGTACAGTGAAGGGAATCGAGAGACGCTGTCGCACCGGTCGCGGACGAGGAGACAGGCGTGTCTAAAAAAACATCCTCGACATCGATACAGTCAATGAAACGCCTGGAGTTGGAGATCAATCCTGGAGGAAATCCATCGATGGTCGCGCCTAAGCAGTACATGACGGCTGCACGTTTCGTTTGCTCGTCGGTCTCGGCAAGAGCTATCTTGCTTGCTATCTGGTCAGCTTCCATGAGCTTTGCCCGCTGAGGGTCACCAGGTTGCATGCGCTTGATCATTGTGCGAAACAAGAGGGTATACCTGGGTATCCGCTGCACAGGGTCCATGAGAAGCTCGCGCAGTCCGATCCGGTTCTTTGTGTCTGCAGAAGAGTATTTGATGCGCTGTCTCAAATGTGAGATATGCCCAGAGCGAAGAGAGTCGATGTACTGACGTCAACATATGCAGCAAAACCTGACGACCGCTTCGACATCTCCCGCTCGAATATTGTTTGCGCCTCCTCCCGTTTCACGTAGTATTGTTTATATTGGTCAAACCCGCGGAGTTCCTTGAAGTGTCGCAGGACCACGTCGCCGATGTATCCTACATTCTGAGGCCCATCTGGCGCAACCATCTTTTCAAGATCGGCGAGGAAGCTTTCGTTGACTGGCAACAAATTATCCACGTTCCCGAAGAGGGTTTTCGCCTGATATGCGGCGATTATGGCGGTGTCCTTGGTACGGGCAAAGGTGCGTAGAGGATCTGCGTAGTCGTACTTGAGTATGTGAAGTCGCTTGACATAAGATCGTTCCGTAGATACGAGTTCGTTTATGATGTCTTGAATGGCTGGCGATTCGGTCAATGCTCGCCTGCGTGTTTGAATGTTCTACGAATACAAGGATTCATGTTAGATGGGCAGGCTTTAAAGTGGCGGTCATAAGGTGACAATGAAAGATTATGATTGATCGGGTGCATTGAATATTCGTACAGGCAGAGTGGTGTTTATTGACAAAAGAGGCCCGTAACAATACACTCACAGGTCCCGAAAGCTCATCGTTCATTGACTCTGATGGTAGCGAACCTCCGTCTTCGAATGCACTCAACGGCTCTCCCAAAGATGCGACCAGATCCTGTACCTCTAATTCACGAGATCAACCCAGTATGGCGCAAGACCGCGGAGCACAGCGCACCTTCCGATATCCCTTGACCATTCTCGCTCTCCACCACCACACCACAGAAGAAGACACGTTTTGTGGTGGTGCCTGCTGTTTTGGATTTTACTGGCTCCCAGTCATCCCCGCCGGCGAGAGGTACAACCTTCCGTGGAGAAATGCTCAAGGCCATTTTAATTTCGTTCCACAATGTTGCGCCGGATATATATAGCGGAACGCCGCCAGCGGAAAGAGGTTCGGCTGGGAGGCTCGGCTTGAGTTGTCGAGAGAGATAAAGTCAACTTGAAGGCGCCTATATTTACCTTTGTTGGTTTCGACGCGTCCGGTGGCCACGTGACCGTTGCATTCCACTTTTGTTCCTTTCCTTCGCTGTCGTTCGGAAAGCGTAAATCCAGTCTAATTTACCCATAAAACACATAGCGTACGTGAAGGACATAGGCACTAATCTCTCCTTCTCTTTCTTCGCTGATCTGCCATCTGTGCCAGCCATTTTCTCTTCTCCGACGCAGAAGCCCTGGAATATACGAACTGAGGCACACCATCATCTGAAGTTGGATCTAGAACAATCGCTTCAGCTGGAACAGGGTCAGGATCCAAGGACATGGAATTCCTAGCCGCTGGTGCCATCCGGAATTCAGATGCTGTTGAGCTGATAGGAATAAGCATGTAAGCGCGACGATGATCATGCCCATGTAAACGACATACCTAGCGTCTGGGTCCTTATCGTCGATGAAGGGTTCCTCGTCTTCCTCTTCGCTTATTTCCTGCTCACCCCTAATATCTATTTGTGCATAATCATTTGCAACCTCGAGGAGTTGATCCCACTGTTCTCCGGCTGAGAATTTCACGACTTCAAACTCTTCCCGAGCACACTTCTCCCGACACTGCGGGCATGTAACCTCGTTAGAGCCTGGTTCTAATCGCGATAGACAGTCATTGCAGAATATATGCTGACAAGAGAGGCTTCCCCGTCTGTTAGGGATATAGGCATCATTATATCGAAAGATCTTACCTGGAACAGCCGTTCACTTCCATGGTTTCCAGACAAATGGTGCACTCTTCTTTATCATCTAAAGCCCCGCTCAAAATGATCTCTTGAAACCTTCGAAGTAACTGTACATCGAATATATTTGTTTACTGTAGATCCAAATGTCATGATATCTCACCTTGCGCATTTGGTGACTCACATCCGTGACGCCATTCACTTGCTCATCATGAAGCTCTTTCATGTCTGCTTCGACCTCCTTTATTTGTAGCTGAATGAGAGAGCTGTGTTAGAGTACGAAAAAGAAATGGTGAGATATAGGGAGGCGCACTCGTTGGATTTTCTTCTTATCTTTAGCTCTGTCCTGTCAATGATCAATTCGTCACTGTCAAAGCAAAGGATCGAGCTAGCGTACGCACCTTCTTCAGCGCTTCCACTTCGCTCTTCAACCTCTTCACCTGGGCCTGCAAACCCGCATTGGTTGGTCCGCCTGATCGACCCCCACGAGGTTGAATGGATGTATTGGCAGAATCATGGAGTTTTTCTATCTCAGCCTCTAGCTGAGCATTGCGGGTCTCTAACGATTTGATTTCCTGACGATTTTTTCTCATTCCATTTCGAATGGCAGAGATATGACTCTAGCGTGTGTGGGAGATGCAACATTGTCAGGTCCGATCCCCTTTCATCGTTGAAATCTCGCACGCACCTCGAGGTCATCATTTTCGTCAGACTTTACAAGATCGGAAGATTTACGATCGAGAGTGTCTTTGGAAGAGGATGCCGTTGCGTTTGAGGATCTGATGAGCCTAGGCATTCTGCAGCTCTCTCACTGGGTAATTAACTCTGGGGCAACGTCGGCAGGACAATTAGGCGCTGAGACTGGCCTAACGTGACTCGATTTTCCCATCACGTGGATTCCATATCCATCTTTCGTGGTAAAACATTCGGAATTTCCCTACTATGCTGTTAGCCCGATGTTTTCCTGCTATCAAGAGGTCTCTCAGCTCACCTTGCATTGCCGGTGCATCCACATCAAAGCCATACCAGATCCGGACGATACACAAAATGATCTCTTCAATAAATATCACTTTCCTGGGGACCGCCTCTGCTCAGCCATCTTCTACGCGCAATCATTCTGCACTCGCCCTGAGACTCAGCGGGGACGTCTGGCTATTTGACTGCGGCGAAGCAACTCAGCACCAGATCCAGAGGAGTCAAGTGAAGATGGGCAAGATCGAAAAGATCTTCATCACTCACACGCATGGTGCGCCCTCTACACAGAATATCATGTATTCATGTCTTGACAGAGAGGCTAGGCGATCATATATTCGGTATTCTGCCTTTGCTTGCTAGTCGACTCAACGGAGCTGGCGGTATTATCGAAGGTGAAGACTCACGAGCTGAAGAAGTGATAGATCAAGAGGTGCGTCGCTTGATCTCGCAGAGGGAGAGTTACTCAATCTCTCATAGCCTATAGAAATCTACGGCCCTCTTGGCACAAGAGCCTACATCCGCAATGGGCTCTCATACTCTCATACCCTTCTAGGCGGCCCCTACGTTGTTCATGAACTGCGCTTCCCTACTGACCCTCAGGATGGCGACTTCACCTCTCTTCCCCTCCTCCCTTTCGAATCACCTACCGGGCGCAATATATCACAAATCAATGGAGTATGGACAGATATCTTCAAAAATGATCTCATCTCCGTATCTGCTGCTCCAATATTGCACTCCGTGCCTTGTGTGGGGTACGTAGTGACGGAAGCTCCGGTGCCAGGAAAAATCGACCCACAGCAGTATATCCCACATATCAAGAGGACCGGCGCCTCGATGACTGTAATGAGGCGAGTGCAACAGGGCGAAAGCGTAGAACTCCCTGACGGCACCGTGCTGCGCGGCCCAGAGCGGCGACAAGGTCGCAAACTGGCTATCCTGGGCGACACATATGACCCATCGCCCATTGCCGACCTTGCGGCTGGCGTCGACATTCTCGTCCATGAGGCGACTAACGCATATCTGCGTGGTGTCGTCGCTGAGACGAAGGAGACTGATACTGTCGAGAGCGTGGAGGAGCGCGCCAAATCAAGGGGACACTCAACGCCACAAATGGCCGGCGCGTTTGCACAGCGGATCGCCGCTAAAAAGCTAGTGCTGAATCATTTCTCTGCGCGGTACGCAGGGGATGATCATAAGGACCCATTGGCCAGGAAGACGATGAACGCGATAAAGGCGTTGGCTCAGGAGAACTACAACGGCCCTGTTGTATGTGCACGCGACTTCATGTCAATCGACGTAGAATTCAATAGTCATAGTTAAATACCAAGCTTGCACATTCCATGAATCCTCGGAATTCCATTTCAGACTGTGCTTTCAGTCGTCTGGAGGGTCTGACAACTCGCTACTCTCGTCGCTAGCCTCACCCTCTTCCAACTCCTCTCGAACTTTCGCCTTCGTCCTCAAATCCTTGGGTTCCTCTGTCAGCTCGCCCATCTCGATGTCATCATCCTCGATCGATTTTGATGCTGCACGCGAGACAGCGGCAGACTGTGGAGCAGACGACAGACCAGTGCGTGAGCGCAGACTCCGTGATCCTGTAGCGACGGAATCTCGTGAGGCATGGAAGGCTCTCGGGCCAGGATTGAGCGTAGCCGAAAGAGGCACATCGTCAGACGACTGTCTATCTTCTTCGCCTTCCTCTTTCTCGGTGTCCACGTCGGCAGCTATGATAATCGAAAGCGGTGCTACTTCGCCATCGCTCCCAACGGCGTCGACAGCTGGTGTGGTACCGCGCGGGGTCTCTGTATCCTTGCCCATAAGGCGCAAAGAACCAAGTTCAGAGATGATCGAAACCAAAGCGGATTTTTGAGCGTGAATAAGGCGATTTTGAGCATCATGATCCACGCGAATAGCGGCCATGTCATTCTCAAGAGAATCTATTGTTCTTATAGCTAGCATGAGGTAGTGCAGCAATCAATGTAATGTCATTCGACGTACCGCTGGAGTTCCTGTCGACTTGGAAGAGTGTTGATCTTCTCGGCAACGAGGTCATATTCGATCTTCCGCCGGCGCTCCAGCTGCGCATGCTCCAAGGACGTCTTCAGTTGTTCGATCTGCCCTCTGAGTGCAACTCTCTCATCCTCTGTAATGTGCGAATGATACTAAATCAGTCACGAGTATGGGGTACAATTTCGAGAGAGAACTCGCCAATTCTCTGTCTTTCCCTATGGTACTCTTCGACCTGCCGCGCCTCCGCCTCACAGACCATAACTGCTTTTTTCAGCTGCAGACTGAAGGAGGCAAGCTCCACTAAAAACGCGTCTCGCGCATCCTCGATACCGATGGAACTCGATGGAATGGGGACAATGGGCTCATGGGCGACTGAGGTGTAGCCATGAAACTTCTTTATGACCCGACGTAGTGCACGTTCGTCGTTCGTAATCCGAGAGTGGATGATAGCATCTTGAGGAGGCCGATGAGCTATTGCTGAACATCCAAAGAGAATGTGGCGCACAAACCTTCTTCCTCCACAGTTAGCGGAGTAATTGCGGATGGCTGAGGTGTGCTCGGCGCAGACTGCTTATTCGACATGGGTGCAACTCCTTGAACAATTGAGAGGAACTCTGTGAATGCCTCGCAGGTTTGGTGAAAGACGATGAGAGCAACGACGGCGACTGCACTGAAACCCATCATGAATCCAACGGACATATCACGTGATCGGTCCACCGCTGGAATCTGGACTCATTGAGTTGGTCCATCTGGATTTTTATTTTTTGTTCAACGACTTCGAGCCCGACTAGTCTTCCCGAGAAGCACACAATCTCCACTCCACCCACCTTGAATCCGAACGATCATCATGTCAACTCAGCCCCTCCTGCAGCGCACAGCGACGAAGCGCATTGCTCTCCCCGTCCGAGTCGAACCAAAAGTGTCTTTCGCAAACGAGCGCACATTCCTATCATGGTTGCACTTCACGGTCATCTTAGGCGGTCTATCTGTTGGCTTGCTAAACTTTGGCGATAAGGTGAGTCTGCCCGTACGTGAGGCGTGGCTTTTCAAGTTGAGTCCTAGCCAAGGTTGGGAAAATCAGCGCTGCGATGTTTTCCATCGTAGGTGAGTATATATCAAGCGTCAGTTGAAAATACAATAGATACTGATTTCTTTGTATCAGCGGTAGCTATCATGCTCTATGCTTTGTATACCTATCATTGGCGCGCAGCCTCTATCCGTAAAGGAGGCCGAGGACCATATGACGATCGCCTGGGACCTGTGAGCAAGATCTCGTTATCCTTGAACTCCCGTATAGAAAGCTGACGTCTGTGATCTAGACCTTGCTTTGTTTGGCCTTGTTAAGTACGTCGTTCTCTGCGATAATCAACTTCCGATGCATATTAAACACACCGACATATCCCTAGTCTCCGTCATCGTCAACTTTGCTCTGCGCTTTACGGAGGGCGATAGTTAAGGCCATGCGAAGACATCCAATAACCATCGCTGGACTTCCGTTCTCTTAGCGGTCTTATGACGCAGTGCCTCCTTTCAGCCCACGACGTGGTCGACTTGGTTAGGTTTCTACAATAATCGATGGCCGAAACTTACTTCGTGCGTACATGTCATGAGTTTCATTTACGGTGGTGGATGGAGTGGGAATACAGGATGGAGGTTGTATCATGGAAGGTCACCTGTTCTCCATAAGCAAACACGTTGAACTCGAAGTCTTCTGTGCAGTCTTCAGGGAATGTTCCGGCCGTGCATAGAACTTGCTGGAAAATGGCGTCTCATCGCGTATCCTGGCGTATCCTCTGTTGAACGCAGTTGCGGCATAGAGTGCTGGGGTCCTGCAGCTACACTTCCGTTGATCTCGGCGGAAAGCTCCCCGATCATTCGCTAGTTCCATGATTCACCCGTCTTGGATGTTTCCCTTGACACTAGTTCGACATCATGTTTCTTTTGCGCAGGTAAGTAGGGTGGCGACGTTGCCGGCACCACGCATGTTGTATGATGATTTATGGCACAGGAGCGCATTGATGCAATGTGTTATCGTGCTTAGAAAAGCCTACGTCCCGACCCGGACTCGGACATGCAGACATCGGAGCAATTTTGGAGCTACAAGCTGCAACAAGCCAGGAGCATTCAACTTAAATCTCGTTTCGATCATTCCAAGAACGATCTGTTGTTGCTCAGATTGGGCTAGATTGGGCTGCAGATTTTCTGAGATTTTGTATTTTTTTGTCCAGCATCTGGAGCTATGGAGAGGTAGCAACCCCTTTTGATCATTTGCGCTCACGTTGACAGAGCAAGAGTTATGTCACGGACGTGTGGGGCAGTGCAATGGGCCTGAGATTGATGATGCCATTGATGTCCGCCAGTGCAGCATCCTTACCTCCTTTCCTGGCGGAGGATTATGTTTGCACGCTCTAGTATGCTTCCTTCCTCCGAGTGATTACTCCTCCTCTAGCGTCAGTGTCGACGCGGCTGCACACACTTCTGTCTTGTCTTAGGCAGCATTTTCCATCGATGGCATCGCAATAAAACCCACCCCTCCGACACTCTGATGAGATTCATTCCATCACCACCACTTTCGTCCGCTTTGGTGTCATGTGTTCGCGTCAGCTCTCCCATATCGGTTTTTATCTACCTCATCATCGTGTCACCCCTTCGGTCCCAAGTTACGGATCCTGGTTCGCCAGATCGTATATAAGGCCTGCCTCAAATATGAGACTCGCCAGTCGCCCTTGTGCATTCAACCGAAACACATACACCCATCCTCCTCACCACTTCTACAGCACAATGTCTCTCCCTACTCGCGAACTTGGTGGTACCCAGGTCAACTCCATCGGCTTCGGCGCGATGGGTCTCTCTGTCGGTTACGGAGACACTGGTTCAATCGAAGAGCGCTTGACGGTACGCTGTTTAGATATGCCTTTCGACATGATCTTGGTCTGATAATACTGGCGTTTTTTTTAGCTCCTTGATGCCGTTTACGAGCGTGGCTGCAAGTTCTGGGACACCTCTGATGCCTACCAGGACAACGAGGAGCTGATTGGCAAGTGGTTCGCCAAGACCGGCAAGCGCAAGGACATCTACCTCGCCACTAAGTTCGGTCTCGCCGACCCCACCCGCTTCCCCAACGGCTCTCCCGAATACGTCAGGGTCGCTTTCGAGAACTCGCTGAAGAAGCTCCAGACCGACTACGTTGACCTTTACTACCTCCACCGGTAAGTCGTATTCAATTCAATGTATCAGAGCCTAAGTTCTTAAACAACTACTTTTGCGTATAGTGCTGACCCCACCGTCCCCATTGAGAAGACGATCGGCGCTATTGCCGAGCTGGTCAAGTAAGTTGCCTATATGCTCATGATTTGTGCCGTCGAGGCTCACGTGCACCTTCCATCCAGGGAGGGAAAGGTCAAGGCCATCGGTGTCTCTGAGATCTCCGCTTCGGCACTTCGTCGCGCGCACGCCGTCCACCCAATTGCCGCTCTCCAGGTCGAATACTCGCCACTAGCCCTTGACATCGAGTTCGAGAAGCTCAACCTCTTCAAGACCGCACAGGAACTTGGCATCGCAATCGTCGCCTACTCTCCCCTCGGCCGTGGTCTCCTCACCGGCTCCTTCGTAAGTACTCCCGCTTTGCTTCTCCTTCTGAACGGACTCTCATAGATGAATCGTGGTTTTCTTTTTGAAACCTTATACAGCGCACGGCAGAGTCGGTTCCCGACGGCCACTACGCCAAGTACATCCCCCGTTTCAACGCGGACAACTTCCCCAAGATCGTCAAGCTTGCAGACGAGTTCGCGGCCATCGGTGCCAAGCACAGCGCTACCTCCGGCCAGGTTGTGCTTGCGTGGTTGCTTGCTCAGGGCCCCAAGGTCTTCGTCATCCCCGGTACCAAGAAGGTCAAGGTACAGCTTTCCTTGTTTCTCCACCTCCATACAACGCGTTCTGATTGCATTGTCTTCTTTCAATAGTACCTCGAGGACAACTTAGGCGCTGCCAAGGTCACCCTCACCGCTGAGGAGGTCGCGCACTTGCGCAAGCTCGCCGAGGAGATCCACAAGACCGCACCGGGTGAGCGGTACCCAGGAGAGTTCAACAACCTCTCCTTCCTCGACACCCCTCCCCTCTAAGCTTGTCGCTTTCCGCGGGGAATCCGGTCTGGGCTTGAACGGTTGTTGTTGTTGGTGTGGATATTGGACTTTGTGACGACGATTGTAGAAGTTTACCCTCCTCTTCGCGCTTCGCTGCGCGGAGATTGTATCATATCCAAAAAAGAAGCAATTTCTTGAATTCGCTGAACTTGCGTGATGGATGAGGATGATTTTACTTGAGCTCAAAGCTAGCAGAAATACGATGTTGATTTCGTTCCAATCCTCTCATGTTCGCAACGATCGCATATCGAGGGTTGTATTAGCTTTTGTGAAGTGGTACAGAGTTGGTGGTTTTATCATGTCACCGAAGAGCATCGCAAAGGGTCCTTGTTCTGATTTATTGTTCCTTGTTGTCAGAAGCGAGCGTCTGAGGAGCTGGGTGAGACGCCCAAGTCCAAGCAGAACAACTACATGGAAATTTTGAGTATGGCCTACTTGGTATGCAGGGGTAAGTACTTATCCAGGCGCAGGAAGTCCAGCAGTACAGATGCCATTCTCGATGAACGATCCCCTGACCTCTCTGGCCGTCTCGGTACGTAACAGCTACGCACATTACCCACACTGATCGACGGGATTGCGATGAGAGCCAGGCCGCTGGTCAGTGAAGGTCCTGGCTCATGGACGACCGGACGGGGACGTACGCACTACGTACGCAGGGAGACGCAGATCATGCGTCGGGGGCCACGAAGCACGAAGAAATCGATGGCTGGCCATCCGGGATTGAGCGAAGAGCGAGATAACCCATCGCCATAGATCGTCACTCCCGAACTGAGTCCAACGCTATTCCAGTCAGGACTAGAAACTCAATGGCGAGCATGTGTCGAGTATCAATCGATCGCGAGGTGAGCAGCTGAGAGTCTTCTCATGCAGCTGGGGTATTTGCATCGTGGGGCGCGTAGGCACGACACGGAGGCGTCCGTATGTGTGCGAGATGATGTTCCAAGATTCCTGAATGGAAAAAGAGAACCTGAGCCGCGCATAGGAATATGGAAGAGCGCTGGACTCTACACAGAAAACATAGCCCAGAAGAATGTTGAGCGCCTGTATAGCCATTTCAACAGCTGTTCGTTCCCATGCAAGGGTCCAAAGACGTGCATAACAAGTTGATGCCACGAAAGATCACTTGTAAAAGCACCTCGGCTACCTTAGAAGGACAGACCAATCAGATACGCAAGATTAAGAAGGCGGTGATATCAAGAGAGATCATGGCCTCCATTGCGTCGTGTGTACATACATACGCACGCGAAGCGGCATCTTTCGCGCGAGCCATACCACTGTGTCGAATACTCCGAAAGGGAAAGAGATTGGGGTGTACATGTGATGGCGGTCGGCGGGTGGCATCACTTTATCGATGGGCCGATGGGATGTGCAGTGTTGTGTTTGGGCGCGGAACGTGGACGGTTGGAATTCGAAGTACGATGGAAAGGAAGCGAAGACAAGGAACTGGTGATTGTAGGCAGAGTATTTGACGTACCCGTCGGGTCGCTGGGTGTTTGGACCATAATAGTCCCATATAACTGTCTGGCAGCGTACACATCCTGTTCTTCTTCTTTAGGGCCCTTTGTATAGCCCACCTTGTTTTCCAGCTTCCGAATCCCGTCGCCTCGCCTTGACTCCGCAGCTCTCCACAGACGATCACAATGCTCTATTTTCCGTCGACAATTCTGGTCCTCTTTTAGATGAGCTTGACTGACCATCCGCGTCCGTGCTCACGCCGACATTGGCCCATCGGTCCGAACGAAACAGCGCCGTGTCCTGTTCTATCCAATCTTGAGCGGCGGGCAGGCGTACGACGGTGGCTGTCTGGGAGCTTGTGACCGTGGATAAAGCGCGCTTCGCTGTCGACATTACATCAGGCATCAGGCGGTGAGTGCGTCAGCTGTGAACAGGCGTGTGCGTGGCGAGCTCGAGGTGCGTAGGTGGAGACGATTGTCACGGCATCCAAGAGGAAGAAGGCGCGTTGTCTGTCACGAAGTGATGGATAGCTCGGACTCACGGCAGAGGCGACGTGACGCGGAGAGATCTGCAGGCCGGCCGGCAACACCTTTTCCAGCACCCTTTGGATATCACTGTGAAGGACGAGGAGCGCTCGCGTGGACCGCTGCAACGCTGGGGCACGTCTGTCAGCCTCTTCATTCTTTTCACTGACTCGCTTGCTACAGCTTGCTCTGTTCGTTTACTCTTGCGCCCAGTCGTCGCCTTGCATGCATGCTCAAGGTGAGTCGAGGCAGCCTGCACTGAATCGGGACAGTGGGGCGTGCACCGTCGCTGCGCTCTGGTACGGGCTATTGGGTGGCACACCACAATGAACGTCGGAGCGCACGTCGCGCACCCATTGTTCTCTCGGTGAGTGCACATTTGAATGGTCTGCTTGCCGCCGGCATACGTGCGGCCCACCGCTCGCTGAGGAGGACAATGACGAGGAGGACCCGAGCGTGGGAACGGAGCGCACGTGCGCAGGCTGTGAAGGTTAAGGTTTGTGAGCTGGGTTTGTTTAATGGTCTGTGCGTGGGAACAGGCGTGGGACGGACTGGCGCGCCGCGCCTTGTTGGACGTTCCCTTCCCCGATCGTCCCTTCAAAGTAACAGCCACGCCGTCCACGCCATTCCCCCCGTCCTCGACGCTCCATCCCCGTTCTCAACGCGTCGTTCCCCCGCAAGCATCTCTCACTGCTCTCCGTCGTACTCAGGTCTCATTGCAACAGACGACTCCGCCCCCTCCGTTAAATATTGCCCATCCTGGCTTCTTCCCTCGTCTCCTCTCGTTCCTTCCTTCACGGCCCTCCCCCTCGCCGTTCACAGGACGAAGACTTCATAAACCGCTCTTTACTCGACAGCCTCGACGCGCAGGCAGACGCAGAGCCGCTCTCTTCGTCCGACTCTGAAGCTCCGGGTCCGACGTCCTTCGGCACCCATTCGTCTTCCTCTATCGTTTCTGTCCCATATCACATCGCCCCTCAATCTTCTCAGCCTCGTCCTGAATCTCCCTCTCCCTTCGTTCCCGACTCGTACAGCTCGCCATCCATGTATCATAACATGCAACCTTCCGATTTTGTCTCATCATCAGACCTCGACCCTCAGAAACAAGGAAAGCTATCCGATTACGCCTCATCTGGGCCCTACAGAACCTCCGCTGCATTCAGTGCTTTCTCCAATAATCGCACCAGACAACCCTCTGCTCCCGCTCTCGGTCAGCACACCTTCCGCGACACCTCAAATTACACCCATCACTACCCTTTAGATGTCTATGCTACTGCGCAACCCTCCCTTCAATCTTTATCCTCGCCTCAGCCCTCTCAGTCGATGGGTCCGAGTGCCTTTGATCCTATGCTTCAGCCTCGAAGCACTTTCGACTTTGGGCCCAGCCCGCATTCATCGTCAACGGGCTTCGTTTCCAACAACAAGCCTTCCTATGCGAATGACATGTTCACAGGCAGCACGGGTCCGTCCTTGCTGCCTTCTCACAAATCGACCGGGCACTTGTCTGGTCCGGGTTCGCAGCAGCTACAGGCGCAATCGCTTCAAACGCAGCCGCCGCAGAGCAATTTCCACCCGACGAGTCAAGCTCAGTACATGAACGGGATTCATCAACAGCAGTTGATGCAGTCGCAAACCGCCTTTGGGCCTCATCTGCCGTCAAGCACGTCGGCGCCTATCACGACACAGGGCGGAACGAGTCATACGAACGGGAGCACGCAGGCGCCATCACAAGAAGAGATCTCAACCATCTTTGTCGTGGGCTTCCCGGAGGACATGCAGGTACGTGTCAGCACCCTGGGAAAATCTGTCTCAAAAAGGCTAACGGCGTCTTGCCTCGTTCCGCTTTGGTCAGGAGCGCGAATTTCAGAACATGTTCACATTCTCACCCGGCTTTGAAGCCGCGACGCTCAAAATACCCAACAAAGAGCTCACGGCTTATGGGCCGGGTCAGGGAGGTAACGCTGGCCGTCCTGGTGCAGGTTATCCGCACACGCATGGTGGACCGAACGATCCCTACAATGTCGTGACCATCAATCAAGGAGGCATCGTCGTGGATGGTGGTCGCGACGGCACCACGTCGTCATGGCCGCCGTCCGACGACCAACACTATACCCATCTAGTCCCGAATGGGCCTGCCTCCGGTTCCAACGCCGCCAACGCGAGTATTTCGACCCGAAAGCAGATCATTGGTTTTGCCAAGTTCCGCACGCGCGCCGAAGCCATCGAGGCGCGTGATATGCTTCAAGGCCGTCGCATAGACATCGAAAAAGGCGCGGTCCTCAAGGCGGAGATGGCAAAAAAGAACCTGCACACGAAGCGTGGGATCGGCCCGCTTCCCCTCCAGCTATCGTCCATGATAGGGTCTGGCGGAACAGTGGCTCCAGATGCACTGACCGGTATGCCTGGGATGAACCTGCATGGATTGACCTCGCCTCAGACCTTGGGAGCTGGCGTGGAAACTATGACTGCTCGGGAGCGCGAGCTGGGCACTTTGGGCGCGATGGGCTTTACTGGTCGGCGTGATCGCCTGGATCCTAGGGAGGAAGACGCAGATGCGCGCAACGGAGCTCTTGTCGGATTCGGGACAACCCGAGGCGCGAGGGAGCGTGCGGCAGAAGAGGAGGATCGGAAGTGGAAAGATAAGGCTGATGCAGAGAGGGAACGTAGCGCGCAATTGCGTTCGAACAACGCTCATGCTTTCGCGGCGTTTCATTCCGTTCCTTCCTCTCAGCAGTCTGTCGGGAACTCTCTACTGGCCGCGACTGCTGGTGAGAGCGCAAGCACCATCAGAGGCGACGGTAATGGGTCTCGTGTGGCAACAGCCAATGGTCCTTGGGGCGTTGAAGGCAGGGGAAATAATTTTCCTGGCTCTTTGAGCAAATTGCCTCTCTATGTTGGCTTGCCTCCTCGCCCCGTTTCTCCCAGCCAGCCAAATGATCCATATGGTTCGACACCCCGTCTCTGGAGGTCGTCGGATGGCACGGTGTATCTGGCTCATGTTGGACCACCGCCTCCAATCACTCCGGCAAAGCCGCCACACCTTCGTCACGTTCATCCCTCTCTTCCTTCTCGCCCGCCGCCATATACCCCTGCCGCTACGGGGCACGACACTTCATCGTCTAGTTCGTCCAGCGTGGAAGGTTCGCAGGGCAGCGTCGATGAAGATGCGTCACGTGCCATGAACATCCTTGCGGTTAACACCTCCGAACCACCGCTTGCCCATGAAACTGGCGCTTCTTCCCCGCAATTACCTAGCCCCGCTTCGGGTGCGAGCTCAGGTAGCAAGAGTGCTGCCGTCGATCAGAACCCACCCGTAAGTCTGATTTCAACATATTGGGTTTGAGAGTAGGACGCTAATTCAAGCCTCCCAGATCAATACCCTCTATGTGGGCAATCTCCCCAGCTCGCCGCCTCCCCCTGGGCATGCACCCACATATCTTGAGGACAGCCTTCGCGACCTGTTTCATCGTCGACCTGGCTTCCGCAAGCTCTGTTTCCGGCAGAAGAGTAATGGGCCTATGTGCTTCGTCGAGGTTAGCATGTTCCTCAGTTCTGATTTGAGTGATCGCAGAGCTGATTCTTTCCTCGGTTTAGTTTGCCGACGTCAATTATGCCACGAAGGCTCTCAACGATCTGTATGGCGCGACCCTAGGCGGCCTGGTGAAGGGTGGTGGGATCCGTCTTTCTTACAGCAAGAACCCGCTCGGTGTTCGTACCCCGACCAACGCGACAGGCTCGTCGGCGTCTCAGCAGAACGGGTTGCCTGCGTCAGGCGGAGCAACCATTCCAGCGGAGGCTTTTCAACCGAAGTTGACCGAGCTGGACACCGGGACTCACCCTCGCGTTGACACGTCTGGCATCACATCGCCCTCCTCGTCATCTTCTTCAGCTTACCACTTCAGCGTGTCTCCGCCTCCGCCACGTTTTGTTTCCCCGCCTCCCGCATATCCTCGTGCGGCCAGTGGTCAGGGCTTCGGATATCCACCGCCGTCCAACATGACGACAACAAACTCATCGACGCCCACGTTCTCTCCTTTCGGCATTTCTCCCTCTCCCATTGGTAGTAGCATTCACAACAACCCGATACCCGAGAGCATGAACTTCATCAATAGCAGCAACGGCAATCACCTCATGAGCAATTTCTCCGACATCACCGAGCACCCTCCCATGCACTCCCCGTCTCTTGACGGTCACTAGAGGTGGGCGGCCCGGCGTACACACCAATTATATATAACCCACCCCATGTATCAGCCTCCCTCCTACATCGACGACATATGAACACCATCCATCTCACCTCGATCTCGCTCGCATATCTTCACGCTTTCTGGCACACCTTTGCTTCTCGTTCTCAGCTCTTCCCTTCTTCCCCTGGCGGACAATTCGGCTCGTGACACAGTCCCAGTATTCCTTTCTCTCTATCTTCCCGCGCTTCGTCTTATCTATCTATCTATCTCAGCCTTTGTGCACAAATTCACTTGATAATTCACATTGTCATATACGTCTGCTAAACCAACCGTATCCATACACACCCATCCCTCATCGTAACGTTTATGTTCCCCCTCTGTCTTCTTTCCTCTCTGTTTTTGGCTGTTTCTGACACTATACTTGGAGCCACACCTGTCGTAATTCTACCAGCTCTTACCTTTATCCCTCCCTCTCCCCTGTGTCCAGTCCAAGCCCTCAGTGGTTCTTATTTTTGGCTTGCACCACCCGTTTTTCATCCTCAGTCCCTCGTCCCTGTCTCACTCACGTTTTCTTCTTTATACCTTACGCTCACATCCGTACGTGCCTATTTTTTGTCCAACCACCCTGTCCCCTGTGTTCGCTCGCAATAACCCTGTTCTATCTGCCCTTCTGAATCAACGATGCTTTATTATTCCCCATCATGACTCCATACGCACACATACTTCCGCAGACTTCCCCTCTCGCCTGCGGTTAAGTCAACCCCCAGTCCAGTTCCTCTTTGGCACCTTGTCTTTTTTTTCGTTTTTTTTTTCCCGCATACCTCGCATGCACGTATGCACGCTTGCACGCTCAATCGCTGATGTCCTCCTGCTAGTAACTGCTACCCTCTTATTTATCACCGTCCGTCCGTATCCCCCAACCTCTCCCACTTTACTAGGCGCAATAGGTACATCGAAGCGCACCGCGGCCCTTTTTCTTACACCTACATTTCCTCGATAGCTCTTCTGCGCAGGGTTACATGTATAATTACTCCATTGATTGAACAATTCGCTTGCTTGCCGTTTTGTCTTGCGTGCGCTCTAGCAGTTGCTCTGGCCCGATCACAGCCAGATTCATAACGAACGGTTCAAGATTTTGGGAAGGGGACTGAGTCGGGGGTGAGAGAGAAGAGCGGACAACAAGCGGAGAAATCGGCATGTACTGGTACACCACCATATTTTACGGTCAAGCACTTTCTTTTTCGTCGAAGCCCATCGTTATGGTCCTGGCAGGAAAGGCCGAGCGCTCAAGCAAGCAGGAAAAATCCAGTTACGCGCGGATTGAGAGGACATATGAAAACAAGCGTGCCAAGTATTCGCGGAGGAGCACCCATGCCACAGCGGCGTAAGTAAGTAAAAGAAAGAAAACGACACAGACACGAGAGCAGGCACAACGAGCAATACAATAATGCCACCACCGCAACAAGCACACAGCGAACAGCGAGCACAACAACAGATCGAGGGGCGTGTCCATCAGCCAGTGTCCCCGTCCTTCACGCCTGGTTCTGAGCGCGCAGCAGCAGCAGCCGCCGCCGCCGCCGACGGGGCGGACGACGCCACCGCCAGCCCCGCCATGCCGAACTTGAGCTTGATCTTCTTGGGCCCGCCGTCCTCCGCCCCGGGCTTCACGCCGCCGGTTACGCCGACGCGCCCTGCGCCCGCTAGGGGCGGGGCGGCGGCCGTGGGCGCTGCTCCCTCTTTCGCCGGCACGACGGGCGTCAGGGAGGGTCGCTTGACTTTGGACAGGAGCCGCTCGAGCCCCATGTCGTCGCCGTCGTCGTCCCCTCGCCGTCGCTTCTCGGGGCGCGGCGAGAGCGGTATGAACCCCCCGCCGCCGCCGCCGCCGCCGGTGTCCGGCTGCTCGTCACCACCACCGCCGCCGGCATCGTCGGCGTCAGGTGTGCGCCCGCGCTTGGCAGACGCGATCAGTCGATGAGAGAGGCGCGGCGTCGGGGGCGCGTCGGGGGTCGGCACGGGCGCGACGGGGTGCACGGCGTCCGCGCCCGCCACCGCGTCGCCGTCCTGCGGGCCGAGCGGCGCGAGGCGGCGGTCGAGGTCGAGGTTGAGGTCGAGCGCAAGCTCGCGGTCGTCCTCGTCCTCGTCGTAGTCGACGAGGCTGCCGATGAGCGGCGCGCGGGGGAGGTGGATGCTTGGCGGGCGGAGCGGGCGCATCGGCACGCCAGGCACGCGCTGGCGCTTGCGCTTCTGGCCCGCGAACTGGTGGCGCGTGAGCAGCGGCGTGCTGAGGAGCGGTGGCGAGCCGTCGTCGTCGTCGTCGTCGTCCGTGTTGAAGTATGACTCCTCCTCGGCCTCCTGGCGGCGGAGCTCGAACGGCTGGCTGAGGCTGCGCGCGCGTTTGTGCGTCAGTATGAGCGTGAGCGCGGACGGGAAAGCACGAGAGAAGACTTGCTGGGGTGCGGGCGGCTTCTCCTCTTTTGGGGGCTCGGGCGCGGTGTTCATCTCCCAGCGCAGGATGAAGTGCTCGAAGCACGTCTTCGAGAACCTGGACTGTGCGAGCTGCCGCACGAGCGCCTCTTGCCGGGTCATGATGTCGTCGATTGCCTCCTTCATGTTCTCCTGCGCGCCGTCCTGGCTCAGCGTTGGGGGTCACCACGCACAAACAAGTAGAAGGACACCGACCTTGCGCATGTGGTCGAAGAACTCCTGACACGACGAGTTGACGAGCGTGTCCCGGTCCGACTCTTGCAGCGCGAGCTCGAGGATCGCCTTGAACACGTCCTGCTTGAGGAGGTGCGCCATGAAGTTCTTGTTGTTCCGACGGAGGTGTATTCGGAAATAGCGCAACGCGGCTACAATAGGCGCCCAAACGTTAGTCAGCATTAGACCTCTGGCCCTCGAAGGAGCTTAAGGGGGGCGCAGACGTACCGAGACGCAGGTGCTTGTCCCTGCTGCAGAGCAGCGTGGCGACGTGCGTAGAGATGTTCGAGGTGAGCATGAAGAAGTGGCTCCGGAACGTATGCTGCAGCGCGAAGATGGAGAGCAGGTCGCACAAGGACAGGAACAAGTTCGTCTTCTCCCGCGTCAGGCGCAGCGTCGACTCTGCGCACCAGCCGGGTAAGCGTCGCGTAGACATGGAAGGGAAGGTAGGAGACGGCGACGGCGACGGAGAGGCTCACCTGTGAAGAGCTTGCGGTCTGGAACGTCGAAGACGGGCTTGAGCAGCGGGTGGATGCAGAGCTTGTAGAAACAGTCGAGGAAGCGTTCCGTCTTGGGGTCGTCCTTTGGGCGCGAGAACATCTTCGTCGGAATCTGCTACGCGCGGGGATATGGATGAGAACCAGCCCAGGGACCGCGCATATAGGCAGCATCTGCCAAGTGGAGTCGGGAAAGGGAGTCACACACCATGGGATCCGCGCCGTCCGGCAGCGGCATCTCGAGCATCATCCGCAGCGCGTCCCCGACGAGAGTCTGCACCGCCAACTCGCGGCTGCTCACCAGCATCGAGCACAGCAGCGACAGCAGCGTCTGCTCCCTCTCCCTCTTCTTCTCTCCGCCGCCCGGGCCCGCACCCGCACCTGCACCACTGCTCGGGCCCGCACCCGCGCCCTCGACGCCCTCAAACTGCCGCAGCACGTGCTCCCGCACGCCGTTCACGTCGTGGTCCAGCAGCGTCGTGAGCACCTCCCCGCCGACCGCGATCATCCGCCGCCCTTCCGGCTCGCCCTCGGGGCGCGCGAGCGCCCACTGCGTCGCGTGCACGACGCCGCGGTCGACGAGCAGCTTGAAGAGCGCCATGCGTGTCGGCAGCTGCACGTTCTTGCCCATGATGCACAGCTGCTGCAGCAGCAGGAGCACCGCGCGCCGGCGCTGCGCGAGCGGCGGCGGCGGGGCGGGGTGCGGCCCGGGCGAGGGCGTGCGCGCATGCGCAGACGCGACGGGGTCCGCGGGCGCGGGCGCGTCGACGTCCATCGGGTCCTTCTCCTTGACGGCCGACAGAGTCCCCAGCCCGTTATCGCCGTCCTCCGCGCGCGTGCTCCCGTCCGCGTTGACGAAGAGGTCGACGATCTCGCCGAGGAAGCGCACGTCGTTCTGTACGTGGTTGATGATGTCGATCTGGTTGAAGATGATGCACGAGTTGAGCACGTTGAACGTCGAGTCGTCGAGGATGCGCGCGAGGACGACGTCCTTGAGGAACTGCAGCCGGTATGTGTGGTGCACCTTCTTCTGCACGCTCGCGTCGTGCAGCGCGATCGGCTCGTGGAAGTTGGCGGACGTGCGTAAAAAGTCGCGGTAGTTCGCCTTGTGCGTCGGGAACTCGGGGTCGTCTGTCGCGAGATGTCAGGAATCTCCGAGGATGATGCGATTGGATGGCGGGGACACACATTCGAGCATGCCTACAACACCGATAAAGTACTCGTCGTCCAGTATATGCTCATACAAAGTATGGTCATTCATCATGACTGCCATGATCAATCAGTTTTACGAGAGAAGAGGCGCGCCTACAAGGACACTCACGGATCGTCTGCATTAGAGTACATAGCGCGTGCAAGTCGTCGAGGCATTCGAGGTCCTCCGCCTGCGCGAGAACGTCGATCATCCCCTTGAGATATTTCTAGCCGACGCATCCGATCAGCCCAGGAGTTCAGTAGGTCAAACCAAGAGATGATGGCAATAAAAACGAACAGGCTGAATATATGCGCCAAGGAACGCGCCTGTATGCGTGAAGAAAAAAAGGCAAAATTCAAAACCCAGACTCACCGATCGATGTATGTACTCGCAGACCTTGTCCTTCCCCGTCGCCGCACGTGACAGCACCTTGATCGCCTTCTCAATATCGCCGATGATGCCCAGCGCGGGCGGCGGGAGACCGTTTTTGACGATGTTCGCCGGTGCCATGGATGGGTCAGGTCCTGCGCCGCCGCTGCCTGGCCCGCCGCTGGGGCCGCCGGGGCTGCTGCTGCTTGGGCCGCCGAAGAGGGAGGCGGGGCCTGAGGTCGTAAACAGACGAGGACAAGAGTGAGGGGCAGATAAGCAGACATGAAGAAAGGAGAGGAGAGAAGGGAGGAGACGCACCGGATCCGGTCTGGTGGATGCGCTGTACTTCGAGGATGAACTGCCATACCTCGGCGCAGCCTTCGGGGTCCTGGAAGCTGAGGGCGTAGTCGACGCCGTCGGGCTCGGTCCAGACGATGAGCGTGTCTGCGGCGGGTGTCAGTGTCGGGAGGAGGATGGCAGGAAGAAAAGGACAAGCAGAAAGCGCAAAAAGTGCGAGAAGAGCAAGGAAACGCGACGCACCCTGCTGCCGCTGATAGACGTCGCTGGAGCGGATGCTGGTCTGGAGGATGACCTCGCTGTAGCTGGACTCTGCGCGGGCGATGAGGAGGGCCTCCTGGGTGGAGTCGTCGTAATGGCCAAAGCAGAATGCGGTGCCCTGGTCGATCCAGCGCGAGTTGATGAGCTCGTAGACCTGTCGGCGTGGGCGCGAGGGTGCACATTCGCATCCGCGTGGCGCCGGAGAATTCGCGAGGCAAGACCATCGTCGAGATGGGACGCGACGGTGCACCAAAAGAAGGAGAGAAGACGAGGCGCGTCAGCGAACGGACCGCACACGCGCGGAGCAATGATGCGCGGCAAAAAAAGTGAGAAAAAAACGAGCGGGGGCGGTAGGGAAGGATGGCGGACCTTGACGCGCTTCAAATCGCGACCCTCGTCTTGGAACCAATGCTGGGCGTCCTCGGCAGCGGCGGAGTCCTGCGCGAGCTGCGCATCGACGGAGTCGTGGCTGTCGGCGGAGTTGTTGTTGTCGTGGGCCTGCTGGGGCTGGTGCTGTGGATCGTGGTGTGGGGCGTCGGCGCGGGAGGAGGGGCCCAGGGTGTCTTGGGGGAGGACGAGGTGCGGAGGAGGATCGTGGGCGAGGACGAGGGCGGCGTCGCCGTCGTCATCGTCGAGGGGTGGCTCTGGTGCGTCGGTGAGGAGGAGCGGGGTGGATGGGGATGGTGGGGATGGTGGGGATGGTGGGGACGTGTTGGGGTCGGGGTCGGAAGGGGATGTGGGCGGGAGGGACGGGTTCGGGTTCGGGGTGGGGTGGAGGAGGGGCTGTGGGTGTGGTGTGTCAGCGGGTGTGGCAAGGGCAGGATGTGCCGCCGCCGACATCTGTGGCCCGCGGTGGGGTGGGGGTGTGACGGGGATCGGAAGCGATGGGACTAGGCGGGAGGCTGGGAGCAGAGAGGGACGAAGGCAAGGACCGTGCTCGTCGTCGCACCGTCGCAACGTGCCGCAACGCGTGGCCGCCCCTCTTGCCCCTTTCGGTCACGCCCCCTTCCGCCACCCGATCCCTTCATTTCATCCGACCCCATCTAATCGACGCCCCGCCCACGGACCCAAAATCACTATTTCTCATCATCTACGCGGTGCGATACCCCCGCTACCAGCCGCTAGCCCTTGCTAGGCAGAAGACGCAGAAGATCGCCGTCCGCCGGCAGATGCGCCGATCGAGGAAATCAACCGTCTATGGCGAGAATCAAGATCCCCAGCTAGGTCTCATCACCCTGCCTTCGCTGCATATCTCGCGATCTCACTCACAATCTTGCCCCTCGCCCACACTTGCTATGTACAGCTCCTCCAAATATACCCTCATGCCTTCTTGGCACGTGTTCGCCGCCCACTCTGAGTCCCGTCTCCGGCCACGTCCACCCCGCTCGCCGCCTTGCGCTTCCGCGTCCCCCGCCGCACTGGCTCTCTTGCCTCCCCTGCGTCGTCGCCCTCCTCGTCGTCCTTCTTCCTTCCTCGCCTGCCCTTTGCCTGTCCTTTCCCCTTGCCCTTGGCCCCCTCCACCACCTCCTCCCAACCCCCTCTCTCCGCCAACATCCTCACAATCTCCCACTCCCGCTCCTCCACCCTCTGCACGCTCAGCCGTCCCCGCGTCACCAGCGCCATCCCTATCCCCGGCCCCATTCAGCCTCCTCTCACGCTCGTTACCGTCGACGCACCTTTGACCGCCGCCACGCCCGCAGCGCCGATATACGCATACCCCGCTCCGCTTTCTGTCAACGCCGCTGCGTTCCCACCCGCGATTCGTCGTAGCAGCGCGAGCGGCACAAAGTGCCGCGCCCGCGCGACGAACCGCGCGTCGATCATGAACCACTTGGGGTTCGCCTGTTCCGTTTTCTGCGTGCGCTGGTGAGCTGCGCGCGGTGCGGATGGGACACAGAACGGAGACGTACAGGGTCAAAGTAAGGGTGCTCGCTGCGCGCGCGTCAGGGCGCCGGCACCATCAGCTCTCCGCCCCCACAGGCACGAACAGACGAGCACACGTACGGGTCCCACGCCGAGTCTGTACGGCCGCCGCGCGTCAGCGTCCAGAACACCACCCCCATCGTGCGACGGGCGACTCACGATCGGGATACGCCTCCCGCGCGACCTGCACACACATGAAACACGAAACCCGAAACATGAACATGAACACCCGCCGAGCAAAGGAAGAGAAAGAGCGCGACGCGACGCACCACTGCGAACCCTGCAATGCCTGCGCACACGGCGTCACCGCGCGCACGCGTTCACGTCGGACGCTCTGCCACGCGAGGACGAGCGAGGACTCACCGGGCGCCTTGCAGTTCGAGTGGTAGAACAGGATCTGTAGCAGCAGTAGTTGTACATAGCACAGCCGGCGCGCGTGAGCGAACGAGCGAGCGAACGAGAGCACGTGTAGCAGTACGCGCGCACGCACCTGGTCCCCGACGCGCATCGCGCGCATCAGGTTCCGCGCCTCGTAGTTCCGCACGCCCTCCCACGGCGTCGTCCCCGCCGCGTCGAAGTCGTCCACGCTGAACTACCACACGCGGGTCCGTCGCGGCGCGCCCCCAAAACAAAACAACGCGTGCATGCATGCGTGCGATGCGATGCAGGCGCGGCGAGAGACCGGCGAGCAGACGCGGCAGAGAGCACGGACGGCGGACGTGAGCGCGGCGGCGAGGGCGGGCGATGGAGGGATGAATCCTTGACTGACCTTGACGTCCTTCCCTTCACGATGCGCGAGTCGGGCTCGGCCTTCATCAGCCAGTAGCCCCTCGTCGCTGCTGTCGCCCCTGTCGTTGACGCTGGCCCCGCGTTCTCTGCCCCTACCTCTGATTCCGACCCCGACCCCGGTCCTCCTTGCGCCTGCTCGGCCTGCTTTCTCATAGTAATACGTTGTAGTGCTCTATGTGGTGTCGGTCTTGTGCCTGGTGGATCTGAGAGTCCGCGCAAAGCGGTGGCAATAGAAAAGCGTCGACCGAGGAAGGAATGCACGACGTTACGCGAAATCGTGGCCGTAGCAGCTCGTAACAAGTCGATCGTCAAGCTTCAAGACGCGCCACGCGTTAACCGCTGCGCCACCGCACCCGGTCCGTCTAGCTCACTGCTCGACCCCAACACGGCTCTCAAAAAACATAGCTCTCTCAAAAAATACTGCAAAAAGTGGCTTCTAAATATTAGAACAGCTCTTGTTGCACTGGCTGCCTTCAATGCAGAAATTGACCTTGCAAAAAAGGGCTCAATCGGGAATTGAACCCGAGACCACTCACATCTTGCTTACATAGTAAGCGGGTGTATCACCCGAAGCGAGTATCATACTACTAGACCATTGAGCCTTGTGGGTTAAGGATTCTGATGTCCTTTATATACAAAAAAAACATCAAGGCTTGCACGAAGGTCTGCGACTGTGCGAAGCTCCGAAATAGGTGGTACCCTCGAATGAATCTCAAAACACAGAGCGAACTGCAAGACTTGGTCAAAATGGATATGGAGAGTAACAGCCCAAGCGGCGGGTAGAATTACAGTAGTACAAGCGGATCGACGCAGGCCAACGAACACGCTCCGAAAGCGTAGCGGCGAGGCGGTATCGAAGAAAGCGAACGGACCCGTCAAACAACATACGAGTAGTACAAAAGGCATGGGAGCACGAACGCTCGAAAAATTACAGCGCGGGAAGCAGCGGGGATCGTGAAGTACGTGGTGATATCCGTGAAAAATATAAAGTACTAGATCATGAAAGGCAGAGTCAAGACGGAGGGGGGCAAGGGGTGAGACGGGCGATGGATCGAGTGTGGGCTTAGATGTCGGACATGCTGTTGAGCAGACCCGCGCGACCAGCCCCGCCGAGACCATCTCCGCTCTCGCTCAGTACGGCCGCGCTCGGTCCAGCGCCAGCGGAGCTGTTCGCCAGCTGTCCTGCGACGTCGCTCTGCAGCTGCATCGGCACAAACACAACCTTGGTGTTCGCCGTCTTCGCCATCGCCTGGAGCGCCTCGAGCTGCCGGATCTGCATCGCAGCGGGGCTCGCGAGGATGTCCGCGGCCTGGCGCATCAGGCGCGCCGAGTCGACCTCCGCGCGGGCGGCGATGACCTTGGACTCGCCGATGCGCTTCTGCTGCGCCGCAGACGAGAGCGAGGCAGAGACCTCAGGGGAGAAGATGATGTCCTTGATGAGGATGCCCTCGATCGCGACGCCCCACTTGTCCGCGACGTCGCCTACGATCTCGGCGATCTCGAACGCGATCGCCTCGCGCTCGGTCACGACGGACTGCACCGCCCGTGCGCCGACGACGTGCCGGAGGGTCGTCTGGGCGCGCTCGATGAGGGCTTGACGCAGGTCGGTGATGCCGAAAGCAGAGCGGTAGGGGTTTACGATTTGGAAGTAGATTACCGAGTCGCTGAGCGAGGGGAAAATGTCAGCGCGTGGGGAGAGAGGAAAGGGTAGATGAAGGGCCTACATTTCGACGTTGACGTTGTCGCGGGTGATGACCGTCTGTCTTCCAATCGGGCTGATTTGAATCTTGACGTCCACAATACGGAGCGACTCGGTGCAGACGTTGACCTGGACCAAGCCGGGGTCGACGGACTTGTAGAACTTTCCGAAACGGGTAACGAGGCCGACGGACCCTGGCGTGCGGAGCGGTTCATAACTTCGGTCAAAGATACAATGAGAGAAACGCACCCTGGTTGACCTCGCGGAAGGGGTTGGGGAACGGGCAACAAGGGATGGCACCGCAGAAACCGACGCACGAACCTAGAACTTGAAGCAACGAGCCGTAGACACCGTGGGTCACTTCGCCTGTGCCCAGGTCTTGAGCGTAGGACGGCTGCAAGCGTTGCAGAGGTTATGCAACGATATTGAGAGTGATACGGCCTGGGGACGAACCTGCATTTCCTGCCTCTTCAGAGGCTGTACCCGAATGACATGTCTGTCGGTGGGATGTGGCCTAGCAGCAGCTTCCTCAGTCACTAGCGACATGGCAGCGCCGACAAGGAGAAGAAGGTCAGCCTTTAAGCTCGGTGGAGCTCGGACAGGGCAAGAGAAACACACCGTGGGGAGCATCATGGTCGACGACGTTCCCACGAGAGGACGTGCTCTCGGTTGGGGAATGAAGGCGGTCCTTGCGGTCTTGGCCGTTCGCTGCAGACATGGCTGTGGTCTGACTTTTCGAGCTTGGGACGGGTGAAGCTTCCGGGTATGCTCAGCAGGACTTTTTAAGTTCGAAAGGGCACACTGCGGAAAGGTGGACGCCGGAGGGAATAATGCGCCTTGGTCGGGACGGACGGAGGGGTGGGTGCGCAGCAGACGTCGCAGGTGGGAGTCAATTATAAAAGGAAGGGCGCCTGGGAGCGTCCGTGTTGGAATGCTGTCGGCATGTCACCAGACCGCCTCCTCTCTTGACCAACGCTCTCAGGACTCACCGTCGCTGGGCTATGCAACGTTCTCTCGGTCACATCCAGAATCATCTGCGTGCACAGCATCGGTATCACACACTGGACGAACAGCTTTACTTGGCCCCGAGTTCAAACGTTCAAGTCTTGCCTGTGCTGCCATCCGAGACGTTCACCGTTGAAGTGCACAATGTCATGGGTCGTGCCTCGCAATCATGGACAGGCTCAAGCTCCGAGCTGCGCAGTCGTGGGGGCGCTCACTGGGCGCTCGCGTTGATGGCCCACCTGTCGAGACTCCGAGTCGAAATCTCTCGGTGCGGGCAGTGCGAACGTCACAGGCATGTACCTCTCCCAGAAATAGAATCCCTCTGATTCTGGAAATAGGAATACACATGCTCTCGTGTACCTTAGACAGATGGGGCGGTGCTAAACAGTGTTCTCTTTTGAGGTAAGCACTGGACTAGGGCGGTGCTCAATATACGATACGTATGTCATCTGAAGTCCTTTGAAGACTGCGAACCTACGTTGAATTAAGTGGCATCAGATCGTGCTATCAGCCTCTTGGGTGGTCTGCTCTTCAGGACCCTTGTACGAACGCGCCGTTGCGCATGAATTGTGAGAGGACAGGCTGATACGGTACTGTCGATTCTCCCTGTACAAATGGGAAGACGAAAAAAACACCCACCATTGACAATATCAAACTGCCTTATCCGATACCAATTCAGAATGTTATACACATTTGTATGGTGAGGTTAGTGAGTGTTATGCCCAGAGAGGAGTCCATGGTATGCTATGTAGTAGGATAGGGTAGAACTCCGTCAAGCGATTGATCAGTCCAAGAGAGGTACATGCGTCTCTAGATCAATAAGGGATATATAAAGGGAGACGGGAATCATAGTAAATATGGATGAGGGGGAGATGGAATGAACGACCTGATATCGAAAAGAGATTGGGAACTGGTGCTGAAATCTGAGAACCGAAAGGCACACCGATTAGTGCATGACGATATCACCATCGCTGTCTATCTGGTTGGCTTTATCCATCAGTTTCCGTCTCCCCTTGAGCTCGGGCGACGCTGCTCCCTCGGCGGGCGTGCACAACCTTGCTGACCGTCGGGGCGTAGGCGACTCTGCTCCTGCCCCTCGTTCATCGACAGCCTTGCCCTGCGGCGTCCCGATAATCGGCGCAACCCCAGCTTTCTTCTTCGCCTCCACCGCGGTGACGTCGGCAAGTACGCCTTTGCAGGGCCTCCTGCGCGGGGGTAGGTTCTCTTTCTCCGCATCCCTCTCCCTCTCCTGATCTTTCACGGGCACCGCATCGGGCGCTCGAAAAGCGTGAGGGAGCAAGATATGCGTGTCCTGGAAGACATCGAACCCAGGATAGTGAACGGAGTGGCGATCGGGCACGGGCGGCACCTCGCGGGGGGCCATAGTCGGCGGTGCAGTCTTTACACGCGGCGAGGGAGAGGCGACGTGGACCCTCGACTTCGTCCGCGAGAGGTCTGACCGCGAGAGCGGCTTTGGTGTCGAGCTCGTCTGTGATGCGAGCTGAGCGAAACGTGGTGACGTTCGCGTTTTCTTCGCCTGAACTGCTTCATTCCGAAGCGCCTGAGGTGCTGTGATAACGGGGCTCGCTACTCTCGACGACGGCCCCTCCTCCGCTTTGGACTCGAAGCCAAAATCTAGTTTCATGGCGGGACTTTCGGGACCCTGAACGAGACTTTGGAAGTACTCGGGCGCGAATCGATGCCGAGCAGCAGATGACGTCGGTAAACCCAGACGCGGACTGCGCGGCTTTGGAGGTGATAAGATGCCCTCTTGGATAAGGATCCGCCGCTTAGCAGGGCTAAAGGGCGTCGGTACGCCAGGAGAGTGAGGACGTTTGTTGGATCTAGGATGTGTGAAAGGACTGTGAGTGAGGGAGCTCGACGGCACATTCGGGTCTGTGGTCGATGAAACGAATCGCTCGAGAGGAAGTTCGAGCAATGCTCCACGAATCATCTTTCACCACAATTAGTGTGTATCGCTGTTAACGAATGAAGGTCGAGGAGCAAGTATGTGGGCGATAGGATTGTGAGGTTGGGGTGTAGATGTGGTTGAGGTTCAAGATCTCAAGATGAGAGAAGCACCCTTCACGCGCGTATGATAAACAAGACACAACAACGCGTAACGTCACAACTAATTAGTCGCGTCGCGTAACGCGTCAATATCACCCGCATCAGGTCAACCCGCGAATGCTGATCACATCAAGTATTTTAAAACCAAAAATGCCCGAGAAAGAGAGGGACGGTAGAACACAGTGGGGTAAGATACAAACAGCTACAGAAAGATCATAGGCTTTTCCCGGAGACTTGTTGCCCTATGCCTGGGTACCATTTTGGCCTCTCGCATCCTGCACTAGCGGTGTGACTACATCGAATACACCTGTTCCACTCATACTTGGCCTTCCAACGACGAGGTTCCCAGAGGGCGTTCGTAGGTCGTCAAAGTCGCCATATAGCGTCGCATCAGACAAGAAAGAAGCTGTCGTCTCAAATGATGCTTTGAGCAAGGGTGAGGAATGCATCCCTATGCCCTTGCGATTGAATGGCTTGTATCCGCCCTCGAACGTCTAGGATTGAGTTATAAAAAGATTGCATTAGCCATTTACACTCCGGCATCAAGGAGAAGACTGACCATGTAATCCGCGATCAGTTCCATGTGCCTGATGTCGACGTCAATCTTGTATACATCGAACACACCGCTCATCTCCCGGACTATGGCCGCGCGCGCCATTTCGACCCCATACGTGCACAAAATCGCATAGACGTCGTTCGAGTATATGTCGTCCTCGTCGATCATACTATGCTCATCGCTGCATGCAAATTCCCATATTCCGCGGAAATTGGAACCATTGGTCATGATCTGCATACTGTGTTGGACAAAACAATGAAGAAAATTCGAAGCACTCACCTTCACAGTGCCGTCTCTACTTAGCTCGCGTACGCGGAAACAGTCTGTGATGCTAGGAATCTCCCTAACAATCGATTTTACGCATGTCCGTTCGACGATACCTACCAAGAGTAATTTGGGCAGGTCCGACCCAAACTAGAAGAAAACAATGAATCTGAAAGCTATCAGTCAATGAACCATATCAACGTACCTCCAGCTCAATGGTACATCCCGTCCCACGGAACTTGAACGCCGTTGCACGAGGGAAACGATCTAGGAAAGATTCTTCGATTTTGCCGACCATGGCCGACAGACCTTTTCCCTTCTTTGCTTTTGGTTTGTGGTCGTCGTCTTCCACAGAACCCGTATCATCCCCTTCCGATGCATACGCAGCTTCAATGGCCGCATCATCAAGTTCTCCTTCGCTCTCCTCATCTTCACTGTCCGACTCATACGACTCCTGCTGCTTGGCCTGCCTCTTTCTTTTCTCCCCAGATGCGTCTCCATCCCCAACTTCACTGGCCTCGTCATCGTTCCGTCCACCTCTTTTAGGCTCTTCCTCCTCCTCGTCTCCATCTTCAGCTTCCTCTCCACGTTTGCTCGAACCCTTGCCCTTGCCGAGTTCCGCTATTTGGCTTTTTAAATCAGTGTCAAGCCTTTTCATCTCCAATTGAATTTCGCGGCGCAACAAAAGTGGGAACCGCGCGCTGAAGACCTGCAGGATCTCCACAGGCTCGACATCATACTCTTCTCGGTATTCCTCCTCAGGGAAGAATTTGATGTCGATGACGAAGTTTTTGCTCCTGGAGGCTCCACTTACGACCAGGCGCTCTGTAACAGAGACACTGTCGACCACCTGAGAAAGTGTGAGACGGCTGGCTTTTTTGCAGAAGGCATCGACTACAGGGATTGGGGTGTCCTTGGAGACAGTCATGGTCATGGACGGAGTTTTTGGCTTGGTGGACGCCGTCATGATGATTTCACGAAGACGAGGGATACCAAGGGTGACGTTTGCGGCTCCGTGACCGGCAAAATGGAAAGTGTTTAAGGTCATCTGCGTCGATGGCTCTCCAACACTGGCAATCGTCATCGTCAGTCGCATGTAAGAGCGACTTGGTAAGATAACTGCTCACCCTTGGCCAGCCAAGAGCCCAACAGCTTCACCAGGCTCTATGATGCTCCGCATATACTTGAAGTTCATCAGCAATCTCAGTCGTTTTGCTGCCAGTAAGGGATATCGTCGCTTGACTTGGACAGCCCCTCCATCGGACGACTTGAGCAGTTTATCCGGATTCGCCTTCAGATACTCATCTAGTTTCTCCGCAAACTTCTCAGAAGTGCTGCCAAGGAAGCGGACTGGGTTGAATATCGTCATAGTCGTGTCGTACTTGTCCCTCTTGGACGGCGCGTTGAGCTCGCGCTTCGTCGATCTCTTGAGTACCTTCTTCATATGGCTTGCGGCCTCTTCGTCGTCCACCTTGCCTGCGATATCCCTGACCTGGTACCTGCTGAGGAATGACACCGCATTCTGCGCCATAAATGCGAACTGGTACAGGTGCTTCTGTTTCGTTACATCCAAAGCGTCCCCACCATAATAGAACTGGTAGACGGAGTCGTCAGCGCCGCGAACCGTGTTATCGTAATGAACACGGATGCCCTCAAGGTGTTTGATGAGTGATCGCTGAAGATACCCAGAACGCGAAGTCTTGACAGCAGTGTCGATGAGACCTTCGCGGCCAGCCATGCAATGGAAGAAAAACTCTTGAGGTTTCACGCCAGTTAAGAATCTGCTAGCGACATAACCACCGGCGATGGCCCTCGTCTCGAATGGCTTGAAGGAAGGAAGCGTCTTTCCGCTGACCATGACAGGGACACGACGACCCTCCAGCTCCTGTTGTCCCAGCGCACAAGAAATTTGCTGAGCATTGACTGCGGTTCCCTTTGCGCCAGAGAGCGTCATAGCCTGCATGTGGTTGTGCGGAAACTTGCGCCAAAGTTCGTGAGGCATGCATGCGTCCGCGATCGACTTCGTCAGCTTCGTCAATTTGGTCTTCACAGACATATCAAGGCCAGCCATCTTGCTATCGTCGCGTAAAACGTCCTGGAGAAGACGAGCGAGAGCGGCGGGCTGTTCAGCAGCGGGAGTACTGGCAAGTGACGGGAAATTGTCAATGGCGCCTTCAGTGCCCAGGTTCTCACCTTGACGAATGAGCTCTGCACGCTTCGCGTCACCTGAGGCTGTTAACGCCAAATCATCCATACGACAAGTGAATGCACGATGCTGGAGGAATTTTGTGAACAAACGACTGAGGACGCCCAACAGCCTTCCTGCGACATCTGCACCATAAAGTTCGTAGACTGAATGCACTAAACCATAATCAGTTGCACCGAATGCGGATTTATCCAGAACGCCACGAAGTAGTTCGCCATCCATGAAGATGACTTGATCGTCACCGGACCCGGGACCCCATGCACTGCCAGGAACCTTCGCTTTTGCTGTGAGGTTGAGGCCTTCAGCATTACTCGGTGTAATATTCAAGAGTACAGTGGAAATCTAAACACTCATAAGCCACACGAAGAGAAACAACAGGTGATGAATCATCTTACAATCTGTTTTCCAGTCCACAAAGGTTTAGGTCTCCATATTGTTGGTGGCAACGTGACCAAACGGCCTGAGTAGTGTGATGTTTCTTCTTCCGGTCGGAGGGCGCCGTAGAGAAGCTGGAAGTACTCCTCTCGTGAGAAGAATGCATCCTGGCTGGTCATCCACACTCCAGCAACAACGTGGTCTTGAATGAGACCGCGCAATGGTTTTCCGGAGGTAGGTACCAGGTACTGGTTGTCTGTGTTTGCAATCATCATTGCTTCCGCACGAGCAACCTCATTTTCTGATGTTCTGCGTCAGGCGCTAAGAAAGCGTTATTGCAAGCGAGCTACTCACGGGGGAAATGTATATTCATTTCTGGGATTGATAATTTAGCGTATGAACATGTCATGAAGAAGCGGACACTAACCATCTCCATCGAAGTCAGCTAATGGGCAGAGTAAGCCATGAGAGATTTCCCAACTGAATCGAATTGAACACCTTACCATTATAAGAATTACTACAGACACGGAGCATTGAGCATGTGGGCAGAGAATGTACGATATGCCAAGTCCTCGTACCAATTTGCGTAATGCATACGAATTGTCTTTTCACCCTTGAGAACTCGAGCTTTATGTGCCATCATGCTCGGCTTGTGTAATGTAGGTTGTCGGTTGAGAATGAGCATATCTCCATCTCTGAGATGTCGGTATACTTTCTTGTTGACCGAAGTGGTTCGAGTAGAAAGACCCTGGCGGGGAGCATTGCGGACATCATCTTGAGGGGTTAAAAGCTGATTGGCGATCGCCGTCCGCTGCTCTACTGTGAGTTTGTCCTATGTGATAGAGCTCAAACCATGCAAAAAAAACGCAGTATGGTGAACAAGTTACCAAGAATTGTTGATGGCCATCTTCGTATTCCACAATTGACGCTCCGGGGTACTTCTGGGATCCGTTGATGACCAACTGGCGCATCTCATGGAAATTTGTCGGCGTGACAGGTTCGGGGAATGTGAGCTTCTGCGCGAATACAGGGGGTATGCCGATCTCATTCGGCTCGATGTTAACATCAGGAGATATGACGGAACGAGCTGCGTAATTGACACGTTTGCCCTACGGAAAACATGACAAATGCACATTATATGGGATGTTGAAAAAAGCGCACCATCATATGCATTCGGAACAGGCCCTCTTTCTTCTCTAGACCCTGCTTCACACCGGCTGGTGGCAACTTCCCTTGCCTTACCGGCGCGGGATTCTTGCTGCTATCAATGAAACTGTTGACATCAACTTGCAGTTGTACTAGCCCTTCCAAGAGTTGTCCTAGGATCCTGCGCCTCTCAGTGTCGTCGAAATCTGCGGATTTGATGGAAGCAGCGCGCAGGTCCGCGTTGAGGTCCCGGAGGCGATATGATGTGTTGAGCACCTTCGACAACAGTTCATTCTGCGGATGCTCAAAAAGCGTCTCTCCCATGACGGCTGGTGGTCGGAATCGCGTCGGTGCAACAGGGATGACTTCCATGAAGAACATGTCTGCCGAAGCAATTGACAAGCCCTGGGGGTTGACGGGAGCTAAAGGACCGTGGCGACCGAAAACAAGTGAGCACAAGACAGTCTCGTTAGAAAATAGACGACGAAGGTGAGCGCGACACTCTTCTGGAGCCATGATGCGCTCGTTCCGGCCTCGTAAAGTCTTGACACGTCCGTTGGCGGCTCTAGGAAGTTTGTCGTCTTTTGCCTTAGGCGTGTCTTCTTCATCAGATTCTTCGTCAGAGAAAGTAGCGTCGCCTGCAGGTTCAGTGTCGGACATTTCGACATCAGAGTCCTCCTCCCTCGCCGTATCCCTTGTAGATGAAGAACCCTTCTGGCCCCACATGACGTTGGCGCGTCTGAGCCCTAAAGCTTCGTGCATGGCCTTTTGCTTGACGGTAAGGTCTAGCTCTATGATTTTCGTGTGCCCTTCTTTGCGGAATGTATACCCGAACCTACCCTTACGAAGTCATTTCGGCATGAAAGACATATGAGTAGAATCACGTACGCGCCGCATCCGGTATTGGAGCACTTTTTTGTGAGGGCAGTCCGCAAGAACTCCGCGATTAGATCTTTTCTTGCCTGGAAGACGAGACTGTCCTTGTAATTGTCGCGCTTGCTCCCCGAGGCTCGCATCAGCTGGATCTGGACATAGAGGTTTATCCTTGTCGCCCATTCATGCTCTGTTTCCTCAGGAGTGTCGTCCTCCTCCTCGCCCTTCCGCAATTTGACCTTCATCTGTAGATCGTCCAAGCCCTTCGCAGCCTCCAGAAGACCGTGTTCCAGTAAACGAAATTTAGCTGCGTACTTAATCAACTGGAATATTTCGAGTTCATAAGAGTGTCTGATGCATAATGCGTATGTTTGCACGCACCACTGGCCTGCTAAGTTTGAAGTGGTGACAGAAAAGACAAGTCGCGCGGAGGAGGTTGTATGTATTTTGCATGAACAACGGGTGGAAGACAGGGGATGGCAACTCAATATGGCCGAAGTGTCCAGGACAGCCGTAGTACGTCTGTTGGCATGTTGCGCAGCTGCAAGGCATTCAGAGGATACACGGATGTTACGAGCAGACGCGACGCACATGTCTTGTCTCCCCGCAGGGCCCAGTGAAGGGTCATAGAGACCTCCAACATTCGGCCTATTCAAATCGTCGAGCAGAACCGGATTTGTGATTTGTTTGACAGAGATGCGGCGAACATCTTCTGTGGTGAAGAACGAGAAGGATATGCTCGTGACGGTGGACGGGACGGGGTGAGCGATGTTCATGGCGATTCGGCGGAAATAGAGGGTTGTAGGATGACGGACGAATTGATGAGGCGACTATATAGGCCGGAACCGAGACCCTAAGCTCTCTGGAGCTGGAGAGCAAGAAAATATGTGCACGCTCAAAGCCGCCAGTCTGAGCGATCGCGCAACTTTTTCCATCGCCAATCCTCGGGTGCAGCACACCCGTGGGAATCATGAATTCACATCCTTGGTGAACACACCGAGCAGCATGAAAAGCACACTCCTGAAGATTATACTGGGGCACTAAACAAACACAGACGGATTACACGGTTTCCAAGGAATACACAGCGCACTGCCTCTGCGGAGAATGTAGAGTAACGTCAGTGCACCCTCAAACCATCCCACTTCCTCGTCTGATCGCTGTCCGCCCCTTACCAATCCCTGTCTTCATCTTCTGTGCTTCGCCAACGAGTTCCCCGATGAGCTTATTATATGTCTCGGAGTCCTGCTGGAGCGCCTCTCGTGTTTGCAACAAATGCGTGAGGAGCGCGGAAGTGTTTGCTGTCTGGGTCTGTAGGCTAGCCAGATGCCTTTCTAATGCAGGGAGAGGCAGCAAAGACAAGTTATCTGGCCTCCCTTTTAGTGATCAATCTCTTTGATAAGATAAAAAGGAGACGAACCTGGTGTGAGCTCTAAAAGCTCTGCGATTTTCTTTTCGTCCAGCTGTGGCTTCGGACCCAGTCCCAACTGAGATGCAACGGATGGCCCGGTTCGAGATGGCGTTGTCGACACCGGTGTACCAGCTCTGGAGTTATTCCTAGAGTTATTCGTCGACGCTGCGCCATTGTTTAGAGATAGATGCCGAGGGCCAGGAGGTGCCGACATCGGTCGAGTGGAGATTTGTAGCGCAGGCATTTGCTTGCCGCTAACGCGCGGAAGGAACTCGTCGATATTGACAGGAACTCCGAGTATTATGAGATGCTGCCGTCGTATTCGTGAGCGCGTCCAGTTAGGTGGTGGAGCAGAAGGAGGTGTGGAAGGAAATAAGGTTTGGTACAGTGCACGGCTGCCCGATTGTAAGATATGAGAAGCCAGACTCCTCGAGGGGAGAGGACGCACCATACCTCTCCGGTGTGATCAAGATTTGGCTTAGTCCCCCGACTTCTCTAATATCTTCATCGGTGAATGCTTGCGAAAGGTCATCGGTTGACCATAATGGATCCAAAATCTCTTCTATCCGCTCCTCCAGCTCCCTCCTAGAAGGGAGCGGATTTAGTCGAAGAGGTTCCCATTCTCTCGAAGACGGGCCTGCCACGGGTGCCTGCTCGTCGAAGCCTGTAAACCCTTCCCCGGCTTCCTCCGTTTCTCCAAAGTCTCCAAAATCTCCAAACTCATCAGTATCATCTACAGTACCCATGGTATCGGCTGGTGGTCCAAAATCGTCAAAGTCATCGAAGGCAGTGTCTTGATCGAGGGGGAGAGATATGGGGGGAAATGTGGGGTTGTCAACCTGTACCGGAGAAGAGGCGAGTGCTCCTTCACTGCCTGGCATAGCCCACACGGACGCGCCGAATGTAAGATCATCATCCATAACTCGAAGTTACCTGCCCACAAGGAAGAGTTTCAATGGGATACACGGTTATGGTTACGGTTGGAGCGTGCATATCTGTGCATATGCCTGCATATTATGCATAAGGATTTCTAAGAGAGCAATATTAGATAATAACTCATTGCCGCCAACTTATCGTACTTATCCTCCAACTATTCTTGGTCGCGAGCCTCGATGTTCTCCGTTCGGAGCAGTGCCAGCTTGCTCCGCACCTGTTTCTCTTCGCTATCATCTCAAACGGCATGTACATCAAGATATAACCTCTTGACGCGTCGTTATGCCTCAGAGGCGACTTTGGAGCAACGTCCTACCGACGTAAACGCTGCCCTTGCCCGAACATCCACCCTCTTCAAAACCTATAAACCCATCACCCCTGGCATCCGTCATCTCCGCCGGCCGCTCAACCCACATATCTTTCCAGGTCGACCACTTCGTCTTCTCACCGTCCCGCTACGCAAGAATGGCGGCCGTAACTCGTACGGACGAATAACAATACGACACCGTGGCGGCGGACACAAACGTCGCATTCGCCTCGTCGACTTCATGCGCACAGAGCCTGGACCCCACGATGTTGTCCGGATTGAATACGACCCAAACCGCTCAGCGCATATCGCGCTCATACACAATCAAAACCCGAACGTGGATGGAAAGAAGAGATGGAGTTATATCCTGGCACCCGATGGTTTAAGGGCAGGCAACGTAGTGCAGAGCTTCCGCGGAGGTATTCCAGACGGATTCGTGCCAGGATATGTGGACTCGAAACAGGGAGGAAAGGCCATGACTGACGAGGATAAGAGCGATTCCACCGCGTCCCTCACCATGGGTGTCCTTCGTGCGAAGACGATCAGACCTGGCAACGTCTTACCCCTCCGACTGATTCCCACCGGTACGTCATCCACGCCATTGCGCTTTTGCCGGATGGCCGTGGCATCCTTGTCCGATCTGCTGGCTCTTTCGGCCAGGTCGTCGCACACGAGGCATCTGGAAAGTACACCCAGGTCCGGCTTCAGAGTGGAGAGGTGCGAAAAGTATTGCAGAGCTGCTGTGCAACCATCGGGAAGGTCAGCAACCCGTTGTGGAAAAGTCGCAGTCTGGGCAAGGCAGGACGCAGCCGCTGGTTGGGCTGGAGACCGACTGTTCGCGGTGTCGCGATGAACGCGTATGCTTTCTCTTTCTCGTCTTCGCGAGCAACGAAGCTCATGAATTTGTTCTAGTAATGACCATCCTCACGGAGGTGGTCGTGGTAAATCCAAGTCGAACAAGCATCCCGTGTCCATCTGGGGCTGGAATACCAAAGGCAAGCGCACGCGCAAGCCGGGTCCCAAGGGTCCCAAGAACAGCAACAAGATGGTTGTGCGCGAACGGCCTAGAGGAAAGGAGATGCGCAGTAACTAACCGCGCTCTGCTACTATCTTTTTGGTCACCATGTATCCCCTGTTCAATATCGCCACCATCCTGCCGCAGAGGTGATGGATGCGCATCCATGCACCCCTCAGAACATCTCGAAGTAAGCGATAATCCCTCAAATATTGGCCGCTGCTCTATCAACTGGTCCACACTGTGCTAGTCTCCGTCCCAACTTGCATCGGGTTGTCATAGATGAAGTACAGTCCTTCGAGGATTTGGCAGCTCCGGTGTCGTGAATCATATGGCCCAGCTCGAACGCCCGTCTCATTGCGACAAAAGCAGAAGAGGAAAGTGACGCTGTCTAGCTTTTTGGAAGCCGCATGAGGCCAGTCCCCTCCAAGAGGCGGCTTGCAGCTCTGAATTGTTTTTCTTAATTATTGAGTGAAATCGAGTACCTATAGTGGGGGTTAGCAGTAAGTATTAAGACTTATTAAATTACATGCGCAAGAGTCATCTGACATGCGCGGAACGAAGTCAACTCGATCGCAACCTCTACGAGCACTGAAAAAAAACCATGGAACCAGGACAGTCCTCAAAACATTTCTTCAACACCAACTGGCATCAGATGCCAGCTCTGTGCGATTCTTGCTTCCTGTTCTGCCCGCTCTCTCTCCTGCATGCTTTAGTCCATCGCCCCACTTGCAAAAGTGGTCTGCGCGACTGAGTTCTCTCATCCACTCCAAGGATCCAGGCGCACGATGGGCTGGATTTTGTCTGGCGCTGCAAACTGCCAAATGTTCAAAAGCTTTGATGATTGAGGGTGCGCAGAGCTGGATAGGTGCAGCGTTACCTCTACTTTCAGTCCGTGTATTCATCTGTATGGTTCACCAATTTCGTCTCATTTCAATAAACATATGAAAGAAAAATGAGCCGGTCCCGAATATCAAAGCTGCAATCCGTCTTCTGGCACACATATTCTCGGCAGCGACAGATATTCTTGAGTTCCAGAGACAATTGGCCACTCCAAATGTCCCGAAATACAGCCTTGCGCTGCTTGCACTTGCAGATAAGCATAGCGACCACGAATTACAGGCAAGCCTCTGAATCTATCCTACGTAGTGTTACTGACCACGTTGAACAGTTGCTTGCCATCAACTCCCTCACACAAATCATTCCCCTCTTTCCAACGCTCCACCGCGGACTACACGCGTCTCTGTCTTCCTTCGTCCTCCGTCAGCTGAATGGTTCAACGCCCGAGGCGACAGACGCATCAATACTAGAAGCTTCTTCACGCCTGTATGCCGTTCTACCTGTCACTGGCGGCAAAGTAGGGGCAGCCACTTTGTGGCGAAAATCGGTTGATGAGGCTGTACTCTTCCTGTGGAATGCGTTCGTCACTATCAGAACAACCTTTCCTCGTGATGGTGATTTGCCATATTTCCATTCCATGAACACAGTTTTGACGAGTTGTGACCAGCTCGGCTCCGCCAGCAACAGCAAGTTCCTGACGCGGATCCTCTGCTCGGTATCCCACTAAACCTTGACCGATTGCGATGCGGTATCATCGCCCTTTCTGACCTTCTCAGGTAATTGTCCCTTGTACTAAGAAGGTTCTGCCTAACCCGAAGAGGTTGTAGGTTTACCAGCACACGGCCCGTTCAGATGCCTATAGGTGCCATTGTTCAATTATGCTTTGCATTTCTCAGCTGCACGAACGAAGAAAAGGTTTGTGTCCTTCGATTCCTCCCCTACGTGGACCGAGTTTCATCAATCTTTATTTCAAAGAGGGATGGACACATAGATCTGACTACGCGTGCCCTGGAGGAGTCCGCTACAGCAGACATCTTGAGTTTCGGATGTATGCTCCTCAGGGACCTCGTTGCGTGGTCAGTACATCATGCTCCCTAATGCGGTTCTGGGATGCTCAAAAGTTGCCTGGGTTCCAGCGCACGTCATCGTCTGACTTCACACGTCCCCCGGTTCATATCAGTGATATCGTTCCATCTTGAACAAACAACCTCGCCGTAAGCTTCATCGACTGTTGATCAAAATGCCTTTCTGACCTCTGGACCTATTCTCCGATCACATCGTGGAAGTAAACAACGCCTTCCATTTCTTTCCCTTCTCACAGCTCTCTTAGAATTCGCACAACCTCTCCACAATGTGATCCTCCCCACGCGGACTGTAAAAGCTCTTCTTTCCATACTCTCTGTCCTGCTTCCGTCACAGTCGGACGTCAGTGAAACTACGGTCGCTTCAGGTACCAAGGGCAAGAAGGGGAAGAAACGTACAAGGGGGTACGAGGGTGACGAGGTTTTCAAAATCTCAAGCAACATCGTGTTCTCGACAATTGTTGAGGGAAAATGCGTGTTAGAGGCCTTAGACGGTACATCCTATCGTCGTGATTCTATATCTGACTATGCTGATTTGCATCTTCATTCAGCTCTTCGCCTCGTCCTGCACAACCCGTATCTCGCTCCGGCAACATACTCAACCGCCTCGCGCTTCTTGCTGTCGATCAACCTCTCCCTGCCATTGGTAGCACCCCATCAAATATCACAAGATCTGACACTACACCTGCGAATCCTAAGCAAAGTCCAGGCAATGTGTCTAGAGATAGGTGCGGGCACATCTAGCGTTCTGAGCAAAAGTCTGGGCCTAGTTCTCAACAGCAGCAACGCTGGACATGTCAGTCATTCTTTTTTGCAGTCCTGCTAGAACTTATCGGTGTGATGATAGGATCTGTTCAACCATGCGTCAGCGGCAAGTCAAAAGCTCGATTTACTCCTGCATCCGCGGGCCCCACCTCTTGTCAGATCCCTCCCACACGTGGAGTCGCTGTCTCTCTTCAGAACGGAAGAAAGCAACGAGGAGACTGACGTGCGGACAGGGCTAGGCATCGGGGTTGCTGAACAGACAATCACACAGTCAGCCATTGACCAGGATGTTCGTGTGGTTTCGGCCCCGCATGTCGCCGCTCAGGGACGCGATAACGGGACGCGAGGGTGGCAGACGTCCGGTCAAAGTCGGTCTATGGATTTCACGTCGACGACACAACCAGCATATTCCATGTTGCAAAATGAAACGCCTTCTACGACACCAGCTGCCAAAGCTTTTCCATCAAGTACTTTGCCTACACGGCTGACATCCAGCTCCGGATTCGATTTTTCTTCACAGGTACCCGATGCTATGTCTCCTTCAACATTGGCAGAAACTAGATCCAATCGAAAGCCGAAAGCCACAACGGCGCAGCCTGTTCCTATACCTGTGATTGTGCTGGAGGATGACGAAGACGAGGAGATGCCTAGTATTGACATGGAATCAGACTCTGATTGAGGATCCTGCAAAAAAAGCCTACCATTATTCAGCTAATGCTGAAATTATGAAGGGTTGTTTGAGCTACTTCTATACCAGCGCCATTAGCTCCGAATGCGTTTGCGCGGTTGGTCCTCTCCAAAGGCGCCAGTGTTCGATCTTCCGTCATCTGAGTCATTCTCGGTTTCAGTTTCAATAGCACTGTCGTGTGTCCGTTGCGTTATCTGCGGGAGCTTTCGGTATGTCAGCAAGAAAAATCTCAATACAGGAGCGCCTGAACATTCTGCAGAGAGCGCTTAGCTTTGGCGGCGTTCATTATCTGCGTGTTTCAGAAGTGGAGACAGCATACCTTTTCTAAGAAAGATGACGGGACGACGTTGTCGGGATCTAGTGCCAGAGCACGTTCGAAATGTCCGCGGGCTTCTCGTACAAGGTTCTCGTTAAATGATCGGCCAATTGACCTGTCTAGACAGAATGAAAGACTCGTGTCACCGAAAAAGAGAATGGAAGAGTACCTAGAATCGACGTTCGCTCGATAGTAGATGGAGGTTGAGCGAGATCAAGGCATACAAGACCTGCATACACATGCAGAACAGGATTGTCTTGATATGGGAAGGATGGAAGGTACCTGCCCCACGATATCAGATGATGGATGTGAGCGATCAAGTCCAGAGAGCAGGCTGAAGTCCTCGTACAATTGAAGTTCGTCCAGAGCTTCTTTAGATCTTCCAGTCAGAACCAATAATAGAATCAGCTCTTGGAAGATGGTTTCACGCTGTGGGAGTGGTAAATGGTCGACCCCGGAAATGGGAGTAAAGAATACTTGCATCCTCTGGGTGCTGCAGCATCATGATGCGCAAGAACTCTAATCGCGTGAGGCTTCCGTCCTTAGATGTAGGAAGTTCCTCGCTATCAGCGAGGAGTAAAAGAGCAAGCTTCCATAGGCCTTTCCATTTGATCCCCTTGCATCGGGCAAGAATGCCAAACGCCCTCCTTGCTCTAAGATACTCATCCCGTTGGATGGAGAGTTGTATAACATCATAGAGACGTCGTATGTGAATATCCCGAGCTGTGAGAGACGTTTTCTCGTTCACAAATCCGAACAGAAATATGTGGTCGTCCATAGGCATCCTGGTCGGAAAGAACATGAACTTGCTTACAAACGATAGCGTGGAAACTTCAGGGAAGACATAAGTCACGCACAAGACTCGCACAAGCCTCTGCATGTTTAGCAACAGGTCAACATTCAACACCCTACCGGATTTCGGTTAAAAGAGTTTTTTTGTGTGGAAAAGACCCATCAATAGTTGCAATGCCATCGTGACTTGAAACTCCGGGAAACTCCCATCCATAAATTTCGGGAACAGAAGCAACGCGTAAGATTCAATGACTACAGCAGATCGAGAAGATACTATCGATTTCAGGAGCAATGCGAGCGTGTAGCCGTGACAAACTAGAATATAAAGGCTACAAATTACTAGTATGTGAGATGATTAGCTGCCCAGAGCTAGAAATGATTGCAGATATTAGTATCATAGAAAAGGTTCCAAAGCTGGTATGTAATATAAAAGTAACAAGTGCGGTTAATCATCATCAGAGATCTCCAGAGGCTTAAGGTATACCACGCCCGTGTTCAGGATACGCTCGCGCTGAGCACCGAAGTATCTTGGAGTTTCAAAACTCCAGAACAGGTTACCGACTGGCCAATGCTGCATTGCCTCAACGTAACGCTTGACCGATGAGTCGACTGCGGGTCCAAAGGATCTAAGGCGGGACTTGTCTGCAATGAACTTATCCATCAAGTTTTGGTAATGGTCTCCAACGTAGTTGCTGGCTTGCTGAAGAGTCATGTACTTTGTCTTCATGAGCACAGTGACGAAGTTATTGCCGTCAAGTCCCTTTGCTTGCTCCATGTTGTACGAGTAAACGTCCTAAATGCAAAGTTAGCATGAGCCATCCAAACCAAGTGAAGCCTGAAGACTTACGTTGGCCCAGCAGACCATGTCGACCCCAGCGAAGTAGATCCGTCGGAACACGGGATCAGCGAAAACCTCCTCTGGTAGGTCAATCCCAAGGACGTATGGAATTAAGCCGAAGCACAGCCGAACGGCGCTATTCTCTCGCCGGATGATCTCGTACGCCTCCAAGTCAAGGACGTCTCCGCGTTCCCGGAGCTCAGCCTCTTGAACTACGCAGTCAATGTAGTCCTGACCATGCTGAAGGAACCGACGGAAAGTCTCCGGCTTGATGGTGCGCATCAAGCGAGAACGGAAGCTAAGATTAGGAATGGAGAGCTTATAATTAGATGAGCCATGCTAGAACAGTATTCTCTGGAACTTACTCTCTCGTCATTTGGGCAAGTTTTGAACCGTCGTCCCATTTGGGATCACGCATGACATTGAGGTAGGTCTGACCGGTGAGGCGGGCATCCTCTGGGCTCTGTTCGTCGCTGACTTCGTCAATGACAAAGAGAAGATTGACGAAGTCGCAGCAGGTACGGAATTCTTCGTAGGCAGCGTAAGGGTATGCATGAGAAACGAGAAGTTCGCTTTGGCCCTGAAGGAAAAAGGCGCGGCGACGATCGGAGAAGATGGAATAGCTGTTGACCCACGTCCTGGACTCGGCGGAAGCGCGTTTCCAGTGAGGATTGGTGGCGTCCTTGAAAGGACTGGACATGCTAATGAGGTCCGGGAGAATGAAGCGGGTGGTGGAAGTCTGCATTGCGGTGGATAATTGGGAATGAGGCGGACGGATAGGTTTGGAAGACTGAGAGCACGGTGAAGGTAGAAGGAAGATGAAGTTAGACAAGTCCTCGAATGCTGGGGGATTTTGAGATAGGTCTAATGGCGACAGGAAGTTAGGCTTATATACTGTGCAGTCGTCTCCTTCGTGGATGAACTTGTCCAAATCATCGGAAACCCAAAACGGAGATCGAGCACCGCCCGGCCAACGGTGAAAAGTGTTGAATGAACACGAATGGTAGGTCAGTATCTGACGCCATGTGTCAGATAGAGCGTAAAGGCGTCGTTTCACTCTAACCGCCTAAGACTCCATGGGCAGCGCCGGCTGAATCACTGACGAAGTGCCTAGGACAATTTCCTGGACACCACAGTACAGAAGCGCCATATGCGCCTAACTTATCTGTATTTTCAAACTTATCAGAAAGCGGCTTCACGGTCTTTTGAGAGGGGGTATGACGGAGCGCTCGGGACGTAGCGGCATGTATCTCCTCTAAGCCCTCAGGCCTAGCCTCAGGCGCCACACGGTGTCAAGAAAGATAGCGTCCTTCATGTGAGTCGTTCCCCTCAATGATGGCTTGGAACCTTTGACCTTTGAAAGCTGATGTCTGCCGGAATGGAGGATCAACATGCCGTATGCACGTAATGTGCGACCAAATGAGATCCGGAGAGCTTGGGAACACGTCCATGATGTCAGAAGTGTACACCGTGTATTGAGAATCACCTGAACTCAGCGCTCACAGCGACATTGTCTGTCATCCGTATCTGGGCATGTAGAGGGATTGCCTTGCCTCAAAGATCTTGTGAGGTCTATTTCCTGCAACATCGGCGAGCAAAGAAACACTATCGGTTCGGCATTGAGTCCAATAGCCGCTGCTAGCCGCTCAGCGGCGAGCGCTTTCGGAGGACAAGAAAAAGCGTCTGAACACACCGCCTTGTGTGAGAAAATGTCCTTGGAAACGAAATGACCCCATTAGTGATACTCTCGGAAAACCGACCCGACGAGGACAGCTTGATTGAAGACAAAGCATGCATGAACACAATTGATTCGGCGACCATGGCCAGATACGGATATCCGGAGACCACGTCGGAGGTTGAAGGAGAATCGCCTACGTTGCTGCCTTGGGAAGACTACGACCATGCGCTGGCGCTCACTCGAAGCTAAGATTTAATTACGTAAGATACGCGTCTTCACCTCCCGCCACAAGTTGTGTGCAACTCCAGCTTCAGCTTGAACGATGGTATTGCGTGGAGCTTGTTTCACGGACAATTTAATCTGATAGACACTCATCCACAGGCTGCTCAGATCTCCACCGGAACGTCAGAGTTACGAGATATCACGAAAATAGAGCGCATAGGTACATCTTGCGTGCAATTCTCTTTGCGAGCGCTTTAATCCGACACAATTCACCAGGCGCACACTCACATATCCGCGGTTTGGGGCTTGATGACAGACTGGAACCGCGCGCCAACTCGCAAGGAATGGTTGGGCAAGCGAAGGCGAGAAAGGCGGCAGGCATGATCCTGAAAATGGTCCAAGAGGGCAGAATCGCCGGTAGGGCCATGCTCTTCGCGGGACCACCATCCACTGGAAAGACCGCTATTGCTCTCGGTAAGCACCATATTTCCCCATTCACAATCTGCCTAGCTTAATCATTATTGGACCGTATGTCACACCCTACTAGGCATGGCACAGACCCTAGGGCAGGACGTGCCTTTCACTATGATCGCGGCCTCTGAGGTCTTCTCTCTCTCTTTGTCTAAAACCGAAGCACTTACCCAGGCTTTCCGTCGGAGTATCGGGGTGCGTATCAAAGAGGAGACTGAGATCATAGAGGGGGAAGTCGTTGAAATTCAGATTGACCGCAGCTTAACCGGTGTACGTATTTGTTCCATACGGGAATTGCTCCGATCGCCTTCTGACCTTTGATGCTGTGCAGGCCACCAAAACAGGAAAATTGACCATTAAAACCACGGACATGGAAACTATCTATGACTTAGGGACAAAGATGATCGATTCACTTTCCAAGGAAAAGGTACTTGCTGGCGATGTCATCTCTATTGACAAAGCTTCAGGGAAGGTATCGAAACTCGGCCGTTCTTTTGCACGCTCACGAGACTACGATGCCATGGGCGCAGATGTATGTCCTCGCTGTCGCCGAGGTTGACATTGCCACATTGCTGATGACACTGTCACCACACAGACAAAGTTTGTTCAGTGCCCTGAGGGCGAAATTCAAAAACGGAGAGAAGTCGTCCATACAGTGTCACTCCACGAAATCGATGTCATCAACAGTCGAACACAAGGCTTCCTTGCCCTGTTTGCAGGCGACACCGGAGAGATCAAGCCCGAATTGCGCAATCAAATTAACGCAAAAGTAGCTGAATGGCGGGAAGAGGGCAAAGCCGAAATCATTCCTGGGGTGAGCGTCTCTGTTCCGTGAGATGGGCAAAACCAATTTGGGATTTCCCAGGTGTTATTCATTGACGAAGTGCACATGTTGGACATCGAGTGCTTTTCTTTCCTCAATCGAGCACTTGAAAATGATTTGTCGCCACTGGTAATCATGGCGTCGAACCGAGGAATGGCTCGGATTCGCGGAACAAAATTCAAAAGCCCTCATGGCCTTCCCGTCGACCTACTTGATCGTGTTCTTATCGTGAGCACGAAACCATATGAAGAAGAGGATATTCAGCAGATCATCCAAATACGGTAAACACATCTTTATTTGCGCGCACTATCTTCTCAGTCGTCTTTCACAGGTGTCAAGAGGAAGACGTTACTCTTACCTCAGATGCGCTTAACGTCCTCACCTCGATGGCTGGTCAAACCACGCTACGGTATGCCTTGAACCTGATATCGTGTGCTCAAATACTCTCTCGAAAACGAAAAGCGGAGAAGGTCGACGTTGAGGACCTACGCAGAGCTTATACATACTTTATGGACGAAAAGCGCAGTGTTCAGTGGTTGAAGGAACAACAGGGCACTCTTGTCTTCGAGGAAGTGGGAGCCAAAGACGACATCATGGATGAGAGCATCTAAAAAGCGCGTAGTACCGCCTGATGCCTTCGAGTGCCTTGGTCGTGTACTCTGATGAGACTGTAGGATGTAATGTAGGCTGTGTGGACGCAAACCCGGTATCCCATTGAGATATCATGTCTAAGTGTGAAACGGGAGCGCCTATCACTAGCAGACCCGCAGTTGAGGATATACTTTGAGCCTGGTGGCGTTTCATTGTGAGTCATGTAGAGGTATTTGAATAAACGACTCAAAGGGTCTCAGCGGATGTTCGGAGAGATCATAGAATGCAAGCGATGTCTAATTTTCGCGCCATTGATGAGCGCACGTCGTACATCTGCCCGCGGTGGAAACATCAGAATACACGTTGTGAATGGAAAGAAGTAGAGTCACCGGTAAACTAGAGGAATGCACAGATTCAAGAATCAGAAGGTGTCGTGGCCGGGAAGAAAGAAAGAGACCGTTCAGCTTACATGTTGTCATAGGCTCGTCGGCGGATCGAATCTGTAGTTGATAAAAATATGCACGATCATTGTCGCATTTGGGACATGTTGCTTAGGGTTTTTAGGTTGAGCATCCTGCGGTGTGAGATCTTGAGGAAGCCAGAAAAATCTCACCCGGAGTCGAGTCAGCATGTTTCCATGTGTCTTCTCCGCCTAGTACATCGTCCACTTGTTTCCGTTTCAATTTTGTTCTGGACGTCATCTGATCGAACAAGGGCGTTTGCTTGGATGAATTTCTGTGTGATCGGAGGGAAACCCCTACCTGCTTCGCAATGGGGAATTCATAGGCACAGGTGTTACAAGCCCATTTGTTATACCCCGTCTCTGATGATATCACCAGAATGTTGGCACAGGTTGGACAGAACAACATCTCGTCAGGAGATGCGGCCCGCGCCTAACGATCAGAGCGTCTGTGCCGTATAGGTTCAGTTGTTAGACGCAATGATAACTGTGAGGTCTTGAACAAACGGAGGAACGGAATGAAGTGGTGGGGGTCCTACGCTCAGTGGCGTTTCCGAGAGCAGGTCCCCGGACACCCCGATACCTCCATCCGTTACGAATCTAGATTCTGGGCCGACAACCGCTCGACATACACGCGTGTATGTTATGGATCCATCCTTCAGTCTTGATCCCGTGGTTCAATCTACGCTCAGTCTGCAGTCGTTTGAGGTGCATCATATCTCCTGTCGTGTCAACAGTCGGCGTAACAATAGATTACACAGGGGAAATTCGATGTCAAAGACTTTGTGGGAGCGTTTTCCGAGAAGCTCATTGCACAATCCAAAGCTGACTCTGGTCGTGAGTACTCGCCTGCCCGCCTGTCTCCGTAGATCTTGAACTGGCATGGAAAGCATTCGACCCTAAACCCTTCATTCGTACGTTCGAGGCCGCAGTCGACCGTCTCATCTCCGTGCGCAAGGATGTACAGGCCAAAACTGAGCAGATGGAGAAGGGCGTTAGGGTGGCTGAGAGGGAATATTCAAAGAAAATGGCAGATCTGAACAGAGGTTTTGAGGTTCGTGTCTCTGACTCGCGATTCCGGTTTCATGCCTTAGGGTGCCTGCGCAGGCGGTAGGAACGTCTTTCTCTTCCATGGAGACCAAGATGAGCGAAATTGGTCGAACTGTCATCCGCATAGGTGCGCCCCGATGTAGATGATCACAACAGCTTACTCAGGCGTGAGCTAGGTGAACAGCTGGAGTCGGTTCACCTACAGCGTCAGAGGGCGCAAGCTGCCTACGATCTCATTGACTACTATAATCACTTTTCGCGTGACGACACGTCAAAACTAGACGCCTTGAAGAAGGAAGGCAGAGAAGGCCGTCGACAGGTTGCTGTCCTTCTGCGGCGTCTGAGCACAGTCGCGAAAGAAGTTGACCTACCCAGTGCAGAGAAGGTGTGGTCACTTTCTACTCCTTCAGAATCTTGTTTGACACGTGAGCCGAATTTAGACACGAGAAAATATCGACAAGTACTGTGAAAAGTTTGAGAAAGACATGTTGTATCTATTTGATAGGTGTTACCGGAAGGGTGACCCTAAGATGATGCATGTGTGTCCGCTCTCTACCCTTACGAAGCTCTCCTCACTGAACAATTTGTGCAGCATTGCGCTCAAACCTTGCTTGACTTCAACGGAGGTGCTTCGTGTGTTCAAGTCTATGTAAATCAGCACGACTTTTTCATCAATCAAGTGCACGAAGACACGAAGAACGAGGATACGACCATGTAAATGCCGCAGTTTTCTTTTGACGGTCAATAATGTTGACATCTAGAGAAGGTGGCATGCTCTCCCGGACCCGAACATATCGCCACCAAGAAACGAGGCAAGCTTGAACGATCTCCTGGCAGAAATTCGTGCGACAGTTGGCCAAGAGGCACAGATTGTACAAGCCGTTTTTCCAAATCCACCTTTCGTCATGCAAGTGTTCCTGCAGCGTGTATTTGCGCAATCTGTAAATCAAATTTTCTTGTACTTTTAAGACACATACTGAACAATTTTTTCTTTACACGCTAGATCCAACAACACATGGAACAACTGCTGGCCCGGGCGGGCAACGTTTCTGACTTAGCTTTCCTCCGTGTTCTTCAGCTTGTGCATATTCAAACATCCCTCCTCGTTGAAGACCTCAAGCAATATGAATCCCCCTCGCTCATGTCTCGTTCATCACTCAATTCTTCGGAGCTTTCACGATCGTTGAGCGGATCCGTTGCATCTGGAACCTCTACGACGACGTCCATCAGTGCGATGTTAGAAACAGCTATGGAAGAACTGTTTGTCCCGTATACCGAAGGTCAGCGATATCTTGAACGAGAAAGTAAATGCTTGGGAGAGCTATACTCTCATTTTCTCATGGTGTTCACCCGATACCATGTACGTGTCCACAACTCGTTATCAGATTTTTACAGGACCTGATGAGATGGCATTATTTTTCTAGGAAAGGGTAAACAAAGTGAAATCGTCCATGTTCGACAGGATGATGGGCCAACTGAATTCAACGAGTACCTCTGGAACGTCCTCGGCTGCTGCTGCTGCCCTGATGCGATTTGGAGGCTACTCAGCTGAGAAGAAAGAGGACAAAGTCACCGAGGAACCTCTACGAGAAGAGGACGGAATGCTGAGTGTGGATGTCGCGGAGACAATGTTGAAGTGGCACGCGGAAGCCATCGGCCGATGTGTGGAGCTCAGTCCATCGAGCGATGTGTTAGTATCACTGCTTTCCATTCATACGCTTATGTTGCTGATGAAGACGGCTCATCTCCAGTCCCAAGCATACATTCGCGCTGTTCCGCGCGCTAGCAGAAGCCATAGCCAATGGATACATGGAAACGGCGCTCGAAAACGTCCGTGAAATTCAGCGTTCAAACATTACGGCCTATTAACTTCTTTTCCTATCTGTAGTGCCCAATCACGTCTCGAAGCCGTTGATTACACGAAAACCGAGCCGTCCTTCCAAGCCCTTTCTGTTCTCAGCATTGTTGACCTCATCTGTCATCTTTGGCAACAATATGTCAACATCGCCCTGCTCCCACTAGCGACGAGCTCAGTCACCATTCGGCGTGAGATGGTCGTCTTCAATAATCAAACAGTCAGCAAGATCGAGGGCACTGCGAATGCACTTATGCAGCGTCTCACGGATGGTGAGATTCATCTGATTTTGCTTGTTCGAGATTGTTTCATGTGCTTACCGATACGGGGCACTGGTGAACAGCGGTCCTCTCGTGGATGTCAAGTCAGCTTGCAAAGCAGAAGAAGACAGACTTCAAACCCAGGAACGATGACCTGTCGTTTGCCCGTGTCAACACGGAGCCCTGTATCGCCTGCTGTGAATTTCTGGAAAAAGGGCGAGATGCGGCGAAGGCAAACCTGAGTGGAAAGAATCTAGAAGTGTTTCTAACAGAAATTGGTGTCGCCTTCCATGGGTCTGTCTTTCGTTCATTTCTTGTTCCAGGGTAATCGGTCAGACTGATGAAACATGTCCGTGCTTCAGGCTCCTTCTCGATCACCTGAGAAAGTTCCCCGTGAGCGCTACCGGCGGTCTGATGCTGGCAAAGTAAGTCATCGACTGTGTATGTGATCCTCAAGCGCACAGGCGTCTCATCATCTCGACGGTTGGCAGAGATTTGAAGTCTTATCAAGACACCATTGCCACCTTCGCTATCCCCGCCCTCCACGAGCGCTTCGAGTTCATCCGTCAACTGGGCAATATATTCCTCGTTCGGCCCGAGATATTAAAATCGTATATCACGGAGAACTACCTTGGACGCATCGATTCGACGCTGCTGCGGCCTTACCTCGCACAGCGAAGCGACTGGGGCCAAGCAGAGAAGGGCTTCAACGACGGCGATGCAGGTGCCGACGAGACTGGTGCGGAGACGAAGGGTCTGCGAGATCGTTTTGGGATGGGGCGGTTGAGCATGATGATGAAAGATTTAGAAGGGTTGAAAATTGGCGAAGGTATCCAAGGCATGAACATGCCAGCACTGCCCAGCGGGTTTGCAGGTAGCTTTTCGATCTCGTCAAGAGCATTTGGTGGTGGTAACGGGCGGGGGGATGCTTCGGCGATGTAGGCTCGGCTCGCGCCATCCAGCGGCTTTGAAATACGGACATACATGGGCGGATCTCGGTTTTGTTTTCTCTTATTGCTTGCTTTCCCGCTACGTTCGCTGCTCGCTCACTGTTGTAATCATCGTGGAATTATCTATTCTCCTTTAAAGACCGGTGGACGCTTCTCTCTAAAGGCCTGAAGAGCCTCGATTCGGTCCTTACTCCTCAACAAAGGGTCGTAAACTGCACGCTCAAAATCGAGACCTATTGATGGACGTATCGATGAGCATGGATATAGCACATGATACACGGGCATACCAGATTCAAGGGCTAGTTCAGGGGCACGGAAGATAGCTTGTTTAGCAGAACGAAGGGCAAGGGGGGCTATAGAAGGTTAGTCAGGTCACGGCCGTACTGTGAGGGTGTCAAGGTGCTTGCCGTTAGCTGATATCTCTTTTGCTAAAACTAAAGAGCGGTCAATCGCAGACACTCCCTCATCCGATACATAGTTGACAAGGCCTAAAAATAACAGGTCTCAAGGTCGTAAAAAAGCAACAGTGCCTAGAGGTGCCTCCTTACCCCATTCCTTGGCTTCTTTAGCGTCCAGCGACCGTCCGGTGAAGATGAGGTCTTTCGCCTTGGACAGACCGAGGAGCCGCGTCGCGCGCTGCGTGCCCCCTGCACCTGGAATGATCCCCAACTTTGTCTCTGGCAGTCCAATTTTGGTGACGCTGTGTCCTGAGACAGCGCTGTCAGCGCTCCAGTTTAATTAAGAAGTGTGAAGAAGGAAGCTAGCCTGCTACACGCAAATCGCAGGCTAAAGCTAGCTCCAGCCCCCCTCCTAACGCCGGTCCGTCAATCGCGGCTATGGTCGGGACTGGGAGGTTCTCCAGCCTATTGAGAGCGTTCCGAAGATCCTTGAGAAATTTGTTCACTTGTAACTCGGACATGGAGCGCCGCTCAATGAGATCTGCGCCTGCGCAGAACGAGCCAGGGGTCGTGGAGCCAACTACAAGAACGCGTATGCTATGACGCGTTTATCATCCTGTGCCTCGTGTTGATAAGATTCTGTGAACGCACTTGTTGTCAAAGTGAGCCTCTTCCAAGCATTCTGTAAGTTCCTGTAATCAAGTTCGCCATGTCATGTCATACGATTAGGAAGATGAGACATCATGCAACGCGCCTTGAGCAGCCTGAGTGATATGGCATTCTTGCTCTGAGGACGGTTGAACAACAGTGCACTAATACCTGGATGTGTGGGAATAGTTCGTAGAAAGATCTCTTTGTCTGGAGCATTGGAGATGAAGCGTCGAGTGACAAGCCATTTCGAGCCTTGCGATACTATGGAGCGATGAGCGGTGGAAAATAACATTGTGTTCGTGTAGGTTGGTGTCCGATGGGAACCAGTGGGAACCACGCCACGTCCGCAGTGTGATCCGGATCTCGTGTAGCGATCAGATGACTTCCTGGGAGAATCACGAGCAACGTTCGGCGAGCGCCGGTTGACCAAGTGTACGCCTCCAACCACACCATTATCCTCTCGGTATTTGCAGGGACTTTTCTGATCTTGAAACGAACACCTATATCTCGTCTGCCTTTCTATTGCGACAGTCACGGGAATTATCTGCTTGACTGCGTGACCACAGATCCTGCGATCTAAGCATGCACCGACATGCATAATACTTGCACCCATGGAATACCAAACCAAGTCGCTTCTGGTCAAAACATGATGCGGTATGTTAATACGCTTTCAAGACACTCAAGCGTGCTATTGCGTTGCGATGCAATCTTTATATGAATGTTTCTCATCATTTGGTATCGGCTGAAGACTAGTTGATTTTCGAACAGCTACTAGGCATCAGACGGCTTAGCCAGGATCTGTGGCCTCTCCTGCTATTCCTACGGTCTTTGTATTCTGTCGGATTTCTCGTGGACGCTGCCTACCATTGCCATGACCTATCCCGTGGCATCCTCTACCCCTGCAAACAAGCCGACCTCTTCACATAGCGCCGAACTAGATGTTCAGCATCAGTTGTGTCAGGACTTCTGGTTCCCGGATGGTAATATCATTGTTCTAGCTGGCGCGTGCGTGTTTAGAATACACCGCGGACAGCTTGAGCGCCATTCGGACGTCTTCAAAGATATGTTTTCGATGCCGCAGCCCAAGATGCAATCACAAATCTACGGGCTCCCCTTCATCGAACTGTATGATAGCGCCTCAGATGTGTACTACCTTCTGAAGGCATTGTACGACGGCTTGTAAGGGTTTCCCTTCCTACGTTCTGTGTTTTATATAATGCGCTTCCGTCAGATATCTAAAAAAGCCCATGCCAAAGGAGTTTCCGTTCCTAGCGGGCGTACTCCGTCTGTCAACCAAATACCTCCTCGAGAGCCTCCGTGACATATGCATAGCCTACCTCCAGCGCGACTTCCCTCTCACGCTTGAAGGGTGGGACAAACGAGAAAAGGCTGTGACTGATCCCAACGGGCGTTACGGCCCTCGTGATAGCATTCCCAACCCGATCCTCGTCATTAACCTTGCTCGCGAACTCAGTCTGCATACCATTTTACCCGCAGCCTTCTACGACCTCGCACGCTACGGAACCTCCAAGACCGCACTGGGCACTGTTCCCTACCAACCAATCTTCCCACCGGCGGAAGCCGTCCCTCCCAGTGCCGTCCCTTCATCCGATGCACACCTACACCTACACCCACCATACCCCCGAACGTCTTCCTCTCGCACGAAGACTTGGTGACGACCTTCCGCGGACGCGAAGCCGCGCAACGTTCCATCGCCGCTTTGTCTCGAAGGAACTAGCAGAACGCCCGCTCTGCGCCTCCTGCGCGCACAAGGACGACGAGGACGGCGACAATGTCACGAGTCCTTCTACTTCATCACGCTCAACACCCTGCGCTCCGTAGGCGGCATCGCCTCGGGGCGGGACGCCGATCCGCTCTTCACCCTCCTCCAGACGATCGACATGCTGCACCGCACCGACTTTTCGGACGGCGAACGCCTGTGCGGGCTCCGCCTTTGTTGCTTTTGCAAGCTAGACTTCGCGAGCGCGGTCAACCGCGCGCGGGCCGAGTTGTGGAAAGAGATACCGGCGTGGTTCGATCTGGAAGACTTCGAGAAGTTGCAGAAGGGTGAGAGCCAGAGCAAAGAGGGATGGTGTCTGGTCTGACGACTTGTGATTTCAACGTGTCTGGACTTCTCGCTCTTCCATCATCGAAGGATTCAGGCATGCGCTTGTTCCCTTGAACTTCCTTACGCACGGATGTTTCCCCACGTTCACGCGAAAAATCATATTGATCCATGTCGTTTCTTATCAGAAACCATAAAACGATCAGAAGAGGTAATAAAGATAGACGGAGCACATCAAACGAATGATGATCAGCGCAGACACAGTATGGAGTATATATGTATTATCATAGTACGGAATCCACCTGAAGATAGTGCGCTGGGAACGAGGATAGGGTCGAGCATACTGACAAACCAGAGAAAGCGAGGGACAGACGAGTAAACTACGAAATAAGAAAAAAATCCGGATTATAATGTATGAACAGGAGTGAACACGCGACGATGAACGGATCAACCGATAAGAATAACCAGCGTTAAGTTAAGCCATCACCAGGGGCGTTAAGCCAAGAATAAAGAACGAAATTAGGTCAGGAGACAAGGTCATCTCCACGAGTTTCGACAGAGAGAGTGGGAGGGATATTACGAGTCTTGGCGATGTCTTCCCCATCATGGAGTTTAGGGGTATACGGGGGAGACATAGGAGCCAGAGCGCTGAGACCGTCGATATCGCTCGAGAAGAGAGAGACGTCGATCTCTCCTCCGAGGAACATCTCAACCAAGGAAGATTCCAGTGTGGGCACCGTCGAGTTCGAAGAGGACGACGACTCGGATGATGCGTCCGTGAGCGGCGGGGTCGAAGCATCGTCGCGATCGGCAGGGGCTGATGTGGATATCCCCGCCTTGGCCATGAACATATCCACCAACAGACGACACTCGTCAGCGGTACTCGCTTTCGAGAGGAACCGGCGCATTTCTAGCGCCATTTCTTCTGACAGAGAAGGTGGTTGCGAAGCAAGATCTGGGAGTTCGGGCGTAGGAGCGGGCTTGCGCATGCTAGCCCGTTTCGAGCCTGCATCCGAACTACCTGACGCCGGGCGCCCAGGACGCGACGGCCTCGGCCTATAAGTAGGGGGCTTGTGGACGACGGGTTCTGTCTTGACCCCAGCATCTTTCGCAGCGCCGTTCTCCACGACGGTCGAGGATCCATTGACAGTTGAGGATCCATTGACAGTTTTGTCTGAACGAGCCGACCTCGGTCTGTTGTCCTCCTCCCGAAGAGCTGTCACAAGCTCCCGCTTCGCCACGGGCTTCACGACGCCATTGACGGACAGGGTACTTGATGCGGGTGAGTGCTTGGAAGGCGGTACAGGCGAGGGCGGGGGACGAGGGGATGGGGTGAATCGATCTTTCGGCGGAGTGGGGACGGGTACTTCCTCAGGGGGCCCCCAATTAGGTACAGCCTTACGCGCAAAGGAGTAAGTACGTGTGCGGTCTGTATCCTGATCACGGATAGATACCTCAGGGGTAGAGCCTCGGGATGGCGACGAGGGGGGTGAAATAGGGATGGAGGGAATACGAGGGGGAACAGGTTTGAGCGCAGGAGGTAGTGGCATCATACTGCCTAAAGATGCAGATGGTGTAGGAGGTGCGCTCATAGCACCCGCCGAAGTGATCCTGCGCACTCTCTGCGGAGAATCTGACTTATCACCTCCCAGACTCAACTTAGATATCATCCTCTGCAACCGCCCAGACGTCTTCGACGACTTTGTGGTCGGCGTGAGCGATACGGAACTCGCAGCGGCCAGTTCTGAGGTTGCAATTCGGTAGGCGGGCCCTCAGCAAGGAAGTCCATCAGCTCTCGTGTGCTGCTAGAGACACCCTTGTGTTTGGGTGTGGACTTTGCCTCGACCAGAGGGGCGTAATTCTCCTCCTCGTCATCGGAGCCGTTCATGACGGCATCCAAATCAAGCGATTCACGATTACGTTGTATTTTACGCGTTCGTTTGGGTAGACCGGCTGCGTCGTCCTGCTTGGTTACCAGACGCTGATCGAATTTGGAACGCATAGAAACCGGTGGCGAGGAATTCCCAGCGCTAAGAGAGACTTTGCGCATGATAGACGAGGCGTTGGGTGTGTGAGAGGTGGACAGAGAGCGGATGCGAGACGATGACAGAGGGGGGATTTGTGGGAATGTCGGGTATTGTTGAGTCGGCTACGCATGTCAGCTGGTAAAGGCGGCACGCCGTTCGGCCCTCGTCGTCCTCAACGATAGAGTCTACAGCACGCAGAGACGGACGCCGGCCACCTACAGGTCTTGAGGGGGTGTCTAAAAGAGGTAGCGAGGCCGAATCCTTTTGATAAGGCGCTGTGTTCTCTGCTGCCGATCGGTTTGATCGCTGGGTTCTTTCCTGCTTGTAGTCCTGTCGTGTGGTCAGCATGGACGAGCGTATCGACGATCATCAGGCGCACCTCCATCGTCCTCAGTCTGTCAGGTGTGAGCGACACTTTCCTGGTGTCCCCCGAGCGCATCAAATCGTCAAACTCCGTGTCGAGGTCGTCCTGAAGACCAGTGTGAGAGAGGGGGAGGGGTGTTGTGGAAGCAAGGAGAAAGAGGGACAGACCTGATCGTCGAAGGACGGGTTGCTTACGTGAGAGTCGCTCTGACCCCCCGAGCTTTTTCTAGGCCCGTCTTGCGAACCGTCCGCCCTTCGGGGGGAACCCAGGTCGGCATGAGGCATGTCACGATCTATTGATGAGCGATTCGGTGCCTTGAAGAGCTGGAACCCCTTGACCTTCTCTGATGAGCTTCGGGAAGGGGCGGCACCGTTGGCGGCGGAGGTGGAGGATTCAGACGAGATGCGGGCACGCGAGGTCGACGTGGCGTCCTTAAAGGGACCATCCGGAAGAGGCGAGGTCGTCTCATGACGATCGTTGTTTCTTGAAATGGACTTGCTGCGCCTCGATTGGGGCGGCTTTGTCAGGCTCTCGATTTGGGCGTACACTTTTGGACCCATTTCGTAAACGGGTAGATTAGATCTCGGTAGGCATCCCGGCAGTAGTCATTCCAGCTTACCCTTCATCGTCTTGAACAGAGTGTACATCGAGTCGTCCTCGCACAGTGCGACGAACAGGTCCTGGCTGCTGGCGGTGGTGCGGCTGCTGTCTCGCGTCGCGACCCGGCCCACGTTGGATAGAATATGTCTGCATTCGAGAGAGTCGGTCGACATCAATCAAATGCAATATCAGCACGAGAACCGACGCCTTACTCGCATACTGATCTGGACGCGGAGGTCAGCGACGGGAATGAGAGAGACCCAAATACAACTCACTCCATGATCGCAGTCAGATAGAGCGCAGCCGGCGCAACCAGCACCGCTTTGCGTGCGTTCGCGCTCACGCCCCCTAGCTTATCGCTCAGCCGCACCTCAGCCTGTGCGTCTTCGTCCGCGTCGTTCAGAGTCGAGTACGCCTCGCATTTCAACCGCATCAGCTAAGAGCAAACGAAATCGGCGTCATGTCGGAACAAACGGGACATAAGCACACACACCTCGACGGCCCATTGGGGGTTGAACTCCTCCGTCCCAGCGTCAGCGGCCACGGACGACAAGCCCGGTCGTGCCGCGTTGGTTCGCTCCCAATACGCCCGCAGCTCCATCTCAGCCTCCAGCAGCGCCTCCTTTCCCAACGTCGTCGGAAGAACCTTCAACAGAGCCAACTTGAGACGGTCGGTCGACAGGGAGTGGGCCGTGATGATGAGGCTGCTTAGAAATTCGTCGAGGAGGGCGTTCAAGCATCGGAGGGCCTCGACGTGAAGCTTGATGGGACGAATGTCCGACAGAATAACGTCTGCCGACCGCGGGGAGACGTATGACGGCTCTGTCGAAGCCATTGCACGCGGTGAGCAATTAGAAGGAATGGGTTGGAATGGGCTTACTGCTGCCCTCGGTGCCGGTCGCCATGAGTGGAGAAGAAGAGGAGAAAGGAGGAGCACAAGGGGTCTCTAGTCCTGGACAAACGAAAGAAATCCTCTTTCCTTTTATATCCACTTCTGGACCAATCAAACGGGGGCCACAGATTCGGCGCCTGTGAGCAAAACCTGCGCAGACACCATCTCAGCTTAGAACACAGCTCCGAGAGTTTCTAGCTCGGAACAACATCAATTATGACAGCATCATGAGTCCGAAGACAAGCACAACATTTCGAGGATATACGGCATGGTACGCTCTATAGCAGCTCTTCCACTGTGACCACGTCCATCTCGACGTCCATCGTCGAGCCTCTACTGATCTCCTGATCCATGTTTCCCAGTAAAGGCTCACTCCCATCATCCGCCGCCATGGCAATGTCAGCCTGTGCATCTGCGCTCCCCGAGCCCCCCAAGCCCCCCTCGTCCAAAGACTGAGGCATCGCCTCCCCTTCGACAGCGCCGAGCTCTCCAACAGCTTGTGAGGCCGGGATCGAAGGACTGGGCGCATTTTCGACGGCATCGTCCCGGTCTGCCTCCGTCCCAAACAGTTCCATCCCTTGATACAGCCTGTGGGAGATGCTCTGCGAATCCAGGTCGGCGCACGGCGTGCGACACACTTTCGATATAGATGCTAGGAACCCATACTCGTCCAATGGGCGCTGTCCACGCGCGCCATGTACTCAGCCGCCTCTTCCTCGTCCATGTCCGACGCAGAGTCTTGCGTCGGTCGGCTGACCGCCAAGCGACGAGAGAATCTCACGGCACTTGGGCCCCGTGCCAGCAGAGCAGACTGGTCCACGTCTCCAAAGATATGCCGGAAAACCTGCCGACAAATCGGGGTGAGCCACGAAACGGGGGGAAAACTCGCGCGATATTTACCCATGGCCCAAGTTTCGCGTGCCGTTCTTGGGAGATCGGCTCCGTGGCGATGCGGACCGTGACGGACATGTACGAGGGCAGTGTATCAGGCAAGGCAGGTGGCGTTTGGGATACATCGGGCTTTGTGGGCTTTGTGGAGGGTAAGAGGGGGTCGTTGCCGTGGTGTCGATGATGCCTGGCGAGATCTTCTGCGTTGGAAAAGGAATCAGCACACCCTGCTCGAGAAAAAATCAGCCTCGGGAAACCTCCAAAATACTGATCGATCGGCGTACCTTCAAACGCGCACCTATGACGACTTGCATGCCGGTCTACGTGTTCATCGAAGGATTTAGACTTGACTACTGCACCGCATCCCCTCCAGTGACACACAGGCCCCTGGAATCTTACGAGTTAGATGGACAGATGTGCAAGCCAAACCTTAATAGGCACATACTGTCGGCCGTCGAAGCGCCTGTTCTTCGGCTTTGTGCACTTTGAGATGAGTCTTGAGTGCTTCTTCGGAGTTCATCAGCGCGGTACAGCCTGACCATTGGCAGCGCGAAGGATGGAGCCGCGTGGAAGATTTTTGTATAGCGTCGCGTACTGTCGAGAACTCAGTTGAAAGATATTGGGAAAGCCCGCTGAAGCAGCAAACCTTTGTTTTCGGGTATCGCTGTATTCGATAGAGACCAGTCAGTACCGTTCACACAGGATGTTTGAACAGAGGACATACCCGGAGCAACCACTCGACCAGCCGACTGCTTGAGGCCGGCCTGTTTCGCCTTCCACCGCTTCACGTACTCTGGCGGGGAGGGCACAAGAACGTACACAGCATCTTTCGCCGAACGCACACGAGATGAGGAAGCAGCTGCATTCGCCCGCGACGCGGCCAGCGCTCGGGCGAACGAGGCGTGGTCCAAAGCGGCCGAAGTCCTTGAGCTGAGCATCCCTGGCTTGAGGACGAACGTATCGCGAGAAGGAACCTCTTTTCTTGGTGGCGACTCATCGATGGCCATCGCCGATCCGGTCGGGGAGGGGAAGAACAGGGCGTTTTGGCTTGCCGCGGGCTCGATTCCACATCAGAGGTGGCAGGGGCGGGGACCTCAGGTTCGGGCGCCATATCCTCCGCCATCGGTGAACTCGGCGGGAGCGATACGATATCGATGCCATCGTCGTAGCCCGCAAGGAAATCGCGCAGAGCAGAGCCTGGGAATGCAAGTGGAGGTTCGAGAAGAGACTCCGGCGACGTGATGATGGGCCCGCGAGACGCAGCAGGTCGCTCCGGCGTGCCCAGACTCAAAAGGATAGACTGCATGAAGGTGCTAGTCGAGGCATCAGATGGGGCAATTTCCGGAACCAGAGCGGGATTGGACTGAGCAGAAGACGCACTGCCGCTGGCGATAGGGGCCGGATGTAACTCTGGGGTTGCCTGAGCGTGGTGTTCATCGCCAGAGTCGTCCAGAACGATAGGCTTATCCCCGGGTGAAAGACCGGCCGACGGAAAGCGAAGCGACGGGACTGGTGAATCGGATAGGTCGATGGTGGACTGACGCTCATCATCGTTGATATGAGGGGCAGGCGCATGAAGACTCGAAGGCCTCGCAAGCGATGCATCAGCAGTGGTCTGCGAAGAGGTCATGATGCCCCGTGCGATGGCTGCCGCGCCCTCAGTGATGACGAGCTCGGGCGAGTCCGTCGATATCAGCGGCTTTTTGGCTCCTTGAACATTGTCGACGTTGGATTGCGACTCCGATCGAGGCCTCTTCTTCCCTGCTAGCGCCTCCGACGAATCGGTTGCAGAAACTGCAGAGGGCTGGGCAGCAGCCGCCTGAGGGCGTAGGGACAGCAATATATCTTTGGCCATGGTCGACCGGCGCGCCTGCTGAGGGGTGATTCTCGCAACAGGTACAGTCGAGTCTGAGGAAACACGTTGTGGAGTTGTCACTGGTGCAGGCTGGGAGGGTGGAGGATGGCGAATGGCACTTCCGGCCTGAGCGGGTTGCGCCAGAGCAGGCTGCGAGGGCGCTGGGGCAGCAGTCTGCGCTGCCGGACGGGAGGCTCGTTGTTGCACTTGGGCAGCCCTGTTATTGTAAAGCTGGGCCATGCTTTGTGAATAATGAGGCTGGTACGCCTGGGACGACGATGCCTGATGAAGCTTTTGTGCCGCCTCGACAGCATTACTATTATGCGCTTGAGTAGAGACTTGCGATGCTGCGCCTGACGGTTGCTTTCTTGTCACCGTTGTGCTTCTAGACGGAGCGGGAGCGGTCGAATTTGCGGCCAGCGTCGGAGGAATCCAAGACGGCGCTCGTACCTCAGGCATCCGCTGTATTGGTGGCTTTTGTGTAGAGGTTGAAGCACTAGCTGGGAATGTGGAGAGGTGAGTGGCAGGGACATTTGGAGCGTAAGAGGCGGCGGCTGAAGCCGAAGGCACATAAGGAACAGATGGCATAGCAGGAGGCTGTCGCGATTGGCTTCCGTATCGTGCTGATCCAGCAGGCCCTGAAGCATGTCTGGTTTGAGTGTTCTGGGTAGCAGAAGCCATAGGCCGAGAGGATGAAAAGCCTGCTGCGGCGTCTGCCCGCGCCGCCTGAATGATGTTTGAGATCTGCTCGCGAGCCTGATTGACCCCCGATTGCTAGTAGAGGATTTATATATGTCAATTAAACTGCAAGATGATCCTATAGGACACACCTTGGCATATTGGACAAACATTGTTTTGAATCTCTCTATTTTCAGGTGCTCATCAGCACAATATGGCATGATGCTCATCGGGAGATGTACCTTGTCCAGCAGGGTCTAAGCCCTCCTTCCGGCATAGTTTACAAGTTGCGCGGCCAGATTTGCAGCTGAGCTGCTGTTCCCTGCAGATTGACCAGAATTGGAATTCTGTGAACCTGTGTGTTGATCTGGTATAGAATAAGCCACTTTTCTAGGTAAAGGCTAGACCATATTTACTTGGAGCCTGAGCTCTTGTGGTGGAAGGCTGTGCATTCATGAAGCTCTGTGGATCCAGAGTCTGTTGCCACCTAGCCCCATCTTGATACTGTGGGGCAGGAGGCTGGCCGGCATAGGCATGATGCTGCGTGAGATTCTGCCAGATTTCATGTCATGTTCCTGAGCATCCCATGAGACGGACATGACAGCAAACGGATGAACTAACTGGAAAATCCGAGATCGTGCCCGCGTTTGAATACGAAAATGCACCAGAGACGGGTACGGGGTTGAAGACCGGCGGTGGCATGATGATCGGAGGGGCAGCCACGCTCGCCATTCCTGCCGGTCTACCAGACAGTCAAAGAAAGTGACGCCGAAAGGATCAAAAATACTGACTGGGCGTGGTTGCGCGCGACGGTCCACTGTTCAAGTTGCCGTAGCTGCTGTCTACAGTGGCGTTCAGACGCTTTTGTCCGCAGGACACACACCCACACACAACGAACGCAACGACTCACTCTGCCATTCTCCCTTCCTCTGCTCTGGCTTCGAGCTGCCTCCGGATGTTGGTTTCCAGCCCCATGTCCGCTATGCGCTGCATCTCGGCCAGCTGGGCCATGATCGCCTGGTGCTGCTCGAGCGAGATGCCGTTGGCGTGGACGTCGCGGAGGGTCAGCTGGCCCAAAGCACCTGAGGCGATGGCGCCGTCGGGCGCCGTCGGGCGCTGGGGGAACCCGTTGTTGTCCATAAGGTGATGAGAAGGCGGCGGGAGGAATGGACGATGGCAGGCGGGAAACTCTCCCAACGAAGGTGACAGTCACCACGTGACATTGCTACGTCCCGCGTATTACGCGCCTGGCAGGACGCGTCCCTCAGCTACAGTACGTAGTATCTCCTTCACCGCTGTCCGCGGGTGCGCATTGACATCCCAAATAATCTGGCTCGATGCTGCGCAACATCCCCCGCATCCCGCTACCACACGCGCAGCGCGTCCGCCTGCTAGCCTCCGTCGCATCATCGTCCCCCGTCAATCCCAACACCGTCGGCCCCTTCCAGGTCTTCGACCGGAACGCAAAGCGCCTGCAGAAGGACCGCGCCGCCGCGCGCGAAGACGGGCAGCAGAGCAGGACGGTCGACTATGTGCGGGATGAGGTGGCGGACAGGATGATCGAGCGCTTCCTGGTACGTCCTGGGCTCCACTTGCTGACCGACGCCCTTGCGGCGGATGCATGCGCGTTGGCTTGCTCGCTTGCTCAACTCGGGGACGTGGTATAGGATATCAAGCGGAAGTTCAGCTCGATACTGGACCTCGGCTCCGGGCCCGGGCATTTTTCGAGGCTGCTGGAGCCTGAACAGACCGACAAGATCACGATGCTGGACCTCAGTCGTGAGCTATGCTCTGCATTCCTGACGCTGTCGCCTCACTCGCTGTATTTGCAGCGCGGACTCTTCACAGGGACCCAGACGGCGAGTTCGAAGGTACGCTTTATACAAGCGCGCCTCACGACCGCAGCTAACCAGCCGTCAGTGCCCGTGGAGAGACTCGAGGTGGACGAAGAGCAGCTCCTCGCGTCCATCCCGCGCAACTCACAGGACGCCATCGTCTCCTGCCTCAGCCTCCACTGGGTCAACGACCTCCCAGGTGCCCTCTCTTTCTCTCTTCTTACATCCCCCGTGCGGCGACCCTTCACTCACACTGCGCCGCCGCTGCACCAGGGGTCCTCGTGCAGATCCGAGAAGCCCTCAAGCCCGACGGCGTCTTCATGGGCGCGCTTTTCGGCGGCGACACGCTCTTCGAACTGCGCACGGCGCTGCAGCTCGCAGAGGTCGATCGCGAGGGCGGCGTCTCCCCGCACGTGTCTCCGATGGCCGGTAAGCGGTCCCACCTGCACCTGCACCCCCGGCCCCACTGACAGTGGGCCCCTCGTCGCGATGCTCACTGTTGCGCTTTCGCATCGTTGTCGCGTCGCTACCAGACCCGCGCGACATGTCGAACCTCATGGGCCGCGCGGGCTTCACGCTTCTCACCGTCGACGTCGACGAGGTGCGAGCCGGTTACCCGAGCATGTGGGAGCTCATGGATGACCTGAGAGACATGGGCGAGAGCAACGCCGTCCTCGGGCGGTGAGTGGTGTCGCGCACGACTTCCCCCGCGCTGTGTTCTCATGGCCGGTTTTGCGCAGACGGCACATCATCCGGCGTGATACCCTCGCTGCGGCCTCGGCTATATACAAAGGTAACCAGCAACCAAAACGCTCTTAATGTTCGAGCGTTGAATAGCATCGTCCAGAGCTCCACGGAGAACCAGACGGCAGTATACCCGCGACGTTCCAGGTCATCTATGTGGTAGGCAGGCTGTCGTTAGGTCCTCCATGAGCGCATGAGCTCACAGGCCTTTTTCTGGTCAATCTAGATCGGATGGAAGCCCGCGCCCACACAGCCGAAACCTCTGGAACGAGGCACGGGCAAGACGAACCTGCAAGACATCTTGTAACGTACAGAACGATTAGCGTACTTCCGATCGTCATACAGCAGTAGAGACCACCCCCGTGATTCCGGCCTCCTCGTCCCCACCGTCCCCTCCTTTCGTGTCCTCCCCGCCCCCGTCCCCGTTCTCATTTTCATTCTCATCGTCATTTTCGTCGTCGTCGTCGCCGCCGCCGCCGCCACCGTCCGCTGCCTCCTGCGCGCCCCCGTTCTGGAACTTGCGCTTCGGGATGACGGCGTACAGCGCCTGCTCCCAGTCCCGCGTCTCCACCCACTTGACGAGAATCTCGAACACCTGGTTGACCGTGAGCACCTTGCGCGTGGGCAGGTGCGCGAGGTAGCGCCCGATGGGGAGCTGCGCCGCGCGGACGCCCGAGGCTTTTGCTTTGTTCAGGCAGAGCTTCTGCGGGAAAGGGAAGGATTGGATCAAGACGGGTTCAATGTCATGGGTTGTGTGAAATATCAAGATTGTTCATCATTGGTGGTGCGAGAACGTGGTGACAGATGATGAGTGCGTGGATACGCTTGGGTCTTACCTTGTACCGGTTGTGGTCGCATATGCCGCCGATGATGTACGTCTCGCCTTCCTTGAGCTCCTCGAGCTCCTCAGGCGAGTCGGCCGTGAGGTACACGACGCTCTGTTGCGGCGCCACAGCCCTTGTGTCCTGCGCTCCCTCTTTCGCGTCCGCGCCGTCTGCCGAGCCCGAGCTTTCTTCCGCGCTCGTCGCCGCCTCGGGCGCTGTGTCCTTGCTCTCCTGCCATAGCCGCTCGTAGCTTTCGCTCCACCACTCGGTGCCCGCCCACCGCCTGTAGCCCGCGTCGTTCAGGCTCTCGAGACGCTCGCGCGTCCGGCCGTCGAGGGACGTGAAGAGCAGCGACTTGATAGGCGTCGACGAGCGCCGGTTCGCGCTATAAGCGAACGCCAGCTGCGAGCACAGCGAGATGACCTCCTGCTCACAAGACGACAATCAAAAAAAAAAAAGTCAGATCACGCCCGATCACACGCGCCGATCGCGGGTCGCCGCGGCGGGCGTACCTTGTCGCTCATCTTGTCGTCGAAGCCGAGGTCCACGACGACGCGCGCGCCGAAGGGGGCCTTGGGCGCGCTCAGTTTGGCGCGCTTCTTGGACCTGCCGTCGTCGGAGACGTCCTCGCCCGCGGCGATGCGCTCGCTGCGCTGGCGCTTCTTCTCCTTGCGCTTCTCGCGCTCGCGCGCGCGGCGCTCGAGCTTGCGCTCGGCGATGAGCTCGGCCTTGCGGGCTTTTTTGAGGGCGTTTTTGGAGAGCGGAGGAGCGGGGGCGGAGGCGGGGGGTGGGTGTTCGGTCGATGTGGATGTGGACGCGGTGGGCTGGGGCTCGAGGGCCGGAGGAGGAGAGGGGACTGGAGGCGGGGCTGGGTCCATCGCGGTGCGATGCAAGTGGTGAGGATCGCGGAGCTGAACTGCGCGGACGATAAGATGACGATTGTGGGGGACCGCAGCGGACAAAAGCCTCTTTTCCGAGCACATCTAGCACCTTTTTTTCAGGCAAACGCGGCTGACTAACGCTTGGTGAGGAACCGGCTATGGATAGCCGGTGGACGAGCAAGGCGTTGTTGATGTGCGATGGCGAGGATTCGACTGACGCGGCTGACGCTTTCGATGACGGTCCGTGAGCCCTCCGCCTCCCCACTCCGCCTCGACGGTCCGGTCCACTGACTCTGACTCCCGCTGCCTTTTCCCTCCATTATTTATCTGTCGCGATTTACATCCGATCCCACCTGATTCCGCGTCTCAAGCTCCCCTGCGCCCTCCTCGCCCTCGGTGCACGCCGCCTTTTCTCCACAATGGCTTCCCCGCCCCCCCTCGACGCCCTCGTCGTCCAGCCCGCCGCAAAGCACACCGCGACCGTCATCTTCGTCCATGTCAGTGTTCCCCGCCCCACCCTTCCGCTCCGCTCCCCATGATCCGCTGGGGGCGGAGATCCAGCGTGATCGCGTGCCGTACAAGCACTGATCCATCCTCGCCGCGTGCTTCCCGTTACAGGGCTTGGGCGACTCCGGCCATGGATGGAGCCCCGTCGCCAACTCGTTCAAGACGGATCCAGGCCTCCGTCATGTTAAATGGGTCTTGCCCCACTCGTGAGTACGAAACTCCCAAGCCCCGTATTTATAGAGCCCTCCCTCCCGTTCCCTTTCCGCCCGCCTTCTTCCGTGAATCTTGCCGCTCATCCAATGGTCGATGTCTTACGTCCCACCGCGGTCACGCAGACCTAGCATCAAGGTCACCGCAAACATGAATCTCGAAATGCCCTCCTGGTGCGTCGCGTCCCCCCTCCCCTCGTCCCACGCCCGGAACCCACCCGCCCCGCCCGATCCCGCAGGTTCGACATCATCGAGTTCGGCTTCATGTCGGAGGAGGACGAGGCAGGCATGCTGCGGACCGTGCGCTCCATCAACCAGCTCATCACGGCCGAGATCGACGCCGGCATCCCCGCGGAGCGCATCCTCCTCGGCGGCTTCAGCCAGGGGGCGGCGATGAGCGTCCTCATCGGCCTCACGAACGAGCGCAGGCTCGCCGGCGTCGTCGCGCTCAGCGGCTGGCTCCCGCTCCGGCATAAATTCAAGTCGGTGAGTCGGCCCTCCCGACGCGGGCCGGCCCGCGCCACCCGCGCCGCCCTGTCGCACTACTATTTAATGGTAGTCCATGCTAGTCCATGCACTGACTGCCGCGGCGGACAGATGGCGACGGAGCACGCGCGCGCGATGCCGATCTTCTGGGGCCACGGCACGCACGACCCGCTCGTGAAGTACCAGTTCGGCGTGGACTCGGTCGAGTTCCTCAAGACTGACGTCGGGATCGCGGCGACGACGCTTGCGGGCGCGGACGCGGCGGCGCTGCGCGGGATCGCGTTCAACTCTTACAGCGGGCTCGGGCACTCGGCGAACGACAAGGAGCTGGCGGACCTGAAGGAGTGGCTGAAGAAGGTCGTGGCCGCCCCGTGAGAGGCGGGCGGGCGAGCGAGCTGTGGGCGGTGGGTGTGCTCGTGGTGGTGGTGAGGCAAATTCGCGGAGGGTGGTGAGGCGTGGAGGGAGGTGCGTGCGTGTCTGACTCACTTTGACTCTACTGTCATCAGCGGGCTGTGTTGCTGATTCCTGATTTGTTTCAGGATGGGAGAGATGAGCGAAGGAAGGAGCGACGACAGGTTGATCTGATCTGATCGTCTACGATGATAACGCAGCCCAACGCAAACGCACTTGTATTCAGTATCCATTCACACTATGCAATCAACTTCTGGGTTTCTGGAAACATGCTGACATGGGCGTGTTTCACGTCGCCTGACGCAAACGGCTCGGGTTGCTTCGACGGCCGCATTCGAGCGATGGCGATCGTCTGAGTAAGTGGGCGACCCAAGTGTCACCTCGCGGACACTGACATGCAGTGTGTGCACGCGACCCTAACCCTCGCAGAGTGTCCGGGTGCAGTAGATCAATGTGTCTGTTGCGCCGCGTCCACGCCTCCCTAGTGTGAGTGTCTGGTTTCCGCTTGCGGGTGGGATTTCACGGACGGTGGCCTCTCAGGTGCCCACGACGTGCACCGCCCGGTGATGCGGGGAGCTCGGGGGGCAAGAGAGCAGCGAGCGTGAGAGCGGATGGACCGCTTGCTGCCATCGCCCTCCTCATTCGCTTCCCCGACGGATCCTCGATCCTGTCACCCACATTTATAGATGACGCATGCCGATGCGCAGCTCGTCTGCACTCATATTTAAGCTGGAGGGGGGCACCTTCCCATCCACCGTGCACTTTGATCCCGCCTGAGAACCCGCCCTTCGTTCGCCCCCGTTCACCCCGTTCTTCGCTCCACGCCAAGTAAACCATGCGCTTCGCCGCTCTCTCGCTCCTCTCCCTCGCCGCCCTCGTGGCCGCTCAAAACCAAACCGTCAGTTCCATCCGTCCGCGCCTCACCCCGCGCGGCGCCTCATCACTGAACGCGCACTCCATACCAGGTCACCGTGCAAGTCGGCGGCGACGCCAACTCGCCCGGGGGGTTCTTCCAGTTCAACCCGAGCAACATCACCGCCAGCGAGGGCTCCGTCATCACCTTTGAGTTCTCCGGAAAGTGCGCATATAGCCTCGCTCGCTTTTTATTTTCGACCGCGCGCGCGAACTGACGCGGTGCCCACGCAGCCCCGGGAACCACTCGATCACGCAGAGCTCGTTCGCTAACCCGTGCCAGCCATTGAGTGGCGGATTCGACTCAGGATGGGTGTTCATCCCGCAGGGCCAGACCGACGACATCCCGACATGGAACCTCACCATCACGAACGGCTCGACGCGTATGTATCCCGCGACACGTCTTTGATGCTCTCTGCCTTACGAACGGCCCATGCACAGCGTTGTGGTTTTTCTGCAAACAGCTCGTCCCCCAGCCGCACTGCAAATCCGGCATGGTCGGGTAAGACTTGTTCCTGCATTTTTGCGCACCTCAACTCATTGTGATAATTGTTCGCGTCTCACAGCGCCATCAATGCCCCCACCAGCGGCAACACCTTTTCTGCCTTCCAGCAAGCGGCGGCCTCCTCCTCGGGCACCCCCGGCGTAAGCCGTTAACCTCCCCGTCTTGAAACTCTCCTGAAGTCTGACCTACCGCTATTTTATTTTCGCCGATGTACAGCAAGGTGAGGGCGGCCTTGTAGGCGTCGGCGCCTCTGCCTCTGCCGCCCCGGGCCCTCTGACCGGTAGCGTTATGGGCTTCGCCAACCCGACCGGAGCGTCCGCGCCCGGCGCTAGCGCCGGCGCTTCCGGATCTAGCAGCGGCTCTGCGGCCAAGCCCTCGTCGACCGCCAATAACACGAGCGGCGCGAACTCGATCGCGGTAGACCTATTCCTGGCGCTGTTGGCGTCCCTCGCTGGATTCGCGCTCGCTTGATGTCCCGCGCGGCCGTTCGGTCCGCAGCGATCAAGGCGCTAGGAACGCGGGGATGCGCTTGGACGCCTTACCTACATGATAAACACGGAACTTTTGAGCGTGCGGCGGTTGGAATTTTTCTTGTAGAGGCTCGGATACGGACTGTCACGCGTAGTGCATGTTCGGATAATGGGAGATCACGATCGGAATGATTATTTTATACCCCTTGACGGACATGCGACGCGAGGAGATGAGACGCTACAAGAACAACTGATGGCGCGCGCGTCCCGCTGCACAGCCCTACTGCACCGACAGAGACACCGCGATACCCATCGAGGCGAGCTCCGCGCACAGGTACCGGAACACGTACGGCACGGCGACGATGTCGAGGTCCCCGCCTTTACGCGCGCGCCCGCTCCCGAGCACGTTCGCCGACGGCAGCGCGACGCGCACCTCCGCCTGCCCCGCGCGCGCCGGGTTCTGCCCCGTCGCGAGCGCGCAGCGCTCCCGCTCGTCCTCCTCTTCCGCCGCCGCGCGACACACGCGGCAGTACTCGCCGCCGGCCGCGGTCGGGCTCGACGTCGACGCCGACACCGCGTAGCGCATCTCGCGCGCACCCGCACCAGCACCACCGTCGTCGGAGTGGGCGGCATGGGCAGCGGGTGCAGGGGCGGCGGCGACGACCTCGCCGAGGCTGACGTCGTCGTAGCCGAGGGAGATGAGGCTGCCGCAGGTGCGGCAGACCCAGGCGGTGGAGTAGTCGGAGCAGTTCATGAGGCGGTCCTGGAGGAGGAAGGAGGTGCCGTGCGCGATGAGCGCGTCGCGCTCCATCTCGCCGAAGCGGATGCCGCCCGCGCGTTTGCGGCCCTAAGTAGGGGAGAGGAGGGAAGGGGAGAAGGGAGACGCGGTCACGGGACGATCGCGGTCACGGGGACGTCGCGGAGCACGTGGGGGCATGTGAAAAGTGAGAGAAGGGGTGGCGTTAGCGATGGTTGCGTCGGAGGAAGGGAGAGAGAGGAGAGGAGAGACGCACCTTGACGGGCTGCCGCGTGAGCGGGTCGACGGGGCCCGTCGTCCGCACCTGGAACTTGTCGAGTACCATGTGCCGCAGGCGCTGGTAGTACACGACGCCAAAGTAGATGTCCGCTGCGAACTCCTGCCCGGTGATGCCCGAGTACATCGGCTCGCTGCCAAAGTAGTTGTACCCCGACGCGAGCAGCTGCTTGCCGAAGTAGTCGATAGCGGTGTCCGTCTCGGAAAACCTGCGCGCGGCGCGGACGGTCAGTAAACGGCGGAGGCGGGTGGCGCTCGGTGGCGCGCGACGCACGTGAATGGGGTGGCGTCCTGCGCGAGGCCCTGCATGGCGCCCGACTTGCCCGCCATGCTCTCGACCAGCATCCCGATCGTCATCCGACTCGGGAACGCGTGCGGGTTAATGATCACGTCCGGCTGGATCCCGCTCTCGCTGAACGGCATGTCGACCGCGGGCCACTTCTGCGAGCACACGCCCTTCTGACCGTGCCGCGAGGAGAACTTGTCGCCGATGACGGGGGAGCGGGTGATCCGCAGCGTGATGTGGATCTTTTGGAGCTCGGAGTCGCCCGCGTCGGACCCTGCACGGGTAAGATCAATCCTTGAAAACGCGACAGGAGGAAAGAGGAGACGCGGTACCTAGCAGACGGACTTCGTCGACGTATGCGACCTCGTCGCCTTTGTACTTCACGAAGCGCGTGCGAGCGGTGGTGTCGTCGATGTATGCAGCGAGGTAATCCCCAGACGAGAGGCGGGTGCCGATGAAGGGGAGCCCGTCGCTGTCGAGGAAGTGGCAACAGGGATGTTGCCGGTCACCATCCGTTCGGATATCGTAGCCAAGCCCGAAATGCAGCGTCGGCGGTCCAGAGGACCGCGACGACGAGCCCTTTTGGTCCTTGAGGTCCACGATCTGTGACTTGTACACCGTGCCATACGCGAACCCGCGTTCGTGAGCAGACTTGTTGAGGATCATGGCGTCCTCCATGTCGTACCCCGTGTATGAGATGACGGCGACGACGGCGTTTGTGCCGTTGGGGAAGGAGTCCATCCCGTACTCGTTGTGAAGCGATGGACGGACTATCGGTGTCTGGCCACTTTGCAATCGGTACAGCTTGTTGTCTGTCCGATGTTTTAGCGCCGTTGAAGGTGTACCCATCGTTTGTTTGCCCATCTGGAAGCAACGTTTAATATTTGCGTCATATAAGCAGAAAGGGATACGAACCTGACACTGGTAGATATTACGAGGACTCTAAAGGCAGATCTGTGAATGAGGCGGCGGCACGGGAGTGTTCTGCATACCTGGTTGAAATCAGAGAACGGTGTCATGTTTGCCAATATCGACAGGAAGTTTGTTGGAGCGTGCTCGACATGCGTCGATACCGAGGGTTCGATCTCCTCAGGCGTCACCGCGATATCCATGTACACCTGTTCGAACGACCCAATTTGGTCGTCTCTTCCATTTGCCAGGAATTTGACGGGGCGCATCATCCGCGATCGCGACGCGAACAAGAATAGGCCTGGGTACTGGCCGCCTTCGGAGGTAGGCACGAACCCGATCTCTAGGTCTAAAGGAACCTGGTTCTTTCCCTCGGTCTTCCATATTCGCAGACTCGTCGCGAGGTTTTTTGCCACAGACGGTCGTGCCCAGCCAATGACGCGGCCATCGAGTTGAACGCAAAGATTTTTACTGCCGTCCACGGACGGCGCGAATGCCTGTGTCATGCCATGCGCGACAAGAAGGCCGGGAATGTGTGCTACAGCAAGAGGTGAAGTGACAATGCGACATGTTCGGGAAAGATGATTGAGGAGGCCGCAAGGCGAACCATCTGGGGTATGAACGGGACAAAGAAAGCCTGTTCAAGATCGTGTTAGCACGTGTTCATCATTATGGTATGAAGATACGCACCCCAAGCTTCAGGCAGTAGCTTGCGGACAGTGGTTGTTTTTGAGCTCCGCGAAGAAAGCGCCACGATGGATACATCTGAAATGACTGATGTATCGATGCCAATTTAATTTTTCCGCTACAATTGTGAAGCCCGAGGCCTGTTGAAGATCCAGACCCGACGGGGAAACAAGGTTACCTGTTGCCAAAAAGTTGGACATCTTGGCACCAATATCGAAATTGACGCGTGACAAAACTTTGTGGAAATAACGATCTACAAGATGAGGGATATCCATTAGGCTCCGAGAGCGCGATCAAGGAAAAGAATTGTTATTTACCATTGAAGAAATCGACTGTGGACTCTTGTTTCCGCACATCTAGAGCAATTTGATTTCGAATCTGGGTCAAAGCCTCCTCAAGTTTCTCTTTGATGATCATGCCATATAACTGGCCGGGCAGTAGAACTTCTTGGTGTTGAGGAGAATCAGGGTTATCAACGCAGCATGTCTTGGAAACGATAGCATACAACTTCCTCAACATGAACCTTTGAAAGGTCAGTAAGAATGTGTGACTCTCTATACGGAGTAACTTACAGAAGCATTCTAAACTTATCGCGAGGGTCCTCCAGATGTACAAGAACCAACTTCTTTACCAACCATGCTCCGACAGCTTGATTCGTCCAGTCTTCAGGTAGACCGAGAACTACGCGAAATTTGTCACCCAAGTATTCAAGACATTGGTCGCCGGTGTACAAGCTAAACATTTTATAGCTCCTCAGCAGAAGCTCCACACGGTCCGTCAAAAAGGTGTTGTCATAGTCCTGCACCATGACGCCCTCGAATATTTCTTTGTCCGACGCACCCACCAAGGCTTTGAGGATGAGCATGATGGGGACGACATACTCTTGTTTTCGCCAGCTGAATCGAAGCATGGCACTGCCGTTGGAGAGGTAATGTAGGGTGTTTGTGACGCTCGTCTGGTCAACACGCGTACATCGAATCTGAACAGCATAAGGTGTGTATGATGGTCCTCGGTTGACGAACGAAGGTCGGGTCAGGGCGATGACATGATTTCGGCGAGGAAGGATAAGATAGCGAATAAGGCGCTCGTTTCCGTTAATAACGAAGTAACCGCCAAATTCCTCGGGCTCCTCGTGGTGCTTGACGAGCTCAGCGGATGACATGGAGCGGACATTGCATCTGACTGACTATGGAAAATTTAAAGCTGAGCACTCGCAGTCAAAGCTTGGATTTTCGATGTCGATATGGCTCACCCGAACCATGATAGGCACAAGGCCGCATTCTTTGATGATGGATTTCTCCGGCTGCCCAGGCTGGTCGACCTTCCAGCATATTTTGACGGTCATACGTCCACGGTAGGAGGTGAGACGTTCCCTAGCCTAAAAGCGATGTAAGAGGTTAGAATTAAGCATCTGGTAAGTGAGTTTCTGTAATCTGCAGTATTTTTTTTGTTGACGCGAACGTCAACATTATCAGGGAGACACCGGATGGTAGGTCGCAATATTCAAAGAAAAAGGTGAGAACTTGCCTCAGTAGGAAAGACCTTACGTTCCGTCGCCTGCCTTTCCTTGTCGGGTACCATTGGCCTTGATATAGAAACCTGTTCGATCCACACTTGAACGGGTTCGCCGCGGGTCAAAAATTGATTGAATTTAGCTGGCAACTTACTGCTCATACGGTTTCCCCACCCACTAGGACCACTCTCGGACCCAATTTGACCATTCCCGTCAAAGACGACCCGCTCACCAATATCCTTGATGGCCAGGCTCAGGATTCCACGACCGTCACCATCACCTGATGGTAAACCAGAATCGTCGAAAAGCGCGTTGAAGGATTCTATATGAGGAGCAACGAATTCATTGAGGATAGGAACAGTGGAACTGCTGGAGGCCGGGTGTTTGAAATTTCGTTCGCGGGTGAGAGTCTTGAATGTGCTTTTGTCGGAGGAGGGGCGAACACTGCCGTCGGGCATGGCAAACGCGAGAGGACTGGGTCGAGCTCCTTCTCTGAGTGAGCACGCCGGCCAACTTGCATGGTAAAATTTGGATTACGCAATAAACGCGTTAATATCGTTTGTCAAGCGCGTGTTTTGAGCTCCGCTCTAATCTCGCACGACAAGACTTGACGCTGTTGTCGTCTACGACCCCGCATCCCACTTGTACAAACCCTCGAGCTTTCCATGTTTGGCGGCAACAATACCATACAATCTTCGTGGGCTAACCCCCAGCAAAATCCACAACAGCAACAACAGCCTGGTGGTTCCGCGTTTGGACAGCCAGGTGCGTTCGGGCCCGCAGGAGGTGCGTGCATGTCACAACGACTCATGGCGGGCATGCTTAAATGACGTGTTTAGCGTTTGGTGCTGGAGGGGGTGCGTTCGGACAGAATCCACAGCAGCAGCAGCAGCAGCAACAACAGCAGCAGCAGCCTCAAGCGAACCCCATGTTCGGCAATCTAGGCGCAGGCCCTTCGAACCCAACAGGCACGTCAGGTTTTGGTGCGTGGTCTGTACTGCGCCCTAGATCTCATCAGTGTTCATTTTTGATCAGGAGGAGGATTCGGTGGTGCTGCAAATCCCCCGGCTAACGCAAACCCTATGTTTGGCGGCCCGAAACCCGCCACTGGTTTCAGCGCATTCAGTGGTGGAACATCAGCGTTTGGAGGAGGAGGCGGATTTAGGGCCGCCAACGCCAACAACAATCCTCCCGCTCAGCCATCGGGGGCAGGGACAGGTCTATTTGGACAGTCCAACACCGGTACAAGTGCATTTGGTGGCGGCGCCGGCGGCGGACTGTTCGGAAACAAACCAGCCGCAACAAGTGCATTTGGGGCGAACACGAGTAAGCGACGACTGTTCATGGTCTTACTGCGTTTCAAGCTATGAGTTAAATTTGGTTTGCTATTCCAGCGGCTACACAAGCAGGCGTCTATGATGGTGTTCCGCCTGTAACGACTGGCACAGTCAACCCGCCTTACAGTGTCTATAGCGAGAAGGACGGTGCGAACTCCAATATTACTCTTCAATACCAGAGTATCTCTTGCATGCCACATTATCGTGGCACTTCGACTGAAGTAAGTGGTTGACCATTGAGTCTGAGCGCCTTCTTTGGACAAATCAGTGGTCTGACATGCAGCGCAAGTCGTGGCATCGATCGCCTTAAAATGAACACTTCGCTTTAGGCTTCTCGTAACTCGATTTCTCACCTGCTCTACTATTTATAGGAATTGCGCCTTCAAGACTATGCGCAGGGGCGCAAGACAGCTCATGCTGGCGGATTTTCTCAACCTCAACCATCTGCATTTGGTGCCGCCCAGCCAGCGACTACTGGAACAGGATTATTTGGCCAGGCTGCTCAACCTGCACAGCAAAATCCGACTTCGACGTTTGGAGCATTCGGTACTGCGAACAATGCCAACCCGACGGGTGGTGCTTTTAGTGCTTTAGGTCAGAACACTAGTGCTCAGCCTACAACCGGAACTGGCGCTTTCGGCGCTTTCGGGCAGCCACAGCAGCAGCCTGCCACTGGGTTCAGTGCCTTTGCTCAACAGCCGCAACCACCACAACAACAACAGCCGCAACAGAACACTGGCGGCCTCTTCGATGGTGGAGGTGCCTTCGGTCAACAACAAACCAAGCCATTGAGCGCATTTGGTTCGTACTTTCCTCCAATGTATAAGGATCGCCATTGACTCCTACAATTTTCAGGTGGAGGCGGCACATTTGGCGGAGGATCCGCTTTCGGACAGCAAAACCAGCAGCAACAACAGTCGCAGCCGCCTGCAACAGGCGGGGGCCTTTTTGGCCAGACTCAGCCCAACACCGGCGCGTTTGGTGGTGGAGCGTTCGGTTCGTAGAGTTTCTCCACGCCCTTTCCTCTATCTTGCGATATTCATATCTTCTTAGCTGCCAATGCCGCTAAATCATCTGCGTTTGGCCAGCCAGCGCAACCTGCTTCGGGGCTTGGGCTGTTTGGTGCTCAAAATCAGCAGAATCAGGGCCAACCGGGACAACAGCCACCTGGTGGGCTTTTCGGAGGTGGCGGAGGGTTGTTCGGTCAGCAGAACAATCAACAGCAGAATCAAGCCAGCCAGCCTCAGCAAGGTGGCGGACGTAAGTGATCATGCTTTCAGGCGTTGAATCATTGTTGATGTCGGTATACCTGATAGTGTTTGGAGGTACTCAGCCAACGCAGCAGTCCCAGACAGGGGGTTTGTTCAGTGGCGGCGGCGGCGGCGGTTTATTCGGGAATAATACTCAACAACAGCAGCCGAATCAACAGCAACCCGCTCAGGCGAATAATCTTGGCTTATTTGGTGTCAGCCTGCTGCACTGCTACTGGCGGTGGCCTTTTCAGCGGTGGATCTGCGTTTGGGCAAACAAATGCGAACAATCCTAATGCTGCTGCTCCTCAGCAGTCGACCGGCCTTTTCGGTGCTCCGCTTTCTCAGTCTACCAATCAACCGTCGACAGGCCTTTTTAGTGGCGGTGGTGGGCTCTTCGGTGCAAAGCCAGCTGCACCAGCTCTCGGCCATTCGCAGTTAAACGCTCAACCTCTGGGCGGTAGTTCATTGTTCGGAAACACTTTGAACGCGTCTGCTCTGAATACCACTGCTGGTCAGCAGGGCAGTCTCTTTGCATCAATTGATCAACCTGTCACGAAGAACCTTCCCATCTTCTCCATGCTCCCCGCACAGTCCAACGGGTTAAACTTTGATCAATATCAAAAGAAGAAGACCAGCATGTTTGAACCACCTTCTTCATTGTCACGTCCCCTGGGCTACAAACCTGGCAAGGGGGCAGCCACCACCAAGTTACGAGGTTATAACTCGATAGTATTGAACGCATCCACCATTTCGCCGACCCCCACTAATGCTCTTGGACTCTCTTCCTTGGGTTCAAAGCCTAATCCTCTCGGTTTAAGTGGATTCAATGGACGAGGTTCGAATGGCTCAGAGGCGTTTGGGTCAAGCGTATTGGGTGCTGGTTCCAAAACGAGCGTCAAGAAACTTGTACTTGATAGGAAGATTGACGCAGCCGACCTCCTCCGACGGGGTTCATCACCAAGTCCTGGAAAGGCCTCGTTCAATCCTGTTCTCAGCGTTGCCGCGAGAGAAAAGCAGTCTGTTCCGACTCCACCCGCGATTACTTACTCTCCAGCACCGACGACCCGCAACAGAGGATCAATTACTGGTCCATCATCTGCCGGCGGGGCTACAGAAGCTGCGCGAGACGGTGTTGTTCACGAAGACAAGGAGCCGCAAGAGGGCGATTACTGGTGCAAACCGTCTGTCCCGACCTTGAGCATGATGAGCTTCGATGACATCGCAGAGCTGAAGGGTTTGGTCGTCGGGCGCGTCGGTTTTGGGAGCATTGAATTCTTGGACCCCGTCGACCTCACCACCCTTGCCAAACTCTCTCACTTATTAGGTGAACAGATTCGCTTCGACACGCAGGAATGCATTGTGTACCCAGATAGCGACGACATCGACAAGCCGCCTCCAGGTAGTGGCCTTAATGTTCGTGCCAGAATCACGCTTTTGCGCTGTTGGCCTTTGGACAAGGCAACGCGAGAGCCTATCAAGGATGAGACTCATCCACAGGTGATCAAACACACGAAGCGGTTAAAACACATGAAGGGAACGAAGTTTGAAGGGTTTGATATTCAGGAGGGCAAATGGACGTTCACGGTCGAGCACTTCTGATGGATGTATATGCTACTTACCTGTTTTATTTTCTGTCGGCTGCTCTCCGTTACGTCAATGTATTCAGTAACGTCATCTTGGGTTCTGCATCGTGCCGCAATCCTGTGGTTCAAGTGCTCAACACGAGCAGAAATGATGCCTTCAGCGCTTCAGCTTTGAATATTACGTAGATTGAAAGACTGAACAGAACGTATACATGTTTGCAACTTGGTTGATAAAGCATCAATCATAGGAGATACGAATACTCTGTGATTCACAAACGTCAAGTAAGAAATTACAGGGTACACTCGTGAAGTATATATAGCGGAATTCGAAACCGTGGAGAGGACCAGCTCTACCTTCGGCGTGAGAACCCTCCTTGTGATAGTCTCATCCCGGAGTCATGAACATGAGGCGTTACTATCGTGAGCTGTCATCAGTTTCATGGAGGTCGTCAGAACTGGCAAGGTAAGCCGGGTCCAAGTAAGCATCACTATCGAAGCGTTTGTAGGAATGACGATGATGAACCTTAGGTTCCCTGCCACCGCTGCGCAAGGACGAGTGGCGCACGCCGGGAGTCATTCCCGCGTTGATATTGACACCACTGTGATGTAGGGTGAATGCAGATGTCGTCCGTGGGGTGCCGGCAGCCGTGGAAGGCGGAAGAGGCGCTCTTGCGGCGTTGCCTGGTGTTGAGTTGCGGACGGAAGGTGTAGCTGGGTATTCAACGCCGGTAGGGATAGGCGCGGCATCATAGGCAGGACTTCTGGCTTTTGACAAGCTTTTCCTATTACGCATCGGTGGGGTAGTGAGCGTATCCACAGAGCTGGACGCAATACTCGATCTGACAGCCTCGTCTTCTGAAGTTGTGGAGGTGGAACTGGTGGAATCACCGTGCGGTTGAGAGAGTAAGTCTGGCGGCGGTAAAACAATCGAGGATGACGCCGCAGTTGGGGGCAATGGGACCATAACGGGATCAGAAGTGGAACCACCGTGTCTGGACCGGCGAGAGCGAGATGTAGGCTGCCCACCGGACATGCCGGATACAGAAGACGTGCCTCGTCCGGCGCGCGATCCTGGTTCGGACGGTAACTGGTAAAAAGTTGATGTAGCTGACGGTGGCAAAGGCACTCCAACGCCAGTATAGGCAGACATGGTATGCGACGACTGTGATGGAGTCGGAGCAGACACTGGTGGGCCCATAGGAATAAATCCAGGAGGCAATTCACCATTCGGTAAAGGGCTCGCCGCAGTTTCTGGTGCCATTGAACGGGGGCTGGGTTGAACAGGCTCGGGCTCGGGGGGCTGAATCGGACGGTTCGCGGCATCCTCAGCGCTCAAAAAGTCCCCATGGGCAACGGCTGGCGTTGCTTGGGGTGTTTGGGAGGAAGGACGCGACTAAGTGAAAAAAGAACCCGAGGGCAAATTTCAGAATCATGGGATATTTAAATGCATCAAGTCATCATACCGGCGGTTGTATTGTGATGTCAGGTATGGACGAACTTGCTCTGTTGTTCAAACTCCTCAAGCTCCTATTGTCGGAGCCTGCAGGCGTTCTCGATGCACTACCATGCTTTTGAGACGTTGACTCAGACGAAGATGAATAGCTTGGTCGCCGGTAGATGTGGCGACTTTGTTCCTCGAGATTTGCTATGTTCACACTGAAAGGCTGGGGGGCCGGTGTTGTCACGGGCATCATGACGGGAAGAGGACTACCGCGAGCGGTCTGGCTGAACGTCAGTCGCAAAAATTGATCAGCGAGAAAGTCATCTATGGTGCTCACAGAAGGAGGTCGAGAGGGCGTGTCGCCTGCAAGGCTCCTTGTACCATTAGCTGGACTAGGATAGCCACTTGAAACTTCTTGAATGACACTCAAACCAGTCGAGAGCGGTCGATTTCGAGAAGGTCGTGTCATAGAGGGTTCACTAACGAGTTCGAACTGAGAAATCGTCGTGGAACCTTGCGATTCCGGTGAGACAGGTCGCCTATGTGGAAAATCACGGCGCACGCTAGATGTCTCGGAAGGATACGGGCGCGAAGATGGGTTGGGAATCATGAGAGGAGACCCTTCTTCGGGAATTCTACGTAAAACGCTTTCAGGTGTGGGAGG